>VDFB02353493.1:124427884-124441353 GCA_007258455.2 Sequoia sempervirens
GAGAGAGAGAGAGAAAGAGAGGGAAGGGGGGAGGTAGGCAGTGGTAGGGTGGGAGGGATAGAAGGACCCAAAATGGACTTAGTAGGAGAGGGAGATATGTTAGTGGATTGTGGGAAATAGGGACCCACAAACACTTGAAAATTAGTAGACTAAACTAAATGAGATAGATAATGTATTGAGTGAAGAGATTCTTCCTGCTCTTGATAAGTTGAGAGATAGATAAATAATTGCAAGTTGGAAAACATAGTGGGTTGTGAGTGATTGCATTCTTTTTATTCTAAGCTTAAGGGTGGAGACCTTCAAGATGATTTCAAGGTGGGAGATACATAAAAATTATCGACATGAGGGGTGATTAACCAATTGAGTTGTTAGGTGTAGAGGGTTTTACAACAATATGTGGGTTACATGTTTCATAACACCTAGTGTTTTCAAACCTACAATTGTTTTAATGAAAAAAATTCTTATTTAGAGTGTACAAATTTGTAATGAAAGGAAATTTCAAAATTTACCATAGCTGCTACTTGATTAAAAATTGTGTTTCAATTTCCTCATATGGTGGAAAAAGAAATGCACAAAATAATCATAGGTTGAAAAACATAGTGGGATGTGAGTGATTGTATTTCTCTTGTTCTAAGCTCAAGGGTGGAGAGCTTGGGGAGGATTTCTAACTTGGGTATACATAAAACTAATCAAATTGACCTAAGGGGTTACTAAAAAATTGGGTTGTTACGTGTAGAGGGTTTTACAGTAATATGTGGGTTGCAAGTTTCATAACACCCAGTGTTTTCCAACCTGTAATTGTTGTAATGAAAACCTTTTCTTATTTAGAGAGTATGAATGTAATGAAAGGCACTTTTAAAATTTAGCACAACTATTTCTTAGAGTATTAACCTCATTTTTTTAATGATAAAATCTTCTTCTTATCTTTTACATCCTTTTCTAAGTAGTTAATTTTAGTCTTTTATTGTTTTGCTACAATTTTAGCACTTCCAACTATTGCTTTTACATCTACAAGTTGATCATCGACACATTTTTTCTCATCTACACTACTCTTACCTATTACCATCCCTTGCTATTCCTTTTCATGATCTTGTAACTTCCTTTTCATATCTTTTACTTGATGCTTTAGATCAGCTACTCTCTCATCAATCCCTTAGGACATAAACATCCCTTACTTGAATCTTTTTTTCATTTAGATCTAATTTTTCCTTTTCCACATCATCATCTATTTCCAATTGCATTTATCCCATGGAATTCTTAAGTTCAAGAATATTTGACTTCATTTGTTCAACTCTAGTTATAGCACCATCTCTCACTTTCTTTGCTTGCATAAATTCATCTACATCAATTGGGTTGTTACTTGTAGAGAATTTTACAATAGTATATGGGTTGCAGGTTTCATAACACCCAATGTTTTCCAACCTGCAATTAGTGTAATGAAAACCTTCTATTATATAGAGAGTACAAATATAATGAAAGCCACCTTCAAAATTTAGCACAACTATTAGTTAGAGTAAAAATTACATTTTAATTTCATCATATTATCAAAAAATAAATGCATAAATTAATCGTAGGTTAGAAAACATAGTGGGTTGTGAGTGATATGATTGTGCTTGTTCTAAGATAAAGGGTGGAGAGTTTGGGGAGGAGTTTCAAATGGGGAATACATAGAACTAATCAAATTAACCTGAGTGGTGACTAACCAATTAGGTTGTTACATAGAGGGATTTACAATAGTATGTGGGTTGTAGGTTTCATAACACTCAGTGTTTTCCAACTTGCAATTATTGTCATGAAAACTTTTTCTTATTTAGAGTGTACGAATGTAATGAAAGGCGCCATAAAAATTTACCACAATTGTTACTTAGAGTAAAAGTTGCATTTTAATTTCCTCATATGATGGAAAAATAAGTGCAAAAAATAATTGCAAGATGGAAAACATAGTGGGTTGTGAGTGATATGAAATTATCACCTTACATTTGTATAAAATGTAGATTTTATAACCTCAAAGATATTGAGGCAGGATTATTATAATACATCTAACAATGAATCCAAAGTTATGTTAAATGTCAAATACAATAATCTATTATTACATAAGCCACATTAGATCTCATGTTATGTGAGTATATCAATACCATGAATTTTAGTTTCATGAATACATAATCGGTATATTTAGAATTTTTAATCTCACCAAATGGTCTAAAGATGGATCCAAAAAAGGTAAAATAAATCATTGAAATTCCTACACCAATGAATATTATAGAGGTAAGAATTTTTCAAGTGCTAGCTAGTTTGAACATACGAATTTCATTATATATTTCTATGGAATAAATGAGATTACGAGAATAGATAAGAAATAATTTTAGAGAACATCAAGATAAAATAGAAGCTATTAATTAGTAAAGAAGAAAGTGATAGAACTTGACTATTGTTAGCATTACCATATTTTGATGAGGTATTTTAAGTTGATTGTGATGCAAGTGGAATTGCAATTGGAGCATTACTAAGTCAACAAGGAATACTAGTATAAGAATTTAGAAGTAACCTTTAATTTGAGAATTCATGAGTACTTGTTTTAATGGGCTATATGGACATGTGAAAAATTTATAGATTGGGGTACTAAAGTGGATTTATTTATCTAAGCTAAAGTAAATTATAACTATAATTAATACTAAAAATAGGATATGTACCTAAGCGTAGATTTATTTTCCCATGTGTCATCATGTCAATGTTTGTGTTAAGAGTGAAGATATATGTCTCTAAAGTTTATAGAATGTAGCCAAACCTTGAGTTCTCTAATGAACACTTCATTATTCCTAATCATCAACATGTAAAGCTATGATTATCTCAACTTGATTCATTGGAAAACCCAATTTTGATGCATATGGATCAATTTTTTGATAAAACATACATGGTGACTACTGTAATTCATACAAAGACACTTTTAGTTTACAAACCCAATGTTCTACACCCCTTATTTAAAATTATTTAGGTTGAACAATATGGATTTTCTCATCTAAATCTCCACGATAATGTTCTATCAATTAATTTTTTCAACTTAAAAATAAAAAGGTATAGCTATAAACAACAACATACTTATCAAATTCAACATAGATACAAGATAAAATATGTCACGAAATTATATTCATTATACCTAGAATAACCCATTGCAACAACTATCCTTATACCTTTCTAATGTTTTTTCCACTCTAAATTTCTTCTTGTACACCCACTTGCAACCAATGGATTCCTTACATTCAACTCAATCAACCAAGTCCCACGTCTTGTTTTTTGTAGTGCCTCCATCTCATCTTTCATGGATTTTATTTAAGATTCCTTCTATAGAATTTTATTCATCATTAGTAGAAGTTAGAGGAAAATTAAATTGTATTTCTAATTGAGTATTCCTTTTTGGTAACTTCTATTGTCTTATAGAACTTATCACAATTGCCATCAATTTAATTATTGCATTCATAATCCCCCATCCCTTCATCCATACATTTTTATTTTATACTATCCCCCAGCCACATATCCCATCTATTCCATAATCCTCACCTAATCATTGATTTCATGTGCACTTGCCTCCCCTCGTCCATATTTCTCCTTCTATCTTTCATCTTCCACTTTTCCTCTCTTGCATCCAATGTACCATGGCATGAAACCTACATCCATATATCATAATACACCATATCAACTATCATCCATCATCATTGATTAATACATTAGGTTCATTAGGCTAATATAGATTTGTTAATATAATCATCTTTCATTGATCATAATCACTTAATTATTCATTAGATTCATTATCCATGCATCTTTTCATCCAAATTGTTATGCATCTCCCATCTCATTAACCTTCCATCTCCCCTTCCTTATATCCCTATCCACCATCCATCATCCCATCCTAAAACTAATATATAATTTACTATTTAATATAATTATAAAATAATAATATAAATTTATTTATATAATAATAAATATATAATAATACGATATAATATAATATATTATAACATAGTATAAAATAATAAAATATTATTTAATATAATAATAATTATAAAATAATTATACAAATTTAAAATTACATTATAAACATATATAATAATAATAAATATAATAACAAATATATAATAACATATAATTATTGTATTATTATAATGTTATTATAATAATAGAATTAATATAATTTAATAATTATAAAGTAATAATACAAATTTAATTACATTAAAAAAAATTATAATAATATATTAATAATTAATTATTTTACTAATTAATATAATTTACAATTATTTTATTTTAATTTAAAATTATTTAAATTGTATTATATTTATATAAAAACTATTTTAGTTTAGTTTAAATTTACTTAAACATTTTTATTTTTATTTTTTTAAAAGGTGGCAATTTTTTAAAATAGAAGTGCAAATTTAAATCATGCTAGGCGTCAAGTTCGTCACCTGATTATGCCGTCCTATCATATTATGCGTTTTTGTATGTACATAGGTACGTTTTGTCTACACTTTAGCCCCGCGTCCCTATTTAACTCCCAAACTAAATAACTATTTTATTAAGCATTGTTAACTAAACTCCCAAGAAAGCTAACTCCTAGACAAAAAGCACCTATGTATGTAACATTATAACATACCCCCATCCCACACATGGACAAAACGCACCCACGGAAAGACTTAACCATGGAGACGGGCTGACGGTAGTTAAGCCTGAAAGTTGACCGATGGCTATGATAGAAATTTAAAAATGAGTGGGAATTTGAATTTTAAAATTTGAGCAGGAGGTTTAAGCAAGCGGAGTTTTAAAAACAATCCAGCACGCAGTTTAGCAGGTTCAATGGCTAGGGAGAATGCGGAGGGGCAGCGAATGTTTCAGGGACACATTTTTCATGCGAGCAAATGTAAAAGCAGGGAGGAATTGGAAGGACAGAATGGGTTGGTTATTGGGTGTGGGAATTCCAGCATGGAAATGTCTCTTGATCAGGATGCCAACTCCTCCATCGTCAGCAGCTCAACAACTATGCCTAAAACCTCACTTATTTGGAGCACTTCTTCCCTTGAATACTTGAAGAGGTTATTTCCTCATAAAATATGTGGAGAGATTTTTTGTTTCCATTCTTCCTCTGATTCTAACAGTAGCGTACTCAACCACTACATCTCTAATTTGTGCAAATGTTGTGATTCAGGTATCCCACAATTTTTCTGGTCATTAATTTTGATCTCCATTTCTTGGTCTTCTGTAACATTCTTCTCTTGTTGCAAATTTATGTTATGATATAGTGGAGTTGTAGCATTTAATTTATTGTCGTCTAAGGTGGCATGTAGAGTCTCTGTGATTTGGGCCTTGAACCACATTAATGTTATGCGAATACATTGTCACTTTGTTCATTATTTCTTGTCACATGTTAGTGGTGGTTGTATTATACAGGCGCTTATGGTAGCATTACTATTTATTTTGGAATTAACTCTTGTTTTTTAGGTACTAAGATTGTGTTGGGGATGCAACATATTTATTTCCATATAAACTGTGTTCTGTAGCGGAAAAACATATTCGATTTGTCATCCTCGATTTATTCCTTATTCTCTTCTCGGGCTGTAGTTTCTTGGAATGGTGGATACATTGATTGCAGAATAATATAGATGAAATCTTTGTTGTTATCTCATGTACTCTTTCCATCCTCGGAATAATATCTGTGAAAATTTTATTGCAGTTACTGATTATTAATCTCCTATCTAATACATAGATTATTTGACTCTGGAAAATTAATTCTCAGCAAATATCAAAAAATAACACAACTGCAACTTCACCAATAAAAACTCATAGAAATAGATAAGAAAACATTCACAATAATGAACACAATATTTTTGGACAAATTGTCCGTGGAAAAACCCCGAAGGGAAAACTACTACTGCAGATGAAGAATTATATTAAACTTCAGCAAAATTAAGGAATACAAAACTGCTTGCCTCTTACTGGCAGAGCTCCGGCAATATCCTTCTCCGGAAATTCTTCCCTCAATTTCTCCTGCTGAAATTCTACAGCTGCTATCCCCAACGCTATCACTGCGCCCTTGCTAACACTGCAAGATTATTTGCTCTCACTGCAAATCTACTTGCTAACACTGCAAGTCTTTCTCAAGTATCTCTACTTGCTATCACTGCAAGTCTACTTGTTGTATTCTCCAAATGCCCATTGATCCCCTTTTATACTTTTCTCATTGGAAAACCAATGGCCATGATTTAATCTCAATCAATGGCTAAGATTAAATAGACTCTAAAAACTCTAACTAACTAGATTCTAGAAGTCTCTAGGGAAATCAATTTATTTAATTACATAATTATCTAGACAACTCAGCCTTTTCTGGAGGTTTCTAGAAATTAAATAATTAAATAACACTACTTGGGAATGGAGACACCTGTTCAAGCTACATAAATTAACACTCCCTCTTAGCGAGGAAGGTGTTCTGCATGACACCCAACTTATCTCTGAAGAAGATGAATTTTGCCTTCCCCAATGCCTTAGTCAAAATGTTTGCTCCCTGCTGATCTGTAGGTATATACTGTAGCTGAACAATCCCGCACTGTACACAATCTCTGATGAAATGATATCTGATGTCTATATGCTTAGACCTATCATGAAACACCGGATTCTCAGACAACTTGATGCAACTCTGATTGTCGCAGTGTATCACCGTAGTCTCAACCCTCTAACCAAACAAGGCCACCAGCAACTTTCGAAGCCATATCGCCTCACACATCGCCATGCTAGCTGCTATGTATTTTGCCTCTGCAGAACTCAAAGCCACAGACTTCTGCTTCCTGCTGTACCAAGAGAACTCCTGATCCCAAGCTAAAGCAACACCCTGAAGTGCTTTTCCTATCCGTTGTACTGCCTGCCCAATCTGCGTCAGTATAGCCTATCAACCTGATACCA
The DNA here is from genome assembly GCA_007258455.2 of Sequoia sempervirens. Taxonomy (NCBI): domain Eukaryota; kingdom Viridiplantae; phylum Streptophyta; class Pinopsida; order Cupressales; family Cupressaceae; genus Sequoia; species Sequoia sempervirens. The sequence continues at coordinate 124,434,824 of VDFB02353493.1, forward strand.
TCACCTCGAGCATATTTGATTTCATACTCGATTGTACCACGCAAATACCGCAACACATGCTTTGCCGCTGTCCAATGCACTCTCTTCGGCTCCACCATGAAATGACTAAGAGAGTTTACTGCAAAGGATATATCTGGCCTGGTGTTGACTAAATACATGAGAGACCCAATCAACTGCCTATATAAGGTGGGGTCTACATCCTTTTCCCTGGATGTCTCTACCTTCTTCCAATTCGTGATCATAGGAGTAGACATGGCTCTGCAATCCTCCATCTCGAACCTCCTCAAGATTTTGATGTAGTATTTCCCTTGTCCAAGGAAAATCTCTCCATCTGTCTGCCATACCTCCATGCCTAGAAAGTAGTGCATAAGCCCCAAATCCTTCATCTCAAACTCTGCTGCAAGGTCCCTCTTGCACTCCTCTATGAGCCCTAGTGAACCTGTTAAAAACAAGTCATCCACATAAAGAACAAGAATGAGAACCTCACCCCAACCACCAAGTAGTAGAGGTTAGCATCCGCTTCACTCTTCACAAAGCCCATTCCCTGCAAGTATCTATCAATGCGCTCATACCACGCCCTGGGAGCCTGCTTGAGTCCGTACAAAGCTTTCTTCAATCTGCACACGTGGGTTTCACTGCTGTGTGCTACAAAGCCCTCTGGTTGTTCTATGTATACCTCCTCTTTCAATTCACCATTAAGAAACGCCGTCTTGACATCCATCTGATGGATTTGCCATCCCATCTGTGCTGCAAGAGAGATCACGACTCGTATAGAAGTATACCTGGCCACTGGAGCAAATGTCTCCTCATAGTCAATTCCCTCCTTCTGAGAGAACCCCTTGGCCACAAACCTTGCCTTGTATTTCTCGATGCTACCATCTGCACCGTGCTTGATCTTATAGATCCAGCGTGATCCAACTACTGCCCTATCTGTTGGTCTAGGCACAACCTCCCACACATCGTTCTGCACTATTGAGGTATACTCCTCAACCATTGCATCTTGCCACACTTTCTGCTATGTGGCCTCCTGATAGCTAGAAGGCTCACTATCTACCAACTGACTAACTAATGCCATATAGTCATCATACCTGGTTGGTTGTCTCCGTTGTCTACTACTCATCCTAGGAGCTCCTACAAACTCCTGAGTATCACTTTGTGACTGTTGGTTCTTGCTACCAACTGTAGAGGATGAAGTATCAACCTCCATATCACCCTGATGCATCTCTTGGATTTGCTGCATCTGCTGCTCCATACTATGCGAATTCTCACACCTAAGCTGTGCATGTACTAGTAACTGTACTCGAGCTTCGCTGTCCTTGATCTGGTTGAACGATCCTTGGAGCTTCCACTAACTGCTCACTCTGATCATCTGCTGGCAAATCTCTAGACCTCCTGAATGCCTTGTCCTCCATGAACTTGACATCACGCCTAACTATAGTCCTCCTGGTCCCTGGAATAAATATCCGATATGCCTTTAAGGTTTCACTGTACCCCACAAAGTACCCTCTCTCTGCAGTCTGATCTAACTTGGAACGTGTCGCACCTGGAATGTGACAATATGCCAAACTCCCAAATATCCTGAAGTGGCTGACATCTGGCTTCTTCCCTGAGAACGCCTCCTCTGGTGTCATCTTGCCCAATACCTTATGTGGAACCCTATTTTGTATGTACACTGCTGTACTGCATGCCTCTGCCCATAAGTAACGTGGCATATCCTGGTCATACAGCATAGCCCTTGCCGCCTCTGATATAGACCGATTCTTCCTCTCAGCAACCCCATTCTATTGTGGGTTGTAAGGAACAGTCCACTCTCTCTTGATTCCTTCCCTGGTACAGAACTCCTGGAACTCTTTCCCTTTGTACTCGCCTCCATTGTCTGACTGAAGAACCTTTATCTTCCTCCCTGTTGAATTCTCCACAAGAGCTTTGAACTCTTGGAAGCGACTGAAAACCTCATCCTTGGTCTTCAAGAAGTATATCCAGGTCTTCCTGGAGAAATCATCAATAAAAGTAACAAAGTACTCATATCCTCTGAGAGACTTCGTCGACATTGGTCCACATATGTCTGAATGTACTAGATCAAGAACACCCTTGGATCTAGTGTCACTCCTTGGAAAAGTTTCTTTCGCAAACTTCCCCAACACACATCCCTTACATACATCATCATGCTCTGTGCTCACCTCAGGAACACCTGTCACAGCCTCACGAAGCATTTTAAGTGCTCCATGATGTATATGGCCCATCCTCCTATGCCATAGCTCTCCTTGATCTCTAGAATTATTGCTGCTCATCAGTGCCTTATGAGTATCAAACTGCAACCTGTAAAGCCGGTCCTCCTAACTCCAATAGCTATGGGTGATTTCCAATCCTTGTGCTTGATTAACACACTTGCCCCTCTAAAGAGTACATTGTAACCTTTATCTGAAGGATAGATATGGAAATCAAATTCATACCCAAGCCTGGCACATGCAACACATCATGAATGGGAATCCGCTTACCATTCTCCCTCTGAAATAGAACAGTCCCTTTCCCAACTGGATTGAGTTTGGACATGTTCCCCATAGAGATCTGCATTCTGATGTCCTCCTCCTTATAGCTGGAGAAGTACTCTCTAACTCCTGTCATATGAAATGACGCCCCACTATCTATATACCAAACACCCTATGAGGTTGAGCTAGCCATACAAGCTATGAGAGCGAACTCATCCTCCATTCTACTAGAGAGCTCATCTGCACTTGCTGAAGCTACTGTCTGCTTCTTGCCTTTCTTCCTTTGCGGGCAATCGCTGACATAGTGGCCAAACTCGTGACAGCCATAGCACTTCACTTTGGATAAATCCTTCTTCTTCTTCTCACCTTGTGGATTTGATCCTTTACTAGACCCCTTCTTTGCTTTCCCTTTTCCTGCAAGGGCAATGTTCTCCTGTTCCGCCTCACTTTGCTGACTCTTGCTACTGGTCCTACTGACAAGACTTAGTCTAAGCTCCTCCTGAGTGAAGTCACTCCAAAGTCGATCCCAACTCGGCAAGGTGTCTCATCCATTAATAACTTGAACAAAGACATCCCACTGCTTAGTAAACCCATTTAGGGCTATCCGCACTAGCTCGTCATCACCTAGATTATCTCCAACAGCAGCCAACTCATCCTTGACAAGTCTGAGTCTGGTGAGGTAACTTGTCATGTCCTCTCCCTTGTTCATCTGAGTATTCCTCAACTTTTCTCTGAGAATCAGCTTCCAGTTAGTGGTAGCATTTTGGTACAGATTCAGAATGGCATCCCACATCTTCTTCGCTGTATCTAATTCTGCGACATGTGGAACAATATGATCCTTGACACCATCAAGAATCAGCCTCCTCGCCTTGGCATCTTCCTTCTTATATGCTAAGAGTTGTGCTGGATCTGTAGGTATAGGTACAACACTGGTCAAGAGCTGTGCTGAATCTGTAGGTACAGGTACAACACTGGTCACATATTCCTTAATCCCATTCTCTTCCAGCAACAAAGAAATTTTGGCTTTCCAGAAACCAAAATTTGAGGCTCCATCCAATCTGTCCTGATCTCTTAAACCTGCTGAGGCCATCTCAAAAGATAAAAGAAAACAAATAATAATTTTGGAGAGGCAGGATCTTTCCTTCCTGTGTTGAGCATAATCTGCCCTCAGATCAGCTCTGATACCATGTGAAAATTCTATTGCAGTTACTGATTATTAATCTCCTATCTAATACATAGATTATTTGACTCTGGAAAATTAATTCTCAGCAAATATCAAAAAATAACACAACTGCAACTTCACCAATAAAAACTCACAGAAATAGATAAGAAAACATTCACAATAATGAACACAATATTTTTGGACAAATTGTCCGTGGAAAAACCCCGAAGGGAAAACCACTACTGCAGATGAAGAATTATATTAAACTTTAGCAAAATTAAGGAATACAAAATTGCTTGCCTCTTACTGGCAGAGCTCCGGCAATATCCTTCTCCAGAAATTCTTCCCTCAATTTCTCCTGCTGAAATTTCACAGCTGCTATCCCCAACGCTATCACTGCGCCCTTGCTAACACTGCAAGATTATTTGCTCTCACTGCAAATCTACTTGCTAACACTGCAAGTCTTTCTCAAGTATCTCTACTTGCTATCACTGCAAGTCTACTTGTATTCTCCAAATGCCCATTGATCCCCTTTTATACTTTTTTCATTGGAAAACCAATGGCCATGATTTAATCTCAATCAATGGCTAAGATTAAATAGACTCTAAAAACCCTAACTAACTGGATTCTAGAAGTCTCTAGGAAAATCAATTTATTTAATTACATAATTATCTAGACAACTCAGCCCTTTCTAGAGGTTTCTAGAAATTAAATAATTAAATAACACTACTTGGGAATGGAGACACCTGTTCAAGCTACATAAATTAACAGTATCCCCTTCGCAGTTATGAAGTCGTTTCAGTGTGCTTTCTAAGCCATCTCCATAGCACTTATCCCTGCGTACTATCTCAGTGTATTGGTTCGATCATTTACTACTGACTATATTTTTGGTTGTTATTCCCTCATACATCTACTCTCAAAATGTGAAGGGTCAAATGACCATATCATAGGACGAGCCATTAACTTTCTTTGGGCTTCACCAAAGTACACAACTTTGTGTTTGCTATGAGCAAACCCTTTGTTTTTATGTGATAAATCTGGTTAACATTCAGAATTTTGTTTTTAATTGGGTATATCATTGACTGAAAAAACTTCATATACTTTTTCAAGGATAATTTTCTACTCTAGCTCTGTTATGCTGTAAATGAATTGTAAGTCCATTGACTTATTTTGATTACTTGTGGACATTGAAATGTTTCTCTTTTTTCTTTCTTTATTGAGTGGAGGTACAAGATAATTGGAGCATATAAATTACCCATTATCTTCGGAAGAATAATTTGAGTTTGAAATATGGATTGATTCTTCTTGATTTGATGTGCAGATTGGGCATAGTAGATTAAGTTGTATTTATTGGAGGATAATTTATAAAGCACAAAATTTTAAAATGACCTTTTTGTTTTTCTTTCTATTTCATTATTACTTTCTTATATAGTTAATGTAGTTTTCTTAAAGTTTTATTGTAGATTTTGGTTTATGCAAGGGTAAGTGCATCAAGATGGTCCCTAAAAAAGAGGCTTAAGTGGCCACCTTTTTTTCTGAAATTAGAAAACATTGACCTTGGATGTGAAATTGAGGATAGTTACACTCAAAATTTTGAGATGGAACAAAAACAAGGATCAAAGCGCTCGGAGTCTACTTTATAAATTACTAATTTATTTTGAAAATGGTTTAGATTAAGGGGTTCAAACGAGGGACGTACACAAATTAGTGTTGTTTTTTGTCAAAAAAATATAACATAGCAAATCTTGTATGACCCTAGCATGGTGAATTTTTTTTTAGTATTTTTAAAATCGCTACGGTCAAAAGTTAGCTAACAGTGTGTAGTTGATGCACAACTTTTTTGATAATTTTTTAATGAATATTTTATTTTTTACTAATTTTTGAATTGGACACTTCCCGAAAAACATAATTTTGGCCATGCTACCCCTACAAATTTTGGAAACTAATTGAACTTAAAAAAAAAATTGTAGAATGGAGTCTAGTTTCTAAAAATGTAATTTATTTGAAATTTTGATGAACGGTTAATTTATAACGAAAAAAACACTAAACACTGCTTTTTGCCAAAAAAGAGACACACAAACAAAAGAAATTATGGATGAAAGGCTTAACATTGTCAGAAAGTGAAAAAGAACACATCGTTGGATAGTTATGACAGAATATAACATTACCCAAATGTTTGATTTGTTTGATATTGAACCACGTGCAATCCTGACGGTGAACACGAACCTGATTATGTGAAATATTGTAGAATTTACAAAAACACATCTCTGGTCGTTGGGATGCCCTCCAAGCCTTTGGGTTGGTATTCCAAGGAAAATTCCAATCCCAAGGCTTGGGGATTCCCAAAGCAAGATATAACGTTGTGCCTTATAACTCAATTTTGACATAGTTTTTTGCGTTTGTGGGTAACATTTCTAGCAAGACATAATGCGAGCACAATATAACACGCTCAAGTTATGTCTTGCTTTATGTTAAATGCTACTCTATTGAATGTATGTTTATATATTTGTATGTTTGTATGTACATGTATACTTGTATGTCATGTATGTATGTATATATGTATGCATGTATGTATCACTGCATGTATATTGTATGTATGCCTATATGTATGTAAGATTGTATCTACACATGTACATGTATGCTTGTATGTATGTAGGATTGTATGTAAATATGTATTATGCTTGTATGTATGTATTTATGTATGTCTTTAGAGGGAGGGATAATTTTAAGAGAGAGAGAGATCTAGAGTTGTCTAGGTAGGGTGGGAGGGGAGAGGATGGAGGAGAGAGAGAGAGAGAGGGAGGGAGAGTTTGGAGAGAGGGAGAGGGGGTGGAAGTGAGATTTTAAGAGAGAGGGAGTGGGAGAGAATGGGTTGGAGT
>VDFB02353493.1:124441453-124512717 GCA_007258455.2 Sequoia sempervirens
GTAGAGGGTAGAGGGGAGAGAGATAGAATTAGGGTTTAAGGGTGGAGGGTATAGGGGGGAGAGAGGAGAGGGGGGAGAGATAGGAGTGAGTGAGTGACTGAGAGAGAGAGAGAGAGTTGAAAGAGGGAGAGGGGGTAGGAGGGAGAGACTTGAGAGAGAGAGATGGAGGGAGTGCGAGAGAGATAGGAGTGAGTGAGGGTATAAGGGTTAAGGGTAGAGTGGAGAGTGGAGAGAGATAGAATTAGGGTTTAAGGGTAGAGGGGAGAGATAGAATTAGGGTATACAGGGTATAGACAAAGAGAGAAAATAAATCTATTAAAAACCCAACTTTCTCATAATGCAAGCACATTTTGAAGAAGTAGAGATATGACTGTTTTAGCAAGAAATAATGTGCTCACGTTATAACACGAGCTTGTTTTGGCTTGCTCTAAAAATAGTAAAAAGTCAATATACCCATGATCTCAAAGCCCACATTCTACTTATTCTCCTAGTTCTGAACGTGCTTCAACAAAAAGTAGCCTTTTGATGATGTTGTGAAGTGTGCATGCATGTTTTTCACATTCCACCACCTTTGCATGAAATAGCAGAGTTTTCAGGTTGAAAGGCATATAATATCAATTCAAGTTTGAATTACAATGAAAACTGATATACAATTGAAGTTTTGAGGGGAAAAAGCTTTTGAAAAAGTCAAATTGTTGAAGAGTTTGAAGAAAGAATAAGCAAAGGCTACATAATTGGGTGGAACTCCTCCATTTGAAACTCTGGTTTTTTGGTATGTGAAGTCTTTACACATTTTCTTTCATTCTATTATGGCTTGCTTTGATTTTTGTTATTTTGCATATTCCATGTTGATCATTGTTTGTTTGTCATTATAACCTTGGGTTGTCAATGCACATTTTAAATTACACAATTCTATACACTTGTCAATTGCATTTTTAAACCACATCTCTTTGAGGCATTTTGTTATTTAACAATTGACTTACCTTGTGTATGCTTCCACATTTTTTATACACATATATATGACATAATTTTTAAGGAAGTAAAATAAAACATCATTTCTCGATCCTTTATTATGGATGTGCATAACACTCTCCAAAGATTTCATTGAGGTATTTTTTTAAACAGATATACTAGCCAGTTAATTGCCTTGTCTATGCTACCAAATTTTCCATACATGTCTCTAAAAAATTGGAATATACTCCTCCCACATTGATAGCTCTTTGAAAATATTTTGGTTTTCATCTCTATTTCTAAATTACCTCATCACTAAAGCTACCTCATCACCTATGTTTGTGATATATTTGAAATGTTTCCTTGATTAGTCTACCTACGAGGGATTCTAACCCTTCTCTCCACTATTTCAAGACTCTTTATTCAAGGATAAGTTAGAAACATGGGGAAAGGTGCAGCCTATCTTGTAGAGCATCTACCAAAAAAAAAAAACCATCAAGGGTACTTCTAACCCTAAACACAACTTGAGAAGATCAATTGACAATTCACCAAAAACTCATTTCAACTCTCAACAAAAACCCTTCATTTTCACTTCATTGCTATAAAGAATGAAATCATCAATCTTGCCTCAAAAATTTTATCAAACTCAAAAAAATCTCAACCATCATCATTCTAATAGGAACAAAGAAAAAATTTGATTAGGAAACTTTGAATCCATCCATTCATTCAACATGCACCAATTCACTATTCAAAGAAACTTACTCCACAAAGAAAAATGACAACAAACCAACCATTCATGCTTCTAATATTTTCCCAGACTTCCAAGACACTGTAATCATCATGCTTTAGATTGAAATAAACCAAATACCTTGTGAGAAAACTCTAAAACATTCAATCTTGATCAACATGCATACTCAAGTCACCAATTTACACCATGGGGTGATCCCACAATAGTGGTTTACAATTTTTGGCCAAACTAGACACTGATTTTTTTTTTTAACACAATCTCCACATTCGGGCACCTATAGTGATTAAACCGTAAGGAATTTGAAGATGATGCAAACTAGAGTCTTGTCATATTTTTTCTGTAGATTCTAAAAATATTTTTTTCAATTTTTTTGGAATCAGATTGCAATTCTTTTTCCATCTCCCACGAAAATTGTTTTTTTTCAAAAAACAACATTTTTTAAAAAGTGATGCCAAATATAGCATAACTTTCATGAAGAATAAAATTCCAATTCTTTCAAATTTAGATTTATATAACTTCGATATCTAGTGCTTCCTTGGTTGGGATTAGTTTTTTATTGAATATTTTTCTTTAATCAAAGTTTTAAAGTCAAATCAATTACAATTCCAGACATATACGACCATTATGCTTAACTTTTACTGTATGTATCGATTTTTTTTTTTTTTTTGTTGGATCAAGGACTCCAATATCTGGTGCACTCATATTTTTAAATTTTTTTTGATAATCTTCTATTTTTCCACTTGTGCAGAACAGAGAGTTTTGTTTTCAGTGAAACACCTATATTTAATAAAACTTAAAAAACAGATAGATAATATAATCAAAACAGACTAAAATTATATTCGTTGGATAGCTCGTTTTGAGGGGAACCCAACACTAGTTGGGTTTTTGAGATCTCCTCCATTTTCATTCTCAAATCGAGCTTTGAAGTGCAAAATTTTCAGCAATTCGGGTGCCTTAGGAAGAAAAGATGAAAAAAGATGGGTTCGGCCGAACAAGTGTTCGATCAAACAGGGGTTCAACCGAACCCATGTTCAACCAAACCACCCACACATGGAATAAAAATAATAATTTAAATGGGTTCGATCGAACATTCTAAATATTTTCGGTCGAACACCTTGATTTTAATATTAATATAGATATTATTTATTTTATTTTTAAATAACTTCAATTTGATGGCCATATGATCGTATTTAAAGATTCTTGCTATAGAATACAATCAAAATTTTAAGAAGATTGTAAAAGGAGATATTTTGGATAAACTATGAAAATTTATATAGAATTATAATGATATATATGTTTGATTTATATATAATTTTACATACACTAAGGTATATCATAATGTTTTAAGGGCGCCCTTGAATAGATAACCGTAATTAAAAAATTTGTTGATAGGTAAATTCAACCATCAAATTTAATCCTTGGTAGGAGGGAGATACTTCAGAGAGAGAGGGGGTGATTGGGAGAGAGATAAAGGGTAGGGGGTCCTAAGGTTTAAGGGTTAAGGGTAGAGGAGCTCGAGAGGGAGAGTGGGTAGGAGGGATAGACTTTTTAGAGAGAGAGGGGGGGAGTGGGAGAGAGATAAAGGGTAGGGGGTGTACAAGGGTTAAGAATTAGAGGGAAAGGGGAGGGAGTAGGAGGGAGAGACTTGATTTACAACTATGTACAAGTTACCTATAAGTTCTCATTTGAACATGTATAGGGTTACAAGTGAACTTGAAAACCATGGATATAATCTAAGTCAAAGATTAGGTTTATACGTTCTTGATAACATGTAGGAATTTTTTTATGATCATCACTATCTAGTCATCTATTTTCTTCCATTTCGTGCATGTGGAACTGCATGGAGATGTAGAGTGGCAGCAATTATTAAGTGACTATATTGATATACCTTGTTATCAGGTTGATAGTCAACAAAATGAATCCCATGTTGAACAAATTTGACTTGCTTTAGATATGTCCCTTAATACTACAATAGAACACATGGTAAACATGAACCTAAGGTAAGACATATGAGCGTGTGTGCAATATTTTCGTGCACAAGGTTTGTACAATATATATTTAATGTTTATAATGTAATGTGCACATGTGAATACAATGTACATATATAAAATTTTAAATTCAAACTCACCTGTGGGAAATGACATTCCATCACTTGTTTCAGGTTCTGTTAGCTTATTCCTCTCTTCTGTGCAATGCAATAAATAATAGATAACACCTTCGATGTTTCCAAGCTCTGCTATGATTGCAAAAACATCTCCCTATACACCAAATTTACAAAAGAAATCTAAAAATGAAATGTCTCTAAGAGCATTAACTAGATAATATATAATAAAATTTAAATTATTGAAAACTTACCGCGTGTACCTTTTCCTAACCAGTCACGAAATATGGTCATAATCAATTGAAATCAAAGGAATGTCTTCAAAATCTTTCTTCCTCATCTTCATCATATGTTTAAACAAGTAGTGGCCTTTGTATCCCACATTTACCAACATATCAAGTTCTTGATTGTTGCATGCATAATCAGAGTTTCCCTCAATGCACTCAGTGCAAAAACAAGAGTAATCCCTTGTGTCTAATATCCATCCATGGCGACTATCTGAACTCCTAACACAATGCAAAGATCTTGTTTTTCTACCCTCTTGCATCCATGCATCGATCTTCTATCCATGCCTAGATACATATGTACAACAAAAAACTTATGTGAACAAATATGTATATATATTTTAAATTTAAATAAATTCAAATTTTTGATTTAATGTAATTTATACATACACGATATCTCCCAAAACACTCTATGTGGAATGTGCCGGTTTGTTCTTGGAGATGTGCTGACCACATTTGATGCAAAGTATTTCTTGCACCATTCAACATCATGTGCATTGTCTGGAGTCTTGGATAACTCATTTGATGCTTTCTTAAAACACGTTTAAGCTCCTGCTCCATCATGCTCACCCTTTCATTACCCACTCTCAAAAACTCCAAACATGTGGTATTTTGTAGATTTTTATGATATCTACAAAGTGCATGTAATGGTAAATTGAAGATTTGAATTGTCGCACATCCATCGACCATACAAAATGATTTCAAATTTGACACCTACTTCTCAAATTCTCAAAAATATTGTAAAACAATGTTGGACAAAAAGTGTGTCATGCTATTTATCATCACTAATATAAAAGTGATATTCTTTTTTAATGACTCATTCTTCATCTGTACTCTCAACACCATCCAATTTTGATTGTGCATGTCGATAACACACATGAACCATAATAGTGATCTGCTTTGAAAAGTAATAGTCTAATTGAATCTCCTTTTGATGTACAAAGGAGTAATTTTCTGCAAAGTCAACTACTGATAGAATTGTTCCATGTGGGAAAGTATCTCTCAATGTTTGGAATTGTTGTGCTTGCCACTTAGCAAAAAATGAATGATGTATGTATGGTCATATCAATTTTTGAAAATCTTCCATGAATTTTCCAATGGGAATCTCCTCTTCTACATAGATCAACCTTGTGGATTCTTTCCCAATATTTGTTTGCAACTTTACATACTTGTACCTGTGTCAGTAAAATATGTGAATAACTATAAACCACACTTGATCAATGAAACATTACATCAAAGAGAATCCAAATAACTTGATCTATGAGAAATTGAAACAAATAAACTCTCTAAAAATAGTACTTACCTCTTGCAATTTACTGTCTTTGTTAGGTCAGTATCCTCAATTCTTGAAAGAAATTTAGCCAAATTTCCACATGTCTCGCAAATTCCTTTTATGCAATTTATGTGAGGTCCATTTTCATGATCACATAATATAGACTTTATGAACAAACTTTCCTATTTAGGAGGTGCATTTTGAAACCCACATCTTTCTTCTCTCATCTTTCAAAACACCTGATAGTAGAGATCAAATTCAATATGATAACGACAACAACAAGTTTCAAAAAACTTGTTTATCTTCACATAATATGGCTTTAACCTTTGAAACATTGTTTTTCCAATCTTTATATGAGGATATGCATTACAAAAGTTCATATACATCTCAAATTGTGTTATGTCTAGCCAATGTTTGATATGATTTTCATAAATACTAGTTCTAATCCTGTATCTCATAACATCTCTAGTATTTGATGATGGATGAGTCTGATCATGCCAAAAACTTGAGACCAAGTTCCTAACAACATCTTCAATCCTGTCATAATGGGGAGCTCTACACATAATTGCCCAATTTCCTTGTAAACTCTCATCCAAAAACTTTCTCTTTTTCTCATATTTTATCAATGTGGTTCTACTATAACCAATTTCAGTTGAAAGTGCTGACATTTTTCTTTTTCTTGCTATATCTTGATGTATAATAGATGTCAACATTACCCTTCTTGTAGTGGCCTTATCCACAGTTCGATATCCTTTCCCAATGGAATCTAAACCCTTTTTAACATTTTGAACAATATCCTTTTGTAATCCCATGCGTTTCTTCTTATTTGATGATGAATGGACACCCAACAATTGTAATGACTCTATGAGCTCATCATGAAGAAGTAAACTTTATAACAATTGGTTTTTTTCAAGTGTATCAAGATGATTGAAATGATGATTGATCATTCCATTTACAGATTTAGTCATTGACCTCTTTCTCTTATTATAAGGCTGTTTGGTATAATATTTGAGTTTCTCCATATCCGTTTCAAGTAAATGATCTAAATTTCTATGAAATTTTTTTTTACCCATCTTCTCAACTAGTTTTATATGCTCATTCATACTTGGAGTAGGAGGAAGTGATCTCGACCCCTCTCCAACATGCATTGTTTCAACTTGTGCCTCCTCCCTATCTTCAAGGACCATGCATTCTTGAGTGGATTCATTTGATCCAATGTTTACATTTGGCTCGACTTGAGCATGAAAACTTCCTTCTTGTTGAGCCCTTCGTACACATGTGTCACAAAATATTTTGCAAACAAAAGTGAGAGATAATGTTAAATATATAAGTGAAGTTTATGTATGCAAGCAAAAAAATTGATAAAACATGATGAGCTATAAGTGAGAGAAGTTTGTGCTATTTTTATATGATCATCCATACCAGTAGAAGGAAGTGATCTTAACCCCTCTTCAACAAGCATTGTTTGAACTTGGGTCTCCTCCCTAACTTCAAGGTCCGTGTGTTGTTCAACGGATTCGTTTGATCCAATATCTAGAATTGGCTCGACTCCTGCTTGAGGAATCCCTAGAGCATAAAACATAAAAATAATTTGAGAACATTGAAGTGATGAAAATAAAATATGAAAGACACAAAACACTGTAAATATTGAAACAAAAAGAATTGGCTTAAGGAATTGGAGTCAAGGATCATATAAACATTGCAACTTGCATGACCAAGATGACTTGAGGATATTTAAAAGTATTTATAGTCATTCAAGTGCAATGATGGTTAGAAACCTTCAAAGTAAAAGTACTAAACACACAATTGAGAGTGAGAGAGAGAAGAAACAAGCATGTACCTTGTTTCTTTCTATGATAATTTTCCAAGTTTTGATCATGCCTCTTTTGTTCTTCTTCTTTTGACAATTTTCGTTGAGATGCATTTTTTCTTTTTCTTTGTTGTCCCATTTTCTTCTTCAACTTAAAGATGACTCTAAACAAGTCCTCTACCAACTTAGTTAAATTATCCTCCAAATTCTTCCTTGATTGATAAAAATGAAAAGTTGTCCAGCTCCAATATTTGCCTCCTTGATAAATGTGCAAAAACTTCTCCAAAATCTGTGCTCCAAGTGAATCAAAATTATTCAAGTGTACATGGAATAACTAGATCCTCTAGTTTAAATGAATCAAGCAGTAAACAAACAAGTTATTTCATTGTGGAGTTTGTTGTTATTTAATTCATAGGTATGCACAACATATCTAGTAATTTTAGAATTTTGGTAAAGTGTCAAAAAATGTATAAATATTGGAGGTATAATTTGAATTGAATTTTCTTAATTATATTTGAATTGAATTTCAAGTTAGTTGTCGAAAATGTATAATAGAGGTATAATTTGAATTAAACTTTCTTAATTAAATATTTGAATTGAATTTCAAGTTACTTGTAAAAAACGTATAATAGCTCGATATAATTTGAATTGAATGCCATTTTGTCAAAAAGATTATATTTTGTTCTCAATTCAATGGTTCATGTTGCTTAAGTCATTTTTTAAAAAATATTTACTGTGATCAACATGAATGAACTTAATTATAAAGTGGCATTGATTTCCTAAAATTCTACTAGAGATCAAATGTATATTGAATATTTAAAGCAATGATACATATATTATGTGTAAACATGTTTAAACCATAAGCAAACACATGTACATATATGTAAGGGATTCAATACATATAAACATAACACATATATTATAAAGCAAGAGGCAAATGTATGTATATATCATATAAGAAAAATATATGTACATATATCATAAAAGCAAAATGTAAATTAAAGATCATCTAATGTCAATACTAAAGATCAAAACAAGTAAATGTATATCATATAAGCAAGTGTAAGTTAGAGATCATCAAATATCAAATACTATTTTAAAGATCATTATATAATCAAATACACATGTGATAAAGATCATAAATCTAGAATGCATGGCCTAATAAGAATGTCTACTCCTAGACAAATGGCCATTTGAATGAGAATGGTCCTGCTCTGATGGATGTGCTGAGCCCTGCAAATAAAATTGTGTACAAGATGTGTTAAATACATATAATTTTTATTAAATAAATTTTATGAAAGTTATTTTAAATGAACTTGTATTTTTAAATATCAATCTACAACTTGTATTTATCTATGCATACATAAATATATATTTTATGAAAACTCATGTCCGCAACGATAGCGATTCATCCATAGATCATACCTGAATGCACATGATCTCGACTAAGTGCTAGGAGGATATGAGGTATGTCCACACTGTGAATATATATATACATATATTAACTTAAAATGAATATCTAGTTAAAAAAAAAATTAAAAAATAATGAAAAAAGAATTGAAACATGCATATGCACATATACATGCACATCATCTGATATTAGATGACCTAAGTCCTCTGAAATAGTCACCTCCACCATATCCACCAAACGATCAAGCGATGAATCAATATTCCATCCATCCGATTCATCCCATGTCATTTAAAATGATGAATGTAGAGGACTATGAAGGTGAGATGGCACTGACATGATGAACTAGAACCAATCAACATATCAATAAAACCCATAGTCTTTGCAGCTACCGTATGAACTATAGGTGGATTCTGATGTGCACTAGTGCTCGGCTGAGAGTGATGGGATCCTAGAACTGAACGACCTCTATGCCTCAAATGATCTCTAACATGCTCTATATCGATCCCATTGTCTGATGCAATGTGGGCATATGCCTCCAACAGGTCCTCAGCCAAACAATGTAGAGTCATGTGTGACATATCTCCTATAAGTGCATCAAGTTGTGTAGGAGTAGGGATGTTGGTCATTGCAAAAGAATCCATGGTGGTCCACTATGCTAAAAATGGTGTGGATAAGGAATGTCTAGATAAATACTGACCTACACGATCATCAGATATCCTAGTGGTGGCAGCTGCAATGTCACCTACAGTGTCAATTGCTTCCTTTTGGGAAGCAACAACAACCTCATTTGCTATGGGGGCTAGAGCTGGGGTGAGAGCAGGAGGCCTGTCACCAACCAATACCCTAAACATTGGGGGTGGTCTATCTGCTGGATGATAGGTGGGCCTATCAGCAATCCTACCATGACCCTGACCAAAATATGGTGGAATGTCCAGGTAGTTAAATTTGAGGCCCAAATGGACCTCAAGATACAACTGCTGAACAAAATACGATGGAATCTGGTCATTGTCTGGGTATAGACCATGTGTTGCTAGAAATTGTGGGTAGATCAATGAGGCCATAGCATGATCAACACATCTAGTGACCTGGTATCCCCTAACCTTACGCACATTTTGATAAAATGGAAAACAAGTGGCTTTTATCATTTCTTTGGTGACACTATCTTGTATTTGTTTAGGGGGAACATCACCATGTAATTCTTCCCGCATGCAGGAAAGAATAGCAGTCACTCTATCTGGGGAATATGCACAAGTCCTCTCAAGTTCATCTTTTAGTTTTTCTAGACTATGCAATATTAACATGTATGGTTCACTATATATCCCTGAAGCTTGCACTCGTACACGAATCTCTTAATTTTTACCCTCATTACTAGTATTTGCAAACAAAGAATCAAGTAATGTGTGGAACACATGATCTACATTTTCTTATGTTTTATATATATATATATATATATATATATACGTGACACCTAAAAAAATAATAAGACTTTGGTAAATAATATATCTAGATAAAAAGAATACAAATCTAAAATAGAACTTGTAATAATTCATCTACTCATCAATAATATTTTCATACTATTAACATTTAAAAAGAATTGGAAGACAACTATAATCTATAACATAGCATCCTTAAATGGTTCAAATTTTAAATGAAACGATGAAAGAAAGAATAAGAATACAAAGATAAAGTATAAAATCATTTGAAAATAATTGGGGATAAAAATATTTAATCTAATAGTTGTTAACATAAATGAACTTCAATTATATAGCCAAGAACATCAAAAAATTATAGATTGGAAAGCAAAATAAATATGTCATATTAAGAATCAAATCTAATAAAGTTTGACTTTATTGCATACTTGTTATAAATATCTCACATGAACCAATGAAACTCAATGTGTCTCCAAATTACATAAGAAGAGAGAACCTAAATGTGAAAAAGAAAAAGAAAAAGAAATCCATCTTTTTGTAATGAGTTTGTTAAAATTTAAAAACATTCAAGAACCCCAAAATGGTTTGAAATTGATAAGCATAATAGAAATTTTGAAGGCAAGAGGTCATCACAAACCATTCGGTTGTGGGCTTCAAAATTTCAATGAATGGTTTTCCAATAAGATGTATTAACCAAAATATTCCAAAATTTTATACAATTACTAAAGATGTACAAAATGAGACCTTTACTAAATAAATTTCAAAATGCATCATTAAATGTATATTAACATCATCCGCACTCTAATTAAAAACATTAAAAACAACACGAAACACAAAGAGATAAAATTAAAAAGTTCCAACTAATGATGTTATAATAATCCTCCCCAAGTTGATCCT
Source organism: Sequoia sempervirens (assembly GCA_007258455.2). Taxonomy (NCBI): domain Eukaryota; kingdom Viridiplantae; phylum Streptophyta; class Pinopsida; order Cupressales; family Cupressaceae; genus Sequoia; species Sequoia sempervirens. The sequence continues at coordinate 124,452,359 of VDFB02353493.1, forward strand.
CTCATCCCAATCATTATACTTAATGTTTTGGTACTTGAATGTGTTGGTACTTGAATCATTTTTGTACTTAATGTTATGTTTTTTAAGAGGAAGCATTTTCTCTTTCTATTACCATAACGATTATTCTTGTTTTTGTAACTTGGTATTTCTATTTGTAGATTTTCAACTTTTTATTATGTAAATCATTCTTTGATACCCAAGTAGTTTAAAGGTTTTCTTGAATCTTATTTAGTTTTTAGATTTAAGTGCTTTCTCATTGTCTAATTTCTTAATCAAATCTAAACATTGTTCGATCCTTATTTCCTTCTAATACCAAAATCATCCTCTTTTCCTAACTATAAGAAGTCATAGTTCAATCCCACCATGGTTGTGAATCAAGCTAAAATTGGTATGATTGGGAATATGCATGATACTAAATTTATCATAATGGAGAAGAATCATTTGACCATGAGGCCCTTGTTGAGAAAATGGTAATCAAGATATAGCTTTGATGCACACAACCTTTCTTTGGATCTTGCAAATTTGGCTAGTAATATTAATCCTAGTACAATGATTGATCTCCTTCATATACTATGTTGATTAATAAGCCATGTGGAAAGAAAGTACTTAAAGTTAAATAGGTAAAAGGATAAGCTCAACAATCCCTTTGAGTGATGTGCCATTTTCCCTCCATCCCAAGCTTCTTCTTCATGTATTCCTCCTTATTGTTTTACTCCTATCTATCTTATGCAATTTATTTCTCCTTCCACCAAATCTCCCCAAATTTATCCTCTCCTTTTTCCTAGATCTCATCTCATGCTTACTTATTATGATGCACATAGTTCTCTTGTCTCCACATTAGTTCTCATTAGTTTTATTTACACTTCCCATGTTCCCCTCACTGTGATATTCCTACGCAAGTCTTTGTCACTCCACACTCATTTATTATGTCATGACAAATTTATACACCACCTTCCATTTCTCATCTTGCCACTTTCATTCATGTCCTTAATCATAGTGTGCCTCTATCTACCCTTGACATTAATGTTTAAAGGATTGTTGAGATTAAAAGTAATGTTGATTCCTTACCTAATGGAAACAAAAACAGACATACATATAAAAATCAAACACAATTCAATTTCTATTGAAAATTTTACATATCCATTTTTTATTGGATTTTTGGATCCTAGATTTGAGATGCACAATGTTAAAGGAGATCCCATGACACATTCAAGGTTCTTTAGTGCTACATATTTGGATTTTGTGTATGATGATAAGTTATTGGCTAAGTTCTTCCCATGAAATTTAATAGTATTATCTTCCATTTGGGTCTATTTTTTAATATTGAAATTGGTCAATGCAAATATTGGGAATGTTGGATTGAAGTTTATTATTTTAGATTTTTTGACTATAAACAAGGATCTACAAAGTATATACATTCTTAACATTTGCATGTGCAAGTGAGATGAATGTTAAGAACTAAAGTTGTTAGAGGCTACCACACTTAATTATGGATCTTCTAATGCTTCATCTACATCATCCTACCCTTTTAAATTTAAAAAGAAAATTATTTCCAAAGGATAGTAAAAAATAATGGAAATGACCATTGTACAAACTATACATTATAAATGTTTCTAATATAATTATGACTCTAAAGCCTCCAACTTTTTCCTTTGTAAAATGTGCTTCAAAATTTACTTAGTGCTTGCATGATTACACTTCCTCCTATTAGGCCATTAGATAAATCTAAAGTTATTCCCAAAAGATATAATGAGAAAGAATTTTGTTATTAAATTGTAGAGTTAATTGTAATTATACTCAACATTTTATGGGATTAAGGAATAATTGATTAATGATTTGATTGATAAAAAAAAATTAGGTTGAGGGGGTTAATATTGGGGTCAATCCTTCAATTGTTCCTCCTAATGAAAATTTAAATATTTTACACTAAATAAATCTAATAAAATGTTTTTATATGAGGGTCATGAGATTGAGGTACATATACATGTTGACGAGCTTGAAATCATTGATTCACCTATGTATGTGAGGAATGATAATTTGTTGGTATTAATAAAAATTATAAGGGTACTTATTCTTATTCTTATGTACTAGTGATTGACTTTTATAGAAATTTCTATGGACTAACCAGTATTCAAACTTAGGACCTCCCATTTGGTGTTAGGATGCTCTACTATTGAGCTAATGGCTCACATTGTGATGAGTCCTTTTATGGCTTAGGTGTGTATCATTTCTCCAACACACTCCCTTGAGCCACAACATAGGTGTCAAATGCACCTAGCTTGGCTCTAATACCATGTTGAAATTTCCATGAACTAGTTAGGATGCAAATCTCCACCACTAAGCTACCCACCCACTTTATGACAAGTCAATTTACGATTTAGGTATGCTAATTTTTTGACACCTTTTTCACATTGTGAGATATTACCAAATAATTATAATGGTCATTTGGTTTTGTGTGGATCATGAACCATGTAAGGGTGTGTTTATTGATCTTACTCACCAATAAAATGTATGCATTGAATACTTTTTGTTTTATCATCATTTTATCAACAAGCATATGCATATTTGAGGGTTTACTTAAAATTGACTAATGATATGTTGATTGAAACTATAGGAAACATTATTTTACCTTAATTTTTTGGTCTAAAAGATGAGGGAAGTTCTTATTCTATGTCATATTATTTCTTCTTTAGATGTATCTCATATTTCACTTGGGTATCCATGGATAAAGCAATATCAAGCAACATCATCTATGTCATGCCATCAAGGTATCAAATATGTTTGAACACTAGTAAAGAGGTTACAAGTGCAAGAGATCCGTATATGCCTTTATTTTAGATTAAGTCATTTAACCTTAAATAATTTTAAGAACACACATAAGGATCCTCTATATAAGTGAAAGGATTCTTTTCCTAATTTGTAAAAAATTCAAAAGGAATAACAATGGTGGGAAAATCAAGACAAGATGCAACAATTTAGAATTCCTAAAGGGTTTACAATTGTTAGAGCCAAAATAGGTTATATGTAGGTTTTATATTATAAAATCATTCAAGAATCTATAAGGCCAAAAGAACCATAAGCATTGAAAACTTTAGTTTAGAAGCATAAGGGATTGGATATTTTCATTCCTAAACATGGTTTTCATAAAAAAAATTACTCATGTAGCAAGCACACTATAGAATTGACAAAGAAGGTTAGGGTTTTTAGCTTCATTTGTTATATGGAGATATTTTATTGTAATGTACATAATCAATGATATGATTCTTGATTTTTTATAAGATTTAATATTATGACACCTTAACAAACCAAGCTATGACTTTCATGGTTCACTCCTACATGTATGAAATTTACATTTTCATCTACAAGTTTGACCCTAAATTTGTAGTTTTAAAATTATTTTGTGACCTTGACCCCTACACTTCTAGTCTTTAGGAATTTATTTATCTCCATTTTTTAGACTATGTTGAGAGCCATTATAATGTTTTTTTGCACTAACTTTGGGAGGAAACTCATTTTTCCTTACTCAAACCCTTGGATTGATTTTAAAAAATTGAACAAGTTAAAATACATGCCAAATATAAATGCAAGTTCAATGGGTGTAGTTTTGAATTATAGACCTCTCATCCACTAACAGATAGTTGATAGTTTTGATATTCATTTTTCTCTTGAAAGGTGTTTAACAAGACAAAAATATATGCAAAATGGGGAAGCAAAATACTATATTGAAAATGCTTTAAAAACTTTCAAACAAGTGCAATTTGAATTCAAAAAATTTTAAAAAAATTGCATTTAGGGTTTCAAAATTAAACAAATACATGCATTTTGAACTCTAAAAAAATTAAATTTTAAATACCTCGTGCTCAATAGTGGTCGATATGCAAACTGAAATGATGAACTTTGAAGAGAGGAACGGAAATTTACTTTTGCCAATGAGAGAAACTTTGTTTGGTCGCCGTCATGGACTCTGTTCACCGCGCGCACTAGGGAGACAGTGACTGGTAAAAGAACACAGTAAAAGTGTGAAAATGAAACATTTTTTTTTGTTATTGTCATATTAAAGGGGTTCGGTCGAACCCAGGTTCGACCAAACCCACTTGGATATGATTTTTTAATTTGGGCATTCACTGGTTCGACCGAACCCAATGGTTCAACTGAACCCATTTGATTTGAGGAATGGAAAAAAATATGAATTTTCCTTCCTCTTAGAAAGTGTAAACCACTATTCTAAGGTAACCCCATGGTTTCACATTACTCAAAACACCAAAACAAAAAATTGTATTTCTAAACTTTTTCCAAGAATTAATACATATCTACCAACATCATTTAGATAGATTCAAACCAAAATCCATCACTTAAATCACTATTTTTACAAAATTACTCTTTCTAGCAGTCAAGGCACCAAATTCCTAGTAGGTTTCCAAACCCCTAAATCGGGTGTTTCTCTTAACCCACCTTGAACCTTTACAAACCAAAATCATATTCAGGAACCCTTTTCAACCTTATTTAACATACTTGAATAGTATGGTATGTTACTTTGGAAAATATATCAACAAAAATGACTACCCCACGGTAGAATGCAATAAATTAGGTCAATTTTGTGAAGCAAATATCAACAAAATAACTCCAAACCATTAAATAACCTTGGGAAGCATTGAAATAGGGTTCAAAACTTTGATTTCACCAACTTTGAGAGATAGAAAGACTCAATAATGCACTATATTGTAAAACCCTCATTCTAGGTCATCATTGTCTAGATATGACAGGGTTTTATAGGAAATATACCTTCCCAGCCTTATTTTTCTTAATCTCTGCTTCAAAAATCTTCCAAATGATCTTCACAAATTGTAGAAACCAACTCTCAACCATCTTGTAAGCATCTACAAAAAATTCCAATATGGAGCCATCATTTTCCATGGTAAAACTCAAAAATTCCTAAGAGGGCAACAACAAAACTTCATATTCTTTCCTTCCCATGCACTTACACACACATTCAAATTGAAAAGAAACTAATTCAATCCATCCAATCAGCCCTCACATGGCCATTTTACAATGCTTTCATGGTGAACATACAAATTTCATGAAATTGCCTATTGGAGGCATACTGTGCACAAGGTGCTCCTGCACCAAGGTAGTGTATGCCTCATATAAATGGGGTCTCACGGGGTCTCACAGTGATGTACATCACTGTGAGACCCCGTTTCTATGAGGCATACATTGCCCCTACCTTCTCAACCCTACCACATTGGTAGGCTAGTGAGTGTGCTAGCTTTCCAATGCTCCACTAGCATGTCAATGCGGTAGGGTTGAGAAGGTAGGCGTAGCATATGCCTCATAGAAATGGGGTCTCGTAGTGATGTATATCACTATGAGAGCCCATTTCTATGAGACGGTGATATACATCACCATGAGACTGTATATCATTGTCTCATAGAAATGGGGTCTCACGGTGATATACATCACCGTGAGACTTTCTATGAGGCATACACTGCCCCTACCTTCTCAACCCTACTACATTGGTAGGCTAGTGAGTGAGACCCCAATGCAGTAGGGTTGAGAAGGTAGGGGTAGTGTATGCCTTATAGAATTGGGGTCTCCATGAGAACCCATTTCTATGAGGCATATGCTGCCCATACCTTCTGATGTAATGAGTAGGGGATCAACTTGTTCACAACACAATCTGACACAACTCAAGCAAACTTTCAGGACTTATAACCCCAACCACATTCCTAAATTTTCCATAGCCAACCAAGTCTTCTAAAATCTTGATTTCAGTTTGTACAAACTCAAAAGAACAAGAAATTTTTCTGCCCCCAAAGTTTACATACATTTCCCCTCTCAAACCTCACCATTCTACTCAAAAATGCATATTTTCACCACTAGGGCATCATGCCCAAATGCTCAAACAACTTCCCCTACTCCCAGGACTCATTCAAACATATATCCCTAACATTTTAGACCTATCCCATGACCTAGTTATATAAATTACAGGGGGTGGGATAGGTTTTATTTCATTGTCGACAACTACAAACCCTCAAAACTCAATCTTGGCTTATTTTCAACTTTTCACCTAGTCACTCTTATAGGTCGGCAGACCTATTTTTCCCACCTTAACTCTCAAAATTCCTTAACAATCTTTGCAAAAAACCACCATTTTAGGCACCCATTTAATCCTTCTTTAACATACATCAAACCCTCATAAGACTCTTTTGGATCAACTTTCACAAAACAAGCAAACTATGTTGTCCACAAGGCCAAATAGGCTAAATTAACAAAGCAAACCCCCTTTATTCTTCCTATCACATGCAAAAAACCATTAGAAAGCATTAACTAGTCTTCCAAACCACCAATTCCTCCACTTTTAGGGTGTGATAAGTCCTCTAACATAACAAACCCCAAAACCCTCTTCTTTCACAAGTTAGGCAACGACTTATTGAAAACCCATACTCCAAACCTTCCCACAGCCAACCAAAGCCTAAAACACCTTCAAAAAGGTTTTCAAAAGCTTAAAAGTTCAAGAGATATTGTTGCCCCCAAATATTTCTTCAAACCCTAGCACTAAACCACCATTTTCCACTAAAAAATGCACCATTTGACATCTAGGGCATCACCTAAAAACCCTCTATTCGCCTCCCTTGCACAAAAAACTTTTCACACATGTTTTATAACCCTAACTAATCCTTTCCACCAAGTTATAGAAGCATACCATGGGTGGAAGGCTTAATATGACATTTTAATGCACTCAAAACCCTTAAAACAGGGTATATAGACCGACACTCAATAATTGGCTTCTAAAATGCACAAAATCACTTGAAATCCAACTAAACCAAAACTAAAATGGAGTTAAGTCTACTTCCCACCGAATTCTATCCAAAAGAGAGTATAATCACCCTATATGGATCCGTATAGTCTAAGGAAAGATCAGATTTATGGTAAAAATACAAAAAATTGCAAGGAAACAATGAATTTTATTGATCTTCTTCTAAGTACAGCATCTCCAACCTCAACCTCGAACCATGTGAGGCCTTTATAAACAAAAATACACCCAACTACTATGTCCCAACTGACTTCAACTATCAAAGAAACAACTTTTCAAAAATCTAACCGTTGTCATTCAAATTTGTTGCAATTTTGCAACTTACAAATTTGACAACTTTTCCATTTTAACTCTTTATTGCACTATAAACTCCCTAATCACCTAAATGACACAAAAATGAGCCCCCTAGACACTAGAATAGCCTTGACATGGCCTTATTACATCCAAAGACTCAAAACTATCAAAGAAACCAAACTAAGATTCTCCAATTTCATGTCTTGGTCATGGTACACCTGCACCAGATTTTTTGATCAAAATTTGTGGATTTATGCTAGGCATGGTCCTCTTTCGCACTCAAACATGTGGAATCACTTTGAGCTACATTCAACTGGCTTGATCCCTTAAGGGTCCAAACTACAAAAGGGTAGGAATCTTTGACACAATATTACTTAGAAACTGTGGTCCTTACAAAATATTTGTCTAAGCCTATGAGATCACATTGGGCCCCTCTAAAATAACCTCCCTCAGTTTTTTTTTTATCTCGAAGTTGTTTTCCCGTGGTGTCTAGTTTTTACTTGATGGAAAAAATGTTAAATGCAAGCACTACAAAGTTGCAAAATGGTGCAACTTTTGTTCTGCAACTCGTGTGACCAAAAAATTTGTTCCAAGGCATCTGAATAGGTATGTTTATGCTAGGAATGGTCCTCTTCTACACCCAAACACGTGGAATCACTCTGAGCTACGTTCAACCAGATCAGTCCCTTAAGAGTAGAAAGTGCAAAATGGCTACAAACTTCAAAATTTTGTTACTCAGATACCGTGATACTTAGAAACTTCTCGTCTAATCCTATGGGATCATGTTGGTCCCCTCTACAATAACCTCTCTCAGTTTTTTCTATCTCGGAGGTATTTTCCTGTGGTGACAAATTTTCACTTGCATAAAAAGTTGTCAAATGCAAGTAGTTAAAAGTTGCAAAGTGGTGCAACTTTTATTCTACAACTCGTGTTACCAAACAAACTATTCTAACATGTCCAAATAGGTATATTTTTGTTAGGCATGGTTCTCTTTCGCACCCAAACATGCGGAATCACTCTGAGCTACGTTTAGCTGGATCGATCTCTTTAGAGTCTAACGTGCAAAATGGCTACAAACTTTAGCATGTTGCTACTTGGATACTGTGATGCTTAGAAAATTTTTATCTAATCCTATGGGATAGCGTTGGGCCCCTCTACAATAACCTCTCTTGTTTTTCGCTATCTTGAAGGCATTTTCCCATGGTGGAAAATTTTCACTTAGAGAAAAAGTTATCAAATGCAAGTAGTTGAAAGTTGCAAAGTGGTGCAACTTTCGTTCTACAACTTATGTGACCAAATAGACTATTCCAATGCATCTAAATAGGTATTTTTACACTAGGAATGGTCCTCTTTTGCACCCAAACATGCAAAATTGCTCTGAACTACATTCAACCAGATCAATCCCATAAGAGTCCAAAGTGCAAAATGGCTGAAAACTTCAGCATATTGTTACCCGGATACCATGATGATTTGAAAATTCTCATCTAATCCTATAGGATCATGTTGGGTCTCTCTACAATAACCTCTCCCGATTTTTGCTATCTTAGAGGCATTTTCCCGTGGTGGCAAATTTTCACTTGGCGAAAAAGTTGTCAAATGCAAGTAGTTGAAAGTTGCAAAGTGGTGCAACTTTTGTTTTGCAACTTGTGTGACCAAATAGATTGTCCCAACATGTCTGAATAGGTATTTTTACGCTATGCATGGTCCTCTTTCACACCCAAACACATGAAATCGCTTTGAGCTACGTTCAACCAGATTGATCCCTTAAGAGTCCAAAGTGAAAACTGGATGCAAACTTCAGCATGTTGTTACTCAGATACCATGATGCTTAAAAAAATTTCATCTAATCTTATGGGATCACATTGGGCCCCTCTACAATAATCTCTCTCAATTTTCTCTATCTTAGAGGCATTTTCCTGTAGTGGCAAATTTTCACTTGGGTAAATAGTTGTCAAATGCAAGTAGTTGAAAGTTGCAAAGTGGTGCAGCTTTTGTTCTACAACTCATGTGACCAAATGGACCATTCCAACACATTTTAATAGGTGTTTTTACATTAGGCATGGTCCTCTTTTGCACCCAAACACAAAAAATCGCTCTAAGCTACGTTCAACAGGATTGATCCCTTAAGAGTACAAAGTGCAAAATGGCTGCAAAGTTCAGCATGTTGTTACTCGAATATCGTGATGCTTAAAAACTTCTCATTTAATCCTATGGCATCGCGTTGGGCCCCTCTACAATAACCTCTCAGTTTTTGCTATCTCAGAGGCATTTTTTCGTAGTGGCAAATTTTTACTTGAGGAAAAAGTTGTCAAATGTAAGTAGTTGAAAGTTGCATAGTGGTGCAACTTTCATTTTGTAGCTCATGTGACCAAACAGACTATTCCAACGTGTCTGAATAGGTATGTTTACGCTATACATGGTCCTCTTTTGTACCCAAACACACATAATTGATTTGAGCTACGTTCAACTGAATCAATCCCTTAAGGGTCCAAAGTGCAAAATGGTTGCAAACTTCAAAATGTTGTTACTTAGATACCGTGATGATTAGAAAATTTCCATCTAATCCTATAGGATCGTGTTGGGCCCCTCTACAATAACCTCTCTCATTTTTTCCTATCTTAGAGGCATTTTCCCGTGGTGATGAATTTTCACTTAGGGAAAAAATTGTCAAATGCAAGTAGTTGAAAGTTGCAAAGTGGTGCAACTTTCGTTCTGCAACTCATGTGACCAAACGGACTATTCCAATGCATTCGAATATGTATGTTTACACTAGACATGGTCCTCTTTCATACCCAAACATGCGGAATCACTCTAAGCTACATTCAACCAGATTGATCCCTTAAGGGTCCAAAGTGCAAAAGGGAAGCAATCTTTGACGTGCTATTACTCAAAAATAGTGATGCTTACGAACTCTCTGTCTGACCCTACAAGATCGTATTGGGCCTCTCTACAATAACCTCTCTCAGTTTTTGTTATGTCAGAGTCATTTTCCCGTGGTGTCCAGTTTTCACTTGATGAAAAAAAATGTCAAATGCAAGCAATGTAGTGGCCCCTCTATTGAATATTGTTGTAGAGTAATTGCATGACTTGTACGGCCTGATGGTGACTCCAAATTAATTTGAATTTTTGTTTCAGTGTCTTATCTATCATTTTGACTAAGTTTGAGGCATTCCCATTGGGGTTGTAGAATCTTATTGAGTTTTCCCTGTAGGCGGGTCTGAAACTCCAATTTTAAGGTTTTGAAGATATAAAAATGTAATTATGGCCGATTCCATTGACTGTAACTCCTATATTTGAGTGGAATGGGCCCAAAATGGTAGGATTTAGTTGATTGAATGGTTTTGGGAGCAGGAGAAGTCATTTTTGGGTTTGAGCATGATGCCCTAGTTGTCAAATTTGAATGTTTTGAGTGAAATTTGATGGTTAAAGGTGGGTAGGTGAGGACAACTCTTGGGGTAGAAAATTTTGGTGATAGATTAAGCATGCACAGGACATTTGAAGAATATTTGATGCATTGGTGAAGTGTAAAGAAGTTGGGAAGTGGATTTTTAAGTAAACCCCTTTGTAACTTGCTAAAAATGAGGGTTTTGTATAAAGACAACTTAGTGAGTGGTTCACTAGCTAAAAGTTGTAGATTTGGTGGTTTTATAGATTGGTAAATGACTATCCATAGGTATTTAGGGTTGGAAGATTGTTTAGAGGAGATTTGTTTTGTAAATTAGGCCTATTTGGCTTAAGGGGACAATGTAGAAGCATAAGTTTGAGGGATTTGTTCCAAAAGAGTTATATGAGTTTTTTATATATGTTTTGATATGTCTTAAAGGGTGTCTTTTAATATAATTGGTTAATGGGTTTGAGAGTGGAGTTGTGAGATAGGTCCAAGAAACTAGGTCTACAGACCTACAAGGCAAATAGTGAAGTTGTGAAGGGAATCACCCTAGTTAGGGTTTTTGAGATTGAAGGCTTGTTCAAGAAATAAGTTGAATTTATTATTGGTAATTGAAGGCCTCCCTAATCTGCATCACATCTCTCTCGTTGCTATTTTGGGTGGATTATTACTTTCAAATTATTGGGAATGCTTTGCCTATTTTCTAGTTGGTAGTTGCCATTCTAGAAGGCTCATCTCTTGATATATTTTATACTCATTCTTAATAAATTATCAAGTTAATAATCAGTGCATTTATTTACAGTTATTCTTTTCTTTTCAATTTGTGCAATTTTGGGATTTGTAACTCTACTAGTATTCTTAGAAATATTGAAGTTTTTTAGCATCAATCAATTAATATTCAAGACAAACCATGAAGGATGACAATGATTAATGCTAGGGCTGACCAATTAATAAGTATACATATGAATAAGTCAAGCATGTACATGTGAATAAGGGAAGCACAAGACTTGAAAACACGTAAGCCTTGAAGTATACACACGAATACATAGTATACACAAATTAATATAGAGTATATGCATGAATACAAGTTATACGCACGAAAACACGTAAGTCATAAAGTATACATTGGAATACACGTAAGTCACAAAGTATACATGTAAGTTGTAAAGTATACACTTGAATACAAGTAACTCATATCTATTGAACCATGGATTTATAATGAAAATATGGACACCATCAATAAAAAAGATTTGTATTAACCAAATATCCATGAAGGCGTACATCAATATATGTCGATATAAGTATAAAATATAGGTACAAAATAGCCATATAGGCTTATGAGAATGCCATATAGGCATACAATGTCAAATATATCCAATACAAAATATGTACAAAAATGCCATATAGGCATACAACAAAGGGCTCCGGAATCAAAATTCATCACTCTCGATGCTCTCAAAATAAACTCTTGCCCTTTGCTTGTTGATTGGATGGAAATACTCCTGTCACTTGTTTATGTTATGGTTGAGGAGTGCTCCTAATGCTCCTCCTAGGGTTTAGTTCTTGGTCAAGTCTTATCTATTACAATAAGAAGTAAAGACATTAATATATAGAAATTACATTAAAAAAATGATATATTTAACAAAATAATCACTTACCGCCATCTGTTGATCACTCTCCATGAGGGAAATATTCAAATGCCCATGCTGAGGTGTGTTGAACCCTTGTATTTAAACCATCCAAATAGAAATTAAACTATGAATCAATAATGGTTTTATTTTTCCCTAACTAACATCTATAACAACGAATGTAAATTGAAATTTAGTAATTTTCCTCATACCTCCCTTGTCAGAGCCATCGAGGATTCTATAGTAGATGAAACACTAATTTCCATTGCCATCTGAACATTCGGAGGTGTCTTTGCTTGCAACATCTGAAAATAAAACAACAAATTATTCAATCACAAAAACTACAATAGCGATCCATGTCATGACTTATAATGTATGAGATAATGAACAAAATTTTGAGTACTTATTAAACTATATATTTCTGACTATCATGCTTACTATTTCCCCTATCCATATCTTGTTCGAAAGCATGAATTTTTAGGCTTTTACCCATAGCAACAAGCTAGTGAACCATTTGATAAAATGCTTTCATAGACATGTACGATAACTGTGGTGGCATAGAGAAGGCCGTGAACTATTTGAAAAAATGCATCAAAGAAATGGGGTCTCATGGTGATGGAATGACATTACAAACAAATGCACGTCATTACATTCCATCACCATATGACCGCATTTCTTTTAGGAATTTTTTTAAACAGTTCATTGCCTTCTTTATGGTATTATTGCTTACTATTATGCTTTGATAGAAAATTTTCCAAGCATCCATAGTTTGTTTGAAAGCACCTATTTTAGGCTTTTACCCATAGCAACAAGGAAGTGAGTAGTTTCATAAAATGCTTTGGTACACATGTATGGAAAATGTGCTATTATAGAAAAGGTTGTGAGTTGTTTGAAGAAATGCCTCAAAGAAGTGTGGTCTCATGGTCATGGAATGGCATTCCATCACCATGAGACCACATTTCTTTGAGGTATTTTTTCAAACTACTAATTTCCTTGTCTATGTTATTGCTTACTATTATGCTTTGATAGATCTTTTCCAAGCATCCATAGTTTGTTGGAAAGCACCTTTTTTAAGCTTTTAACCATAGCAGTGAGGAAATGAACTGTTCAAATGATAAAATGCTTTGGTAGACATGTATGGAAAATGTGGTAGCATAGAAAAGGTGGTGAGTTGTTTGAAAAAGTGCCTCAAAGAAATTGGGTCTCATGGTGATGGACATCACCATGAGACTGCATTTCTTTGAGGCAATTTTTTCAAACAATTCATTGCCTCAAGCCTATGTTATTGCTTGCTATTATTTTTTCATATATTCCTTCCAAGCATCCATAGCATAGACAAGGAAATGAACTATTTGAAAAGATGCCTTAGTAAAAAGTGGTCTCATGGAATTCCATGACAAGAAAATGCAATCGGAAGCTACTCTTGGACTTATTACTTATGCTATGTGAATTAATTGCATCAATGCTTATGTTGACTTTCTAAAAAACTATATTGTAGTTGAAATTTTGTCATCTATCAACATCTAGTTATTAGTTATGGAATGTGAAGTAATACTTTTAGTTTGAAAGATGTGCAATGCAACATAATCAACAAAATGAATATAAACTACACAAATCTATTAAGTACAATTCATTAGTTAAACTCTTTATTCTATTACCTGCATGTAGGTTTGACCAAATCCACTGGCACTGGGAGGTGTTCCCTCAAAACCTCCAATATTAGCCTATTCAACATCGAAAATAACATATTAAAATACCATTTGTAAAACAATGCTATTAACATGTAATAAATTTATAATAGTTTACTAGTTACATACCTCAATAGTAGGTACAATGGAGAAATAAGCAAGTGTGGGGAAGGTGTATCTAGTATCAACACTATGACCCTACAATTTTATTAAAATCATAAAACTAAATTAGTTAATCTTGCATTTCAAAATCAAAATTTAATAAATTAAATTCAATGAACATGGTAACTTTTACATGAGTATCAATACCATAGGCCACATGCAAAATGTCAGCTACCCTTGCCATCTCCATAGCTACAGACGAATCCTACGTAGTAGCCTCCTAAGTTTCGGTGGGGTTATAAGAACAAGTCACCCACAAGATTGACACAAATGGGATCAAAGCCCACCACTCAAAGACTCCCCTGGATGGTACTGTAGAATAGGGTTGGCATGTTGGATGACACTCTAGGTCAAAGATTTGATGGCCTACAAAGTCTCTATGTTGTCACTCTCCTTTGCGATGAAAGGGATGACGATGTGCTCATGAGGTGACCTAGCAAGAGGTCGTCTCCCTTGCCACATAGGATCCTGCTATGCACTGGGTCTATCTTGAGCCGACCCCCCACCTCTCCCCTGGAATTCCCTCATATCAGAATAAGTTTGGATTTTGTTCAAGATGAACTCACAGTATATTTTCCTAAGGAAATACTACGTGACTTCACAATTATTGCATGGTGGGTCATCAAAAACCATGTACCACCTATCCCAAAAAAATTTCCCAATCTCTTGGTGTTGGCACCAATGAATAGGAAACCTCTTCACATTGAGGGAGAGATTTGAATTTGACCGTGGGTTAGTGAATAATGCACACAAATCACCTTTTGTGAATTTTAAATCTTTTACATCTTTATATGAATTTATCTTGGTAATAAGCCCTAGATGTTTGCCTCCTATCTTGCCAACCAATTAATTATTTGTTGATTGAATCTACATGTTTTAAAATTTCTTTTAGTGAAATTCCCAAGGTCATTCTTTCTGTAGTTGAACCATTTGGATCATTCAACCTCTTGATTAAATCCTCAATTTATTTTTTACTGTTCTCAATTTCCCTCATTAAGTTTTGTTGATTCCCAGGAGGATGTTGAGGGATTGGTGGATGAGATTGAGGTTGTGGTTGATTAACTTGAGGATTTTTTTGTTGTTGTTCTTGTTGTGCTTGTTCAAGATTTTGTTCCTCTTGCTATTGTTATGCTTCTTGAGGATTTTGAGGAGGGTTTGTAGGTTTATTAACATCTCCTACAAATTCAAAAAATAAATATAAAAAACAACCTAAAACTAACAAATTGAAAACAAAAAACAAACAATCCTTACCTCTCACACCTCCTCGATGACATGGCAACATCCTCATGATGAAAAAAAAATCGTTGATGAAGAATTTTGCAAAATACCTCCTCCCGAAATGCGAGTGCAGAAAATTGGGGTTTTGGCCATAAGCAAGAGAAAAAACATCGTCAAATGCAAGAATGAATTAAAATTTTTTCTTCTTTGCTTTTAATAGGTCATAACGCGAGTGTGCTTGCATTATGGGCTCATTGTGGTCGAGCCTCAGGCTTGGCACACCAAGCCATAATGTGCTCGTGTTATAACATGCTCACGTTATGAGTTTTCAATACTTTTTTAAAATGTTGGCCACAAATTGGCTACCCATCTTCATGCACCCACCCGCAATTGCATGTAATTTTGACTTCTTATCAACCATTTTTTATTATATAAGCACGTTTTTCATTAACATAAACTATTCATATACTATCATTAATTTTTTCATTTGTTTTCATTTGAATCTATATGCACTAACAATGTCTTGCCTTGAATCAGTGCACAAAGTTTTGGTAAATGTAGAAAGTGATGTAAATTCCAATTTTGTAATAATAAAAATCTTTCTAGGTTGTAGCAAGAAATTCGTTGTTAACACAATCTCAGTTTTATTAGTTAGCAAGAATCATTTAGTCTCTCTCATATTATTTTCTTTGAAATACAAAATATCTAACCAACAATGTTTTTTTGAGCGGTTGTAACAAGCAAGCTAGGATAGGGCATTACAGTTAGAATATGTGCGATGGGGGTTTTTGGAAAAACAACACTGCCACCATGGGAACAATGAACAACTTCATCAATGACAAGGGTATTCTGTTCTTAAAAACAAGCTTGAAACTTTATTTCGGGTAATTTTTTATTTTTTTAATACATTGTTCAGCTCATGAATTTTGTTTGATAGAAATGAGTAAATGAAAAATTTTCAAACAAAAGAATTGTGTTTGGTAAAAGATGCATACTAATATCTTTATGGAATCCATTATTTGATTGCTTTTTGTATATTTGTATATTTCTAGAGACTTAAGAATTCCTTCTTGAAAATCGTTGCAAACTATAGTGCACTCTTATCTAATGTTAAAACTTATTGTGTAAAGCAGATTGAGCATCAAATTTTTGAAGCTAGTGGAATGATCGCAATGGTAGATTAAGCCTGTGTAAATCTATTTTATGATGTTGGAATCGAGCTGCTATCTATATATCTATGATCGATGGAGTTGAATCTAAGACTGCCAAGTTCTAGTTATAGGCATATGTTTACTTAAATCCTCTAAGGGTTTTTTTGTTCGATGTTTGAGAAACTTTTCAAATTTTAAACTTTCCAAGCATTTCTCTTGAATGCATTTTATAAAGAAAAAACTCATGTAATTTCTCCCCTTAATATTAACCCTTCTTTTCCAATTATTTTATGGATGCATTCCTTCTAGTCTTGTGTTCATGTCCAAATTTCACCTACAACTAATTGGGAGGAGAGAATGGAGTTAACTCCAACATTGCATAAATTAAGCTTTATTTGATCACAAATGATCTATTTCTTTAATCCCTAGAATAATAGAAACATTTTTATAAAACATGATCAAAGTGATGTATATCCATGTAGTAGAAATAGCTATCATGGTAGAGAAAAGTTCCTATAATCTTCTAGATACCATAGAAAGATATAATTTAGATGTGATGTTTTTTTTTGGTTATGCACTTTTAAGGATATTGTATACCAGAATGGGGATTTGTTCTTCTCAAGTTCATTTCTTGATGCTTGTATTGCAGGTGATATAATTGATGGATGGTGGTCAATTTTATGGGCATGCATAGATTTAAGGATAGCCTTATATGTTTCGATGGAGGCACCAAATGGAACGGGAGGGGGATTGCATTAAAGACTAAGCCCAACCTCCATTTCCTCTAAGAGATAATGTTTACCTTAATATTCCAAGCCAATGAAAACAAACTAAAGTGAAAAAACCATTGAAAATTTTCTGAACTCTTCATATTTATCCTTTTAAAGTCTAATTATAATTTTTATCTAATTTATAGATCTACAATTCACTTCACTCATAAGTTTTGTATTGGAGTTTTTTCTTTGTAAATATATAATTGTCATTATCAGAATTCACAAGTTCTTATTTTGTTTTCTTTCTCTTGTCTTATATGCAAGTATCTCAAATAAATTATAAGTGGGTTGTGAGTGATATGATTGTGCTTGTTCTACGCTCAATTTTGGAGAGCTTGGGGAGGAGTTGCAGGTGGGGGATACATAAAACTAATCAAATTGACTTGAGCGGTAACTAACCAATTGGGTTTTTACATGTAGAGGGTTTTACAACAGTATGTGGGTTGTATGTTTCATAACACCCATTGCTTTCCAACCTGAAATTAGTGTAATGAAAACATCATTCTATTTAGAGAGTATGAATGTAATGAAAGGCACCTTCAAAATTTAGCACAACTATTACTTAGAGTACAATTTGTGTTTCAATTTTCTCATATGATGGAAAACTAAATGCGCATAATAATATCAGGTTGGAAATCATAGTGGGTTATGAGTGATATGGTTGTGCTTGTTCTAAGCTCAAGGGTGGAGAGCTTGGGGAGGATTTGTGAGTGGGGAATACATAAACCAATCAAATTGAACTAAGGGGTGACTAACCAATTGGGTTGTTGTGTGTAGAGGGTTTTACAATAGTATGTGGGTTGCAAGTTTCATAACACCCAATTTTTTCCAACCTGCAATTATTGTAATGAATACCTTGTGTTATTTAGAGTATGAATGTAATGAACGACACCTTCAAAATTTACCATAATTGCTACTTAGAGTAAAAATTGTGTTTCAATTGCCTCATATGATGGAAAAACAATGCACAAAATAATCACAAGTTGGAAAACATAGTGGGTTGTGAGTGATATGAGTGTGCTTGTTCTAAGATCAAGGGTGGAGAGCTTGGGGAGGAGTTGTCGGTGGGGGATACATAAAACTAATAAAATTGACCTGAGGGGTGACTAACTAATTGGAATGTTATGTAGAGGGTTTTTACAACAATATGTGGGTTGTGGGTTTCATAACACCCAGTGTTTTCCAACCTGCAATTAGTGTAATGAAAACCTTTTGTCATTTAGAGAGTACAAATATAATGAAAGGCACATTCAAAATTTACTACAATTATTACTTAGAGTAAAAGTTGTGTTTCAATTTCCTCATTTGATGGAAAAACAAATGCACATAATAATTGCATGATGGAAAACACAGTGGGTTGTGAGTGATATGTTTTTTCTTGTTCTAAGCTCAAGGGTGGAGAGATTGGGGAGGAGTTGTAGGTGGGGGATACATAAAACTAATCAAATTAACCCAAAGGGTGACTAACCAACTAGGTTGTTATGTGTAGAGACTTTCACAGTAGTATGTTGATAGCAGGTTTCATAACACCTAGTGTTTTCCAACCTACGATTATTGTAATGAAAACCTTTTATAAGTGGTTAATTGGAGCATTATACCTTATTTTCATTTGAGTTACAAATTTATGCTAAATTTGGTAAATTGAGTAACAAAAATGACAATTAGGGAAAACGAAAATTAATAAAAAAAATATTTCAAAGATCAAAAAATTTAATATCATCTGGAGAGAGGTAGCGTAGGTGAGGTAGGAATAGAGAGAGTTTGGGAGAGAGGGAGGGGTAGGTGGAGAGAGGTTGTGTGTGTGTGAGGAAGAGAGAGAGGGGGAATGAGGGAGATATGGAGTGATACAGTAAAAATGGAATTTCACTTTCTTCATCTAATTGGAACAAAAAAAAATCACATTATTCCCAATGTTGGAAAACACACTATCCCTTGTCAGTTATTTCCTTCTAAAAATGCTCACATTATTTCTAGTGTTGGAAAACACACTATCCACTGTCAATTATTTCCTTGTTTCCATATAAAAGGTGGGGGATTTATAGGTGGGGGCTACATAAAACTAACCAAATTGACCTAAGGGGTCACTAACCAATTGGGTTGTTATGTACATAGAGGGTTTTACAACAGTATATGGGTTGCAAGTTTCATAACACCCAGTGTTTTCCAACCTGCAATTGTTGTAATGAAAAAAATATAGTATTTAGAGAGTGTGAATGTAATAAAGACTCCTTCAAAATTTACTACAACTGTTACTTAGAGTAAAAATTATATTCTCGGTGCATAGTGTTAGCTCTCAAAAATGCAGGTGGGATGCCTCAAGAGGCTGCCAATCTCTTGATACATTTTAGGGTAACACATAAGGTAAAATGAATTTAACCTTCTACTCTTCAGGTGCTGCTAAACCTAGGTGGGTGTTCCTATCTAAATGAAGCAGACTTGACTTATGATTATCCTTCATGCAATGATTTGTCCACAATGGTAGATGGAAGTGAACAAATGAAACCAAACTTGATAGCAATAGCAATCTTCTGATCTAAATCCTAAAATGCTCAATTAATAGAAGTAAAGAAAATGAATGAATTCAAAATGATGAAGCTGCAGAGACTAGTGCCTTATTGGGTATGCAGAGTCGAATGAAACAAAAGTGGGAAACTTATTCTGGCAGAAGCTCAAATTGCTGGCATATATTTCTTTTGTAACTTGTACAAACATGCAAGATTATGACTACTAAAATCTACTTTAATAATCCTGATGAATCTCCCTGATTACTATGATCAACTAAAAGATTTAATCTCTTCTTGAGAGAACCAGTCAATTGACCACACAGATACATCAAATGTGCACTGATGAACTGAAAATAAGCTTGTTATATCAATCTAAACAACCAGAAAGAATCAACATGGAGACAGTTTAGCAATACTTTTCAATAAATTCAATAGACAATTGACACTAGAAATAAACTACCACACCAGCTGAGTTTCATTGAAATCGCCATTTGAAAACATGCACCATAGTCTTTGTTTTGAGAAATTTATTCTACTATACCCATTCCTCATCTCCCTCCTGTCATCTGATTCTCCTCTGTTCTCCCCTTTGTTTTACCATTTTGAATGAATAAATTATATCCAAGTAACTGATGAGACATAACACTCCATTCTCACATGTCAGTGAACAACTATATTCGGGCTTTGCAAAACGTCCACTGAAATGCTCTGCAAGAAACACATTGCCAAAAGAATTCATGCACCCATGCATTACATTGTGACACAAGGAATCGAAGAGACATTTTCAGAAATCATCCTACGTCTCATTAATATGTGTTCTTTTCTCCTCTTGTGTCACTGTGACCCCTTAGAGTTGAGGAGATGTCTCATAGACCGTCCTGCCTCACCGAGATGCTCTCTTGTTATATCTGTTCCAATCGTTGTGACACAAGAAAGACTCTCACTAAGACGTGCCCCTTATTATATTAGCTTTCGCCATAGCTCAATGATGTCGGGGAGATCTCTTGTAGACAAATTATGTTTTTCTGAAAGTCTTCACCCATCCTGTGTTGCTGTGACCAAACAATTATCATATCGACAAGTCCTTTTGTGTTTCATCGGCGAGACTGGAGGTCACTCACCAAGACCTCATACCGATATTGCTCAGTCTGGCCAAAACAACATTTGTTCGCATAGTCGAGAAGACAATTCACACTCGCCAAGATCATATGCTGCAAACTTCAACCCTTATCGATGTAACCTTTTCATCTTATGTATCAGCGAGACACATCAATGTCAGGAAGACCTCTTGGAGATTACATTATGTCATATCAAAGCATCCCAAACACACCTGAGATCGCCAAGAGAGTGCCAACCCTTTGTCGAAAGCCATATAAAGAAACCCTTATGCTCCATCGGTGATACATGTGCACATCACCATGACCATTCACCGAAGACCTTACGCTTGGCCGAAGCAAAACTCATACGAAGTGTCAGCGAGACCGAAGGTCACTCGCCAAGACCTCACATCGATAGCTCCAACTTATACCGATATGAATCCTCCCGCCATCGATCAGTAAGACAAAAGATATTCACCAAGACATAATGCTGATACCACCTAGCTCTCGTCGATAAACCTCCATATGCACAAGTCAGGAAGATAATTCACATTCGATGAGACAATACCTCAATGACAAAACTCCTACCAATAAGTGCATCCCCAGTCACCGAAACAACATGAATGTTATGCCAATAGCCACCCATAGGTGAATGTCGGTCATTGTAACAATGGACAAGTCTTGCCAAAATACCTGCAACAAATGTATGTTAACACACAAGCAACATGGGTTAGGGAGACAGTCATAGACCTATGCCGACAGGAACCACAATATGAAAAATGCATGACCCAATGGATTCAAAGGGGCAATATGGCAAAAAATGGGTGAAATATGCACATGGTAGGACCAATTTGGAAATTTATGACTAAAAACAATATGTAAAATCATCAGATTTTTACAGTTCCAACAATAGCTCCGTCTGGGGATGAATGATAGTAAGATCATTGCAAGGATCCAAATCTTTGGGCGAGCAGACCAGACACAAAATGATGAACCAGCAAGCAAAATGGAAATGGATATGAAAGCAAAAAGGAAATGAACAAAACCCTAAACTATTGTACATTGAAAATAAATTAAAGAGGATGAGCAAGAGTTGTCCATGCACTGGCAACCCTCAATCCTCCATGTTGCTTCAAGAGAAAAATTGCTTCAAGAATTTCCCATGAACAGGAAATTCCTGATCTTCACCAACCATATTTTGTAGATAATACAAATCTTCACCTCTCTTCCCAACAACAACAAAAGGTCCCAACCATAGAGCTTCAAACTTACCATGCTTTCCCTTCTCTTAACACCTTGCATTCCACATCAACACCAAGTCATTTTCTTCAAATTTTCTATCCTTTGCCTTCTTATCAAATAGATACTTCATCTGTGTCTATAACTTCATGTTTTGACTTTGAGCAACCCTCCTTATTTCATCAAGTTCAGCTAGTTGCTCCATTCTGTCTTCCATAGGTTCAAGAACATCCAAATCTTCCTAAAGGACAAACTTGTAGACTGGTAACAAATTCTGCAAAGGCATCCTAGCCTATGTTCCATACACCAACTCAAATGGGGACTTTCCAATTGCCCTTTTCATAGTAATCCTATAAGCCCACACAACCAATTTCAATTTTGAATCCCAAGCTTTCTTATTTTCACTCAACATCCTTCTTATAATATTCAAGAGACTCTTATTACTAGATTCAGCTTGACCATTGGCTTGTGGATGGTAAGGAGCTGCATAAGAAATAGTAATGCCATATGTGTCACATAAACTTTTGAACTCATTTGACCTGAAACACATTTCATTGTCTGTGATTAACTTCAGTGGTGAACCAAATCTGGTGATAATATTGTCCATCAAGAAATTTGTCACCACTTTGCTTGTAGCCTGTTTAGTTGGGATTGCCTCTACCCACTTGGTAAAATAATCAGTAGCAACCAGTATCCACTTGAATCATCCACTTTATTTTTCCTATATCTCTCCAATGAAATCAATCCCGCATTGATGAAAAGGGGCATCAACTTGCAAAGGTCGAAGTGGAAAATCCCCTTGATACTTCAGTTTTCTAGAAAACTTCTTGTAGGCTTCACACTTTCTTACGTGTGTAAAAGAATCATTAAAAACCTTAGGCCAGTAGTAACTTACCCTGAGAATTTTGTGTGTAGTTGTTTTTGCTGAGTAGTGTCCTCCACAAACTCCTTCATGCATTTCAGTTAGAACATGCTTGGCCTAAAACTCATCCAGACATAACAACAATATACCATCCTTGTTTTTCCAAAATAGATTTCCATCCATAAAAACATATTTAGATGCCTGCAACTTTAGAGTTCTTTTTTGGCTGTCATTCAATCCCTCTGGACATTTCATGTACTTAAGGTAGTGCATAATATCAGTATACCAAGGAGTGTGCTCAATGCTTGCAATTACAATCTCTTATTCAATATTACAAACCTGATTTGCCTCAATATTTGATTCTACCATCAGCCTAGCCAAGCCTTGACCTCTTACTAATTTGGTAATTTGTATCTCCATGTCAAATTATTGGATCTTATTAATCCATTTACACCTTTTTCCTGTAACTTCAGATTGTGTCAGAATATCCTAGACAGTTGTATGAGGAACATAAGCAATCACCTTTGCTCCAACAAGATATGGTCTGAATGCTTTTGTAGCCTTTACCAATGCAAACGCCTGTTTTTCCATTATATCATACTTCAATTTAAACCCTTGTAATGACTTACTGAAGAAAGACACAGGTTGTTCATGACCATCCTCATTCTTCTATAACATAACAGCAACAATAGTGTGCATTGAAGCGAAAGAGAATATCTGAAAAGGCTTTGCAAAGTTTGGAGATTTAAGGACAGGAGCTTCCTTGATGGCCCTTTTGATAGATATAAAAGCTTTCAAGGCTTCTATAGTCCATTCCATTTTCTATCCTTTCTTCAACATTTTTGATATGGGCTTGATGATCTCAGCAAAGTTAGAAACAAACCTCTTAACAAAATTAATCTATCCAAAGAATGACTGTATAGCCTTAACAGTTTTGGGAACAGGAATTTTATCAATGGCCTCAACCCTCTCAGGATCTATTCTAACTCCCTCTTTTGAAACAATATTTCCTAAGAGCTTACCTTCTGTGACTGCAAAATGACACTTCTTAGGATTTAAACTGATACCATATTCTAGGGCTTTAATAAATACCTTTTCCAGATGTTGTACATGATCGTTAGCCTTCTTCGAATAAGTAGTCAGGTCATCCTGGTATACCACCATGATAGCATAATTAGATCTACAAATTCCACATCCATAGCTCTTTGGAAAGTCACTCCTACATTAGTGAGACCAAATAGCATTCTTATGTATACATGCGTTCCCCAAGGAGTTGTAAATGTTGTTTTATATTGCTCAGATTCTTTGACCTTAACCTGGTTATACCCTAAAAACCCATCCATCATAGACAACAGCTTACACCCTGTCACCTTATGCAATATAGCCTCCATATTGGGTAGAGGATAATTGTCCTTGAGAGATGCCATATTCAGATTTCTGAAGTCCACACACAATCTGATGTCTCCATTTTTCTTCCCACAAGGACCAAGTTTGAGACCCACGTTGAGTGCCTGATTGGTTTGATAATTCCCCCATCTCTGATTTTTGTCAGTTCCTCTTGCATCTTAGGCTCCAGTGTTGGATTTATAAGTCTTTGCTTTTGTCTGAATGGCTTAGCATCTAGCTTCAATGGTATTTCATGCTAAAACAAATCTTCCCTATATGCTTTCAGATCTTCATAAGACCAAGCAAACACATGCTTATACTTTCTTAGCAACTCTATCAGCATTCTTCTAATTGTAGGGCTTATATTCTTTCCTATGTACACCTTTCTTGGTGCTATCTCAATCCCCAAGTTAATTTCTTCAATATCTTCCCTTTTGACTAGTGCTTGCTTCATGAGGGACCGATCATTTCCATCATACAGCCTCTCCAATGCCACCAAGCCCTTAGGAAGCTTATTTGTTTTGAGCTGTAAGATCTCTTTGCCAAACACTGTTTGCTTCCCATCAACTTCTTCAACAAAAGCATTGAAGTCAATTTCCTGAGCTTCATATTGACCTATACAATTGAGAAATTTCAAAATATTAGTATCATCATTGAAGACCTGCCAACTATAAATGTTGTCAGGAATAGTAGGCCTTGTTTTAAATTCAATTTGTGAAACCCCAACCAATGTGATATCATCTCTTTTGAGCACCACATTTGCTAAAAAATCAACCATTATATTCTTTGACCTGTCAATCCACTCAATTGAGAAGGCATCAAACAATTCAATTGTGTCACATACATCATTCCTATATTGTTTCAATCTTTTGTGCTTTGTTGCATACTTTGATTTAATTTTTGAAACAACCAACTCAGAATCGCCCAAAACAGCTGGCAACTTTATCTTGTGTTTCATCACTATGTTCAAACCTGTCAATAAAGCTTCATATTCTACCACATTGTTTGTGCATTCAAACATCAACAGGAATGAATATTTAAATGTAACACCTTCAGGGGAGACAAAAACAATCCCAGCTCCATTTCCTTCCCGGCTGCAAGCTCCATCAAAAAACATCTTCCATATGCCATTGCAATTTTGTGCAGCATGTTTTTCAATTAGATCACTATTGATTAATTTTGGCTGGGCAGATTCAATCTTAAAACTTCCAAGATCAACATCACAAAAATAATTGATTTGATCTTGTGGTACACAGTTAACAAGCTAGTTCATTCTTGGTTCTCTATACAACTTGACTTCTTGACCATTCACTGGAATAGTAGCATAAGATAAATCAAACTGGACATTTCCTCCAACTGCTGCTATCCATTGTCTTGATAGAAGCATACTAAACTGTAGAGGAGTATCAATCACTATGATATCTATATTATAAGCCACCTATGGATAAGTAGCCAGTTTCACTTCAACACCTCTCATAATACCTACCACAGGTATAGGTCTGTTATCCATTGCATAGCATTTCCCTTCACATGTATCAACCCACATGCCAAGCTGCTTCATAACTCCTACTAGCATGATATTGATAGTAGCACCAAATTCTATCATGCAATTCCTCAACAATTTGTTATTTATCAGTAATGTAGTGAAAAAATGATCAACTTGTGGGGGAGTTGTTAATACATCACCCAAGCAGACTTCTAGGATATTTACTTTGTCTCGCCTATTGACTACTTTAATAGCTACACTATTCTTAGAATTCACATGTTTTTCATTTCCACTTGTTATCAGTTGAATAGTAGTATCTCTATATTCTTTAATTTTCATCATCTCAAGTAGTGGGACAGACATTTTTACCTGGGATAGCGTTTGAGTGAAGTCAAAAGAAGAGCCCTCCACCTTAACAATCTTCTTCTGCTCCAATGTTTCTCCTTTGTTTTCTTTTTTTTGTTTTTTACTAGGTTGGTCAGGCGTTTGAATCTTTTTATGTAATTCCTTCACTTCCTTCTTAACTTCCTATTTTTGGATAGGCTTCTGTTGTTCTTTGTCAGGTAGTCTCTTTTCTAACTTCTTGACAGTTCCTTGTGTTGCCCTCTGATCCTTCATAAAAATTCCCCCAGGGACACCTTCTATCTCATTCACTTTTTTGTTTCTCAACCAATATTTACTCCTTGCTTCCTCAACTGTAGCAACAGTCAGTCTTTGTATTTCTTCTTTGGTGAGTCTCCTCATACTTCACGGAGCAGGCGCCTCAACAGAATGTGGCTCTGTGTAATCTTCCTCAGAATCATAAAAGACCTGTTGTTTAGCCATATGGACATGATACTTCTAATTTGAAACATCATACTCATATCCTTCATCCTCTGAAGATGAGTATCTCTCCTAAACATGATGAAATGTATTTGAAGTTAAATACACTATGTGATCTTCTTCATTGTTTTCCATTAGCATTCTCTTTTCTTTCATCCTTTGGGCTACAACACAATATTCTGGAGAATGTGGCTTATCATAAGCCTCACAAAAGTAATTGTTACTCACCATATAAGTTCCCTTCTTACTCAATGGATCAAGAGTCTCTTTGTTTCTAGGCCTAGCTATTATAAGTTTTCCATCCTTCTAGTTTGTATTATAAGGCATATCATGCAACCTTGGCCTTTCATTTTTGTATGTATTCTCCTATCTGTACTGATGATTGTTGCTTTGTTGAGGAGGCCTCAGGTTATCTCTTTTATTGATTATACTAGCAGCCTTCTTGTTGTTTTCAATTGTTAATGCTATCTTCCAAGCTTTAGCCAGATCTCTTGGGAATCAATTTCTCAATTCATACCCTATTCTAGAATCAAATGCATTTAAGTAAATACACAATGCTACAGAATCTGGCAACCTTGATCCAAGAGGTACTTTAGTCTGCAACTTGTTGAATCTTCAGTTGAAATAATAAATTGAATCATTCTGATTCTTCTGGATTCACATCAATTCATGAAGAGCTGCATCTAGTGCATTTAGATTCCCATATTGCTCTAGGAATCTGTCCTAGAATATTTGGAGAGAATTAATTGAGAGTGTTGGCAATTTGTTGAATCAATCCCTAGCATCCTTAAGAAGTGACATCATAAATAACCGCATATGTATATCTTCATATGGCACACCAATGTCTTGGATGAACATATTGAAATTCTTTAAATATTCTTCAACAATAATTGCATTACTCCCCGTAAACTTAGGTACCAGACCTCTCCAACTGCCATCCATAGGGTAAGGGTAGAGATGAAACCCTGTTAAATCAAACTGTCTGATCATTGTTGTATATTGATGAGGGGGAGGGTTAGGTGGGTATTGATATTGGTACACCAGGTTATTGTATTGTGTGTTATGTTGTGGGATGTAATGTTGACCAGGAGGTGGATGCATAGTTACATGTTGTGTGGGAATATGAGGCGGATGATTTGGTTGATTATAGTGATTTCCTGTCTGATGGTGAGGAAACATAGGTGGAGTTGAAGGCCCTGCACCATGATTACCTTGCTTATGAGGTGGTACATACTTCAGGGGGGACTTAACTATCTGAGAATTAATTTGGACTTTAAACAGTGTAGCCTTCAGTTCCTCTATCTCCTTCCTCTGTGATTCAAACTATGCTTTTACTTCCTCAAGAAGCTCATGATCAGTAAACACATTTTGGTTACTCTCCATTTTCTTATCATACTCATGCTGAATTCTAATTCGTTCAGCCTCAAGTGCAACTTCAAACTAAGCCTGTTTATGAGGATCAATAGAAGGAAAGGGATTTCTTCGATCTTCAGGGGTACAAAGTTCTGCACTTGAATCATCTCTCCATGTATCAAAGCAATTATATGTTTCACCCTGTGCTCTTGATGCTTTGCCTTTGTCAATTATGCACATGTCCTCATTGATCCTCTTTCCCTTATCAGCTTTGTCATCTTTGTGTGTCCATTTACTACTGCCAGCAGGAGCGCCAGTATGACCTCCCCTGTATTGAGATCTTCTTCTATTCATGTTTGAATAGCTGCAAAAAAAATTTCAGAGTCGCCACTCACTTTTGTCAAAATGAGAAAATAATTGATGTCTCTTATCCCTAGCAGAGTCTGTATAAAGTTCCTGACTCTATGATTAAAGCCTTGATTTTGAATGTATCCCTAGTAGAGTCGCCAATTTGTTAGCTCTCAAAAATGCAAGCGGGATGCCTCAAGAGGCTGTCAATCTCTTGATACATTTTAGGGTAACAAATAAGCTCAAATGAATTTAACCTTCTACTCTTCAGGTGTTGCTAAACCTAGGAAGGTGTTCCTATATGAATGAAGCAGACTTGACTTATGATTATCCTTCATGTAATGATTTGTCCACAATGGAAGATGGAAGTGAACAAATGAAACCAAACTTGATAGCAATAGCAATCTTCTGATCTAAATCCTAAAATGCTTAAATAATAGATGTAAAGAAAATGAATGAATTCAAAATGATGAAGTTGCAGAGACTAGTGCCTTATTGGGTATGCAGAGTTGAATGAAACAGAAGTGGGCAACTTATTCTGGTAGAAGCTCAAATTGCTGGCATATATTTCTTTTGTAACTTATACAAACATGCAAGATTATGACTACTAAAATATACTTTAATAATCTAGATAAATCTCCCTGATTATTGTGATCAACTAAAAGGATTTAATCTCTTCTTGAGAGAACCAGTCAATTAACCACACAGATACAGTAACTGTGCACTGATGAACTGAAAATAAGCTTGTTATATCAATCTAAACAACCAGAAAGAATCAACATGGAGACAGTTTAGCAATACTTTTCAATAAATTCAACAGATAATTGACACCAGAAATAAACTACCACACCAGCTGAGTTTCATTGAAATCGTCATTTGAAAACATGCACTATAGTCTCTGTTCTGAGAAATTTATTCTACTATATCCATTCCTCATCTCCCTCCTGTCATCTGATTCTCCTATGTTCTCCCCATTTTTTTTACCATTTTGAATGAATCAATTATATCTAGGTAACTGATGAGATATAATGCTCCATCCTCACATGTCGGTGACCAACTGTATTCAGGGTTTGCAAAACATCCAGTAAAATGCTCTGGAAGAAATGCATTGCCAAAATAATTCATGCACCCATGTGTTACACTGTGACACAAGGAATCGAAGAGACATTTTTAGAAATCACCCTACATCTCATTAATGTGCGTTCTTTTCTCCTCACGTGTCGCCATGACCCCTCAAAGTCAAGGAGATGTCCCGTAGACCATCTTGCCTCACCGAGATGCTCTCTTGTTATATCTATTCCAATCGTTGTGACACGAGAAAGACTCTCATCGAGACGCGCCCCTTATTATACTAGCTTTTGCCATAGCTCAATGATGTTGGGGAGATCTCTCGTAGACATATCATGTTTTGCTAAAAGTTTTCACCCATCTTGTGTCACTGTGACCAAACAATTCTCATACCGACAAGTCTTTTTGTGTTTCATCGATGAGACCGGAGGTCACTCACCGAGACCTCATACTGATATCACTTAGTCTGGCCGAAACAAAATTTGTTTGCATAGTTGGGAAGACAATTCACACTCGCCAAGACCATATGCCACAAACTTCAACTCTTACTGATGTAACCTTTTCATCCTGTGTATCGACAAGAGACATCAATGTCGGGAAGACCTCTTTGAGATTACATTATGTCATACCAAAGCATCTTGAAAACACCTAAGATTGCTAAGAGAGTACCAACCCTTCGCCGAAAGCCATACTAAAGAAACCCTTATGCTCCGTCGGTGAGACATGTGCACATTTCTATGACCCTTCATCGAAGACCTTATGCTTGGCCAAAGAAAAAACTCATACGAAGTGTCGGTGAGACCGAAGGTCACTCGCCAAGACCTCACGTCAATAGCTCCAACTTATACCGATATGAATCCTCCTGCCACTGGTCGGTAAGACAAAAGATATTCACCAAGACACAATGCGGATACCACCTAGCTCTCGCTGATAGACCTCCATATGCACAAGTTGGGAAGACAATTCACATTTGATGAGACAATACCTTGATGACAAAACTCCTGCCGATAAGTGCATCCCCGGTCACCGAAACAACATGAATGTTATGCTGATAGCCACCCACAGGTGAATGTTGATTGTTGTAACAATGGACAATTCTTTCCGAAATACCTGCAACAAATGTATGTTAACGCACAAGCAACATGGGTCAGGGAGACAGTCATAGACCTATGCCGACAGGAATCACAATATGGAAAATGCATGACCCGATGGATTCAAAGGGGAAATATGGCAAAAAATGGGTGAAATATTCACATGGTAGGACCAATTTGGAAATCTATGAGTGAAAACAATATGTAAAATCATCAGATTTTTACAATTCCAACACATAGGAAACAAAAACTTTTCATAAGGAAATAATTGAAAAAGGATAGTGTGTTTTCCAACATTGCAAATAATGTGAGCATTTTTTGTTCCAATCATATGAAAAAGGTTAAATGTCATTTTAAATGTACCAAATAGTTGTTCTAAAATTTGAATGTGGACTTCATTACATTCTTGGTGCATATGAAACAAAAACTTTTTCATAAGGAAATAAATGACAAGGGACAGTGTGTTTTCCAATACTACAAATAATATGAGCATTTTTTTCTTCCAATCATATGAAGAAAGTGAAATGCCATTTTGACTGTACCGAAGAGTTGTTCTAAAATTTGAAGGTGGACTTCATTACATTCTTGGTGTGTATGAAACAAAAACTTTTCACAAGGAAATAATTGATAGGAGACAATGTGTTTTCCAACACTACAAATAATGTGAGCATTTTTTTGTTTCAATCAAATGAAGAATGTGAAATTCCATTTTTACTATACCAAATAGTTGTTCTAAAATTTTAAGATGGGCTTCATTACATTCTTCGTGTGTACGAAACAAAAAAAAATTCATAAGGAAATAATTGACAGGGGACAGTGTGCTTTCCAACACTAGAAATAATGTGAGCATTTTTCATAAGGAATTCATTGACAAGGGATAGTTTTTTTTCCAACACTGCAAATAATGTGAGCATTTTTTTGTTCCAATCAAATGAAGAAAGTGAAATGTCATTTTTACTATACCAAATAGTTGTTCTAAAATTTTAAGGTGGACTTCATTACATTGTTGGTGTGTACGAATCAAAAACTTTTCATAAGGAAATATCTGACAAGGGATAGTGTTTTTTCCAACACTGCAATAATGTGATCATTTTTCATAAGGAAATAATTGACAGGGGACAGTGTGTTTTCTAGCACTAGAAATAATGTGAGCATTTTTTTGTTCCAATCAAATAAAGAAAGTGAAATTCCATTTTTACTATACCAAAAAGTTCTAAAATTTTAAGGTGGACTTCATTACATTGTTTGTGTGTATGAATCAAAAACTTTTCATAAGGAAATATCTGACAAGGGACAGTGTGTTTTCCAATACTGCAATAATGTGAGCATTTTTTATAAGGAAATAATTGACAGGGGAGAGTGTGTTTTCCAACGCTGGAAATAATGTGAGCATTTTTAATAAGGAAATAATTGATAAGGGATAGTGTGTTTTCCAATGTACTGGAAATAAAGTGAGCATTTTTTGTTCCAATCAAATGAAGAGAGTGAAATTCCATTTTTATTGTACCAAATAGTTCTAAAATTTTAAGGTGGACTTCATTACATTCTTCATGTGTACAAAAAAAAAAAAAAATTCATAAGGAAATAATTAACAGGGGACAGTGTGCTTTCCAACACTAGAAATAATGTGAGCATTTTTCATAAGGAAATAATTGACAAGGGATAGTTTGTTTTCCAACATTGCAAATAATGTGAGCATATTTTTGTTCCAATCAAATGTAGAAAGTGAAATGCCATTTTTACTATACCAAATAGTTTTTCTAAAAATTTTAGGTGGACTTCATTACATTGTTGGTGTGTACAAATCAAAAACTTTTCATAAGGAAATATCTTACAAGGGACATTGTGTTTTCCAACATTGCAATAATGTGAGCATTTTCATAAGGAAATAATTGACAAGGGACAGTGTGTTTTCCAACACTGGAAATAATTGACAAGGGACTGTGTGTTTTCCAACACTATAAATAATGTGAGCATTTTTTTGTTCCAATCAAATAAAGAAAGTGAAATGTCATTTTTACTGTAACAAATAATTGCTCTAAAATTTTAAGGTGGACTTCATTACATTGTTGGTGTGTACGAATAAAAAAAAATTCATAAGGAAATATCTAACAAGGGATAGTGTGTTTTCCAACACTGTAATAATGTGAGCATTTTTCATAAGGAAATAATTGATAGGGGACAGTGTGTTTTCCAACACTGGAAATAATGTGAGCATTTTTCATAAGGAAATAACTGACAAGCGATAGTGTGTTTTCCAACATTGAAAATAATGTGAGCATTTTTTGTTCCAATCAAATGAAGAAAGTGAAATTCCATTTTCACTATACCAAATAGTTGTTCTAAAATTTTAAGGTGGAATTCATTACATTGTTGGTGAGTACGAATCAAAAAAATTTCATAATGAAATATCTGACAAGGGACAATGTGTTTTCCAACACTACAATAATGTGAGAATCTTTTTGTTCCAATCAGATGAAGAAGTGAAATTCCATTTTTATTGTACCAAAGAGTTGTTATAAAATTTGAAGGTGGACTTCATTACATTGTTGGTGCGTACAAAACAAAAACTTTTCATAAGGAAATAACTGACAGGGCATAGTGTGTTTTCCAACACTACAAAATAATGCTTGCATTTTTTGTTCCAATCAAATGAATAAAGTGAAATACCATTTTTACTGTAACAAAGACTTGTTCTCAAATTTGAAGCATAAAGGGTTCTATGATAATGCTTCGATGATAATGAAGGGTAAAGGGTTCTATTTGCAGACTCTTATTGTGAGGAATGATGCAATTTAAGGATCAAAGGGTATAGTATCACTTTCCCTAGATGATAAGATTTTTGAACTTAAGAATTCCATGGAACAAAAACAATTGGAAATAGATGATAAGGAAAATGTCAAATTAGATCTAAGTATAGAAAAAAAAAAGAATCAGTAAGGGTGGAGACATGAAATTCTTATTTAAAAAGGTAGACAAGTCTTGTAAATAACTTGTTAAAAGAAATATTTTCATTCTCTTATCTTAAAGGCACTCTCAAAGTTGAGCAAAAGGAGGCTTAAAGATAAATAAATTGGAAATATAATGTTATGACATGGTGCAATTAATTAAGTAATTAAATTAATTATTCAACATGTTGATGTTAGAGGGAATTGGATAGGATGAATTAATATGTAGGATTAAAGATCAAATATGGTGGAATTAGTGTGTCTATAACATGCTACAAAGTGTTTCTATGCATCTTAGATTTCCTACCATTGAATAATTTCTAGCTTCTAATTTCTAGCACACATTCTAATCCTAATAGGTCTACACATGTGGTATACCCCTGGAAGCCTCTTAACTTAGTCATTGCACCTAGTATACATTTTTTAATTCATAAGATTGGAATTGAGATGAATAAAATTTATTTTGTCTTTCAAAATAAAGAGGGAGAGAGGGGTAGGTGGAGAGAGGTTGTGTGGGAAGGAGGGAGAGAGAGAGAGGGAAGGAGGGAGATAGGGAGAGGTAGGCATAGAGAGGTCAAATGAGCATAATAGAGAGATCTATGTAGGGTGGGAGAGGTAGAGAGGTGGTGTGTGTGTCATTGATCATGAAAAGAGTTTTGTTAAACACTAATGGTATCTATAAAGAACTAGTACAAAGGAGAAGTATCTTTAGGAATATATACAAGACTAAATATATGTACGTTTAAAATATCCAAATCAATAAATTCATAAATTTGTATAAAGAGAATACTTACACTATGATGAAGGACAAAAAAAATATTCTCTAGGGAGAGAGAGAGAGAGGGAAGGGGGGAGATAGGGAATGGTAGGGTGGGAGGGATAGAAGGACCCAAAATGGACTTAGTATGAGGGGGAGATGTGTTGGTGGATTGTGGGACTTAGGGACCCAAAAACACTTGAATCAACAAAACTGCATCTCAATCATCAAATAAATCAGCAATGGAATATCAAACATGTATTGAATCTATAACATTATCTTAAAGAATATTATTGGCATCCTAAGAAATAGCATCAACAACAATTGATCAACACATTCTCATCTGTATCATCTAGCAAAAATTCCATAATTGGAGTATAACAAGCATCTGACACCTCCCTAGTAACTAGCTCAAACAATGGATTTGTGACACATGAAACATATATGGACAATTTTTAAATTAAGTGGGAAGAACCATGAGTATGATGACCACAAGAAGAACATGGGTATAAGTCAAAACTAGAAATTGTAATGAGCCTACAATACAAAATTAATTGAATACACAAAAATATGCAAACATTAGAGAAACACAATGTTATTAATATCTTTGTAATGCCACTTCATAGGGGAAACCTTCTAATAGAGTATACACTCCAGTTAAAAATAGCCAAGATGTCTTATATTTGAGAAATCGTTACAATTTATAGAGCATTTCCAAAGGCAACTCCTACCATCCCATGTATGTGGGACAACTATTTTATTATAACTAAATAGTGAGATGAATTACAAAGCATATACATCTATCTTTATTCAATATTACAAGTGGAAAACTAATAAAACATATATATGCCATACTACTTTTAACTACCATATAGCAAAGCGAAGTCCATAAAATTAACTCCCCCTTCAAAAAAATTTCCATAAAGTTTGAAATGGAAATATGGAGAGAATTTTGATAGGTTCCCATGAGGAATCTTGAGGTTGCAAACCATTCCATTAGACCAAGAAATCCTCAAAATAATGAGTTCAAAAGTTTCTGGTACATTTTTGTAGACCTCGAGTTCTAAAATATAGATCTCTCCTCATCTAATGCAAGAAGCTTGGTTGGAATACAAATACTAGTCCCAATCACTTTCTTGAGACAAGAGACATGGAAATTTGGATGCATTTTTGAAGAATATGAGAGTGCCAACCTATAGCCACCTCACCAATGCATTGGAACACTTAATAAGGACCATAAAATTTGGTACCCAATTTATGACCTCACTCATTCCATAATGAAAGGTTTGTATAGGGATGGAAACATAAAATTCCAATTGCCAATGTCAAAGCTAAACTCTGTAATTTTAATCAACTTGTTGTTTCATGCGATTTTGGGTGAATACTATATTTTCTAAAGTATTTTCAATTAATACAACCTCATAAGACACATTTTCCTCATCCCCACTACTCTTACTTGTTAACACCCTTTGATGTTCCTTTTCATGATCTTATAACTTCCTTTTCATATCTTTTACTTGAAGCTTTAGATCATCTTCTCCCTCATCAACCCTTAGGACAGCAACATCCCTTTCTTGGATAGAGTTTTGAATGTATTGAATACTTTTAAGTAGCTTTGCGGCCACATTTTTCTCAACTTTGAGTGTCTTTATGATAAGAGAATGCAATTTTTTCTTATAACAATTTATTTACAAGACTTGTCTACCTTTTCAGACATGACTTTGATGTCTCCACCCAAATGACTCTCTTTTTCTACACTTAGAACTTATTTTACCTTTTTCTTATCATCTATTTCCAATTGTATTTGTTCCATGGATCTCTTAAGTTCAAGAATATTTTACAAAGAGTTAGGGAGAGAGGGAGGGGTAGGTGGAGATAGGTTGTGTGTGTGAGGGAGAGAGGGGGAAGGAGGGAGATAGGGAGTGGTAAGGTGGGAGTGATAGAGGTACATATAGAGAGAGAGTGAGAGAGGTATGCATAGAGAGAGTGGGAGAGAAGGAAGGATGGATGGAGGGATAATGGGAGGGATAGGTAGAGAGAGAGTGTGTGTGCATGTGTCTACATGTGTGTGTGTGAGAGAGAGAGATAGAGAGAGAGAGAGAGAGAGAAAATTAAGGTGGGACATGTAGCTATAGAGAGAGTGGGAGAGGGAAGTAGGGAGAGGTAGGTAGAAAGAGAGAGAAGGGGGAAACTAGGGCAAAGGGAGGGAGAGGAAGGTTAGGATGATGGATAGAGATGAGAGATAGAGAGAAGTATAGTGGTATGGGGGAGGGAGAGGTCTAACAAGGTAGCATGGGAGGGATAAAGGGAGAGAAAGGAAATGAGGGAGATATGGAGAGGTCAAGAGTAGGAAGAATCTCTTCAGTCAATACATTATCTATCTCATTCATTTTGGTCTGCTTCTTTTCAAGTGTTTTTAGAGCGGATTCCTTTTTCATTTCATACATTCTAGTACATGTTGCCTCTAGTTTTGCATTTCCATTTTCCATTTGCACATAGTGCACATGCTCCTTCATCAACTTCTCAAGAGTAGGAAGAGTTACAAAAAAAATATTTCAATATAGTTTGGAAGAACTTATTTCTCTAAAGTAATGTGTAACTAAAGGACCCTATCTCCAATAAAATGGGTGTAATACTTGTCACAAAAGATTCTTTAACTTAAGAAACCCATGGAACAAATACAATTGGAAATAGATGATAAGGAAAAGGTAAAATAAAATTTAAGTATAAAAAAAGATAATCAATTGGGTGGAGACATGAAAGTATTATCTAAAAAGGTAGACAAGTCTTGTAAAGAACCTATTAAAAGAAACATTTGCATTATCTAATCATAAAGACACTCTCAAAGTTGAGAAAAAAGTGGCTACAAAGCTACATAAAAGTATTCAAGACATTCAAAACTCTATCCAAGAAAGGAATGTTGTTTTCCTAAGGGTTGATGAGGGAGAAGATGATCTAAAGCTTCAAGTAAAAGATATGAAAAGGAAGTTAGAAGATCATGAAAAGGAATAGTACGAGATGTTAATAGGTAAGAGCAGTGGGGATGAGGAAAAATGTGTCATGATAAACTTGTAGATGCAAAATAAATAGTTGGAAGTGTTGAAATTGTAGCAAAACAATAGACAACTAAAATTAACCACTTAGAAAAGGAAGTAAAAGATAAGAAGAAGATTTTATCATCAAAATAAAAGGAGCTTAAGGATATTGAGAGAGAGCTGAAATCTAAAAGACATGAAGTTGAGAAAATAAAGACAACGGAAGGTGTTGCTTATGAAGAAGGACACATGGAGACATTAGAAAAAAAACATTTACAAGAATTCTAGGTAGTTTAGAGTTGAAGGCTGATATCAAGCACCTCAAGGCTCAAGTAGGAAATGTTCAATTTACTTATAATAATCCTGTGAATCATTTTGATAGATCAAAAATCAAAGGTGTTTTTGCACAACTCATAAAATTTTAAACCACATTAATGGTAAATTTTGAAGGTTCCTTTCATTATACTCGTGCTCTGTAAATAAAAAAAGCTTTTAATTACATTAATACTATTTTATATGGACTTAGATATTCTAACCTTTTCAAATTTAACTTATCAACCATCTATTTTGGAATTAAAATATATTACTACCATTATTTATGATGAATTTATAGCACTTATATTTAGTCTTGTATATATTTTCATAGACTTCTCCTTTGTACTAGTTCTTTATCAATACCATCACTATTTAAAAAACTCTAGTTACTCTATCACTTTCTTCTTTAATAATAATTCATAGCTTCTATAAGGCATTTGAATATTTCAAAATCTCATCCACATGCCTTATAAACACATTTGAGGAAAATTATGAATGATTAATTACGATGATTGCATCAATTACATGGTAAAAAAGAGCCTTCTTCAATTGTTTAATTAATCAATTATATTGTAAATATGGATAACATTAATCATTTATAGTTTCATTAGTTCATTATTCAATTTATTCAATTAATCATTTATAATGCAAATATGGACAGCATTGGTAAAAAATTGTATTAACTAAAAGCCATATAGGAATACATCATTATGTCTATAAAATAATAACATTTATACAAGAAAGCCATAAAAGTTTAGGATTGTAGAGAAAAATTTATATAGGCATACATGTCATTATATGTTCTTTACAAGACTTGTCTACCTTTTTAGATAAGGGTTCATTTTTCCTTTTCCTTATCATATATTTCCAATTGTATTTGTTCCATGGAATTCTTAAGTTCAAAAATCTTTGACTCAACCACTCCCTATCTTCCTTATTCCCTCTTTCTCTCCCTCCCTCTATCCCTCCCACCCTTTCTCTCTCCCTCTATTATGATATAGTGATAACTACTTTTCAAATCTATCTTGGTAAAATAGTTTATGCCACTCAAATAGTTTAATAAATCATCCTACCCTAGAAATGGTAATATATAATTAATTATGATCATATTTATTTATTTTTAGTATATACACATTCTCCATTCACATATTTTCTTTAGTGTTACTACTAGATATTGTGAGGTACACCATTATTTGGGGATGATCAATGTAGTCTGATAACATGCATTGAGATCTCATTTCCTCCATCACCCCTTGCTTCTAATGATACTTGTATTGCTTCATTCATGACTCCTTATGATTAGATATAAATGAAACATTGGGTTCATAAAGATATAACATGAAAGCATAAAATTAACAAATAGAAATTAGATCACCTGCTCCCTCATCAACCCTTAGAAAAAAAACATCCCTTACTTGAAGCTTTTCTGCACTTCGATATGATTTTTCCTTTTCCTTATCATTATCTTTTTCCAATTGTATTTATTTCATGGATTTATTAATTTCAAGAATCTTTGACTTCATTTGTTCAACTCCAGTTATAGCATCATCTCTCACTTTCTTTGCTCGCACAAATTCATATGTATCAATTGGGTTGTTACATGTAGAGGGTTTTACAATAGTGTATGGGTTGCAGGATTCATAACACCTAGTGTTTTCCAACCTACAATTAGTGTAATGAAAACCTTCTATTATTTAGAGAGTACAAATATAATGAAACACACCTTCAAAATTTATCACAACTATTAGTTGGAGTAAAAAATATATTTCAATTTCAGCATATTATCAAAAAATAAATGCCCAAATTAATCATAGGTTGAAAAACTCATTGGGTTGTGAGTGATATGATTGTGCTTGTTCTAAGCTCAAATTTGGATAGTTTGGGGTGGAGTTTCAGGTGGGAGATTCATAAAACTAATCAAATTAACCGGAGGGGTGACTAACCAACTAGGTTGTTGCATGGAGAGAGTTTTACAATAGTACATGGGTTGGAGGTCTCATAACACCTAGTGTTTTCAAACCTCCAGTTATTGTAATGAAAATATTTTCTTATTTAGAGAGTGTGAATTTAATGAAAGACACCATCAAAATTTACCACAACTGTTGCTTAGAGTAAAAATTGAGTTTTAATTTCCTCACATGATGGAAAAATAAATGCAAAAAATAATTGTAGGATGGAAAACACAGTGGTTTATGAGTGATATGATTGTGGTTGTTCTAAGCTCAAGGGTGGAGAGATTTGGGAGGAGTTGTAGGTGGGGGATACATAAACTAATAAAATTAAATTGAGGGGTGACTAACCAATTGGGTTGTTACATGTAGAGGGTTTTACAATAGTATGTCGATTGCAAGTTTCATAACACCCATTGTTTTCCAACTTGCAATTATTATAGGTAGAGAGAGAGAGGGAGGGAAGTAGGGAGGGAGGGAGGGAGGGAGGGGTAGGTGGAGAGAGGTTGTGTGGGAAGGAGGGAAAGAGAGAGGGAAGGAGGGAGATAGGGAGAGGTAGGTAGAGAGAGGTAAGGTGAACATAATAGGGAGAGGTAGGTAGAGAGAGATCTATGTAAGGTGGGAGAGGAAGAGATAGGTGGTGTGTCTGTGTCATTTATCATGAAAATAGTTTTGTTAAATAATGATGGTATCGATAATGAACTAGTACTTGAAGGAGAAGTATATTTAGAAATATACACAAGACTAAACTATAAGTATCTTTAGATTATCAAAATCAATAAATCCATACATTTGTATAAAGAGATTACTTACACTATGATGAAGGACAAAAAGAAACATACTCTAGGGGGAGAGAGAGAGAGAGAGAGAGAGAGAGAGAGAGAGAGAGAGAGAGAGAGAGAGAGAGAGAGAGGAGGAGGGGGATAGGGAGTGGTAGGGTGGGAGGGATAGAAGAACCCAAAATGGAATTACTAGGAAGGAGAGAAGTGATGGTGGATTGTAGGACATAGGGACCCAAAATGGATTATGGGACATCAGGACCCTAAAACACTTGAAAAGAAGGAGACCAAAGTGAATGAGATAGATAATGTATTGACTAAAGATCTATTCTACCAAAGTGAAGCAAACCTAGTGTTTTCCAACCTCCAATTTTAGAGTGTCTATGATTAGAGAATTCAAATGCTTCTTTTCACAAATTATTTACAATACTTGTCTACCTTTCCATATAAGACTTGTCTACAATCTTCCAACTATTCTCCACCTCATCCCTCCTAAATCCATTTCAGAAAAATGGTAGTTTAAGGTTTAGCCATGAATGAGGAAATTTTCCTCCTTCCAATTAGTCCTAATTTTAAATCTCCCACCTCCCTTGGAGTAGTCAAAAAGTTAAATATTTCCTCTTTTGGAAATCATACAAAGATCTCCCCTTTCTTTGTGAATATGTGGGGTGGGAGGGATAGAGGTAGGGAGAGAGCAAAGGAAGGAATGAGCAATAAAGGGAGGGGTATGTGGAAAGAAAGAGAGGGGAGAAAGAGGGATAAAGGGAGGGAGAGGAAGGTTGGGAGGGAAGGCTAGAGAGGAGAGATAGAGAGAAGTATAGAGGGATGGGGGGAGGGAGAGGTCTATAGAGGTAGCATGGGAGGGATAAACAAAGAGATAGGAAAAAGGGAGACATGAAGATGTAGGTAGAGAGAGGTAAGGTTGAAGGAATAAAGGGATAAGTAGGTAGAGAGAGTGAGGGAAGATAGGGAAAGTAGAGAGGGAAGGGGAGAGAGAATTAGATAGAGGGGGGAAGTTGGGAATGAGGGAGAGGTAGATAGAAAGAGAGGTTTGGTGGGATGGATTGAGGGAAAGGTATTTAGAAATATATACAAGATTAAATATAAGTGCTATAATTCATCATAAAAATGGTAGTAAAAATATTTTAGTGCCAAAAGAGATGGTTGATAAGTTCAAATTGAAAACGTTAGAATATCCAAATCCATGTAAAAATTCACAATTATAGAAATAATATAAGGTACACTACAACAAAATAGGAAAATAGCACCTAAAATAGCACTGGATTTTAGTGTATTTCAATTCACGAATTGGACGATTTGGTCGGCGATAAACTCGGCACAAACATGCATGCTCATCTCGACATTGAATTTGACATTGACTTTTGCACCAGATGTAATGTTGGAGTTAGCATCGTAGTTAGCGCTAGAAAATCACAGCACCCTCGTTATCACCTAAAATAGTGCTGGGAAATAGCACCAAAAATAGTGCCTCTATTAGCAACAAAAATAGCACCTACATTAGCACCCAATTAGGCTTCTAGTTTTGCTTCTCTATCTACTCCCATTCTTTCTTCTAGTTTTGCTTTCGATTTTGCTTCTAGGTTTCCTTCTAGTTTTGCTTCCGATTTTGCTTCTAGTTTTGCTTCCAGTTTTGCCTCTAGTTTTTCCTCTAGTTTTGCTTCTAGGTTTTCTTCTAGGTTTGCTTCTAGGTTTGCTTCCAATTTTGCTTCCCATTTTGCTTCCCATTTTGCTTCACATTTTGCTTTCAAGTTTGCTTCCAAGTTTTCTTCCATGTTTGCTTCAGGTTTTGCTTCCAATTTTTCTTCCAAGATTACTTCTAGTTTGGCTTCCATTGTTGCTTCCTTTTTTGTTTCTAAAAATGCTTCTTGTTTTGCTTCCTTTTTTGCTTCTAAAAATGCTTATTGTTTTGCTTCCTTTTATTAATTTAATATGTTTTATTTCAATTTAATTAGTTAAATATATTGTGCCTCTTAAATAACTCATATGATTATAGAATAATTAATTTAATTATTTAACTCATATGATTAAATAACAAGACAAATTTTTTTTGGGTCGATAACACAAAATTTTTGTATTGCTTGAAGATAAAAAATTACATCTATTGTTCAATGTCATTACCCACCAAAATTCCACAACAAATGACAAAAACCAGAGGCACCTTAACATGTAGATTAAAACATTAAATAAACCTCGTAACCCCTATAACTGTTTACCAGTAAAATCCTTACAAAAAATAACCACCATTAATAGTGTTCAGAGTTACACGCTTTAATACAACAAAAGCAGAGGGAGAATTCAAAATCAGACATAGAAAAACACGACCAGTCTTAACAAGCTTCACCCAAACCCAATGGACGCTTGGCTATCTCCTTCAGAGGCTTCTTCTCCCACTACTTCCCTGACTTCTTCTTCTGGCGCTTCCTTTTCGCTTCCAATCCCTACATCTCTGCCTTTGCTTGTGCCAAATCTTCATCAACCTCCATGAGTTCGATGAAGAGTTTGAGCGCTTTTCATCCCAAACGTGCTTCCTCATGGCAACAAGCTTTGTATTTTCCTTTGGACCAACGAATAAAGGGTTTGAGCCCTGGTCTCCCATAAAGCTCCTCAATTTCATCATCTACCAGTCCTTTAGAATAATCTAAACCTACACCTGGAACTGCCCATTTGAGAATGGACTCCATGCCTACCAGAAAATCTTCATGCATAATTTTCTACATCACCATCCTCACCATTTCCACTAGTTCACCTAAATCCAAGCCCCGCGCCATAATTAAGGAGTAAATGTCCATGTTGGTTCGGTATTTGTGTTTCAGAGAGCCGAAATACTTGCCACAAATCATTTTTGCACATTACATTAGCCGCTTGTTGTCAACAAGGAAAAGGCCCTCCAGTCATTTTTTAGACACCTCTCCATAAAATGGGCCCAAAGATCTTCATGACTGGAAGGTGAAATTGGCTTCAATTTCTCCTGACAACCAGTGCCACCAACACCAAAGTTTGTTGCAAACTTTTTCTTGACCCTTTCCAAATGCAATTAACAAATCTTAATCGAGGGCTTGCATTTAACACCATCTTGGATTGCCCACACTTTCTATTAATGAAGTACTACTTCACCACCGCCTGCCACCCCTGCCTTCGTTTGTCATGTCAAACCTACTTCACTCACTTTGCCACCTTGTTCATTTAAGGCATTTTCCTCTCCTATGTTTTCACCTAATTCCGCTAACTTAACACCTCTAAAATCCTCCAACCTAAATTCCCCTATTTCACCAAAATTTAAAGCCCATTTAGATAAGATATTTGCTTCCACATTACCACCTCTTTTAATGTGGCTCACTGCAAAACTTTCAATTATGTTTTGGAGGTTCCAAGCATTAATTTTACCTTTCATCACCACCTGAACTATTATTGTAACATGATCATCATCTATAATTAAAACAAGTGAGTCAAATATCTATAATTTAATTGAATTTGACAACATCCATCCTGAGCAATAAATTAAAATCATCATACATAATAAATATCCATCCAAAAATCATTGACTGATTTTAATATATATAAATTGGCAAGTCAATACTGATAAGATCATCATCATATATAACTGAAACAAGTGAAAGTCAAATATGCCAGTACATCAAAAACATATCAAAATGATACATGTCCAACAGTTGACATAAGTGAAAATGATACATGTACAAATGATATAAATAAAATTGATAAATTATGTAACTCAAACTGATACAAGTCAAGATGATACATGTCCAAATGATATAGTGAAAATTTGAAAATGATACATGTCAATATGATACAACTCAATAATATAGTACTGTAGACCGTGAAAATGATACATATGATAGTGACCATGAAAAGAGTCATCATAATGATATATCAACAATGATCCATGATGCAGTCTATATGATCATGAATGTCACTGGTTACTACCACCAACTGTCTCATCATCATCATCACCATCATGATCATCGTCGTCGTCGTCGTCATCGTCATCATCATTGTCATTGGCCTTGGTGTCTTCCGTATCTGCATCATCATCATCCTCTACCATGTGATCTATACCAGCAGAACCAATATTTTGTGGATCTATATCATGTTGAGGATCATCTTGATCTTTTGGAAGACCCATGTTCTACAAAAAAAATTAAAAAAATGAAAATTTATTATTTATTTCATGCAATAATTTATTTTTTTGTTATATATCTAATATTACAACATATGAGATGAAACCATAATCATATTACATCATATCAAAGTGCACATACCATAATAAAATTTCAAATTCCCTAGCTAATACTTGAGATTGAGATTGTTAACCTTCAAAGAGTATGACTTGGGAAAAACGCATTTGATATGGCTATTATTTTCAAAGACTTCAAGTAGGATGTACTCCGCATTGATGCCATTCCTCAATCTTCACTTGATGGCATCAAGGAATGGCTGAACTCCATGGATATAAATTATTATGAAAGCAAAATGAACTTGAACTAGCAGCCAATTTTGAAGAGTATTATTGAAGATCCATATAAATTTTTTGAAGATGGTGGTTGGGAATTTTTGAATATGGAAGCTAGTGATTTTGATTCTGCTAATTTAGAAGAGTCAGATCAAGGATATGAACCCTCTAATGTAGAAGAGGAATTAGAATTAGATTTCATGTAGCCACCGTCAAGAGTGTTACAAGCCAACAAGATGGAGGGAATTCTTATATAAGGATAATTTTCAATGTTGCAGGTACTGGCTTTAATGCCAACTATAATGGCAACATTGAAATTCCCTAGCAGTATTTATGTTAAGGAAA
The DNA here is from genome assembly GCA_007258455.2 of Sequoia sempervirens. Lineage (NCBI taxonomy): Eukaryota > Viridiplantae > Streptophyta > Pinopsida > Cupressales > Cupressaceae > Sequoia > Sequoia sempervirens. The sequence continues at coordinate 124,497,348 of VDFB02353493.1, forward strand.
TTTCCTTTAGATGCAAGGATTCAAAGCACATCAACCATGAGGTACAGATGATTAAATCCCAGAGACAATCTGTAGCAATGAAAGAGTCTGAAAAGGTAGAGAGAGCTACACTGGTGACTTAAGAGAAACTTCAGCTTTCGAAAACAAATCCAATTAGGTTGGCAGACTTGTGGATCAGACCAACATTTGGTGGAAGAGGAAGAAAGATGATTGGAACTCTGGAGGCCCACCATACTGGATTTTGATATTCAACCATGAGAGCAAAAGAGAGAACTGATATCATGTATCAAAACCTTAAGCATGCATTCTTCTAGCCAGCAGAGAAGGAGATGATTACTTTCCTTCATTTTCATTTGCATTACCATATCACGGTGTGGGAACCAAGAAGACCAAGGATGTCCAATTTTATGTGGAGGTAATGGATGTGGTCAAAAATTTAGGAGGGGAAAGAAGGTTAATGTATGATCCTGATGAAATTGAGGAAGAATAGCAAGAGAGGGATAGGAAAAATAAAATCAATACAAAGTTTCAAGGATTTGTCAAGCAAGTAAGAGAGCTTATATGGGAGCAATCTCATCTAAAATATTTTGAACTAGAGTTTGATATACCATTTAGAGAGATTTGTTTTCATGGAGTTCCTTTCAAAGCCTCTGCTTTTATTGTTCCTACGGTAAACTGTTTGGTAGATTTGGTGGAATTACCTTTCTTAGTAATCACTATTAGTGAGATTGTGATTGTTAACCTTGAGAGAGTATGACTTGGGAAAAAGGAATTTGATATGGCTATTATTTTCAAAGACTTCAAGCGGGATGTACTCCGCATTGATGCCATTCCTCAATCTTCACTTGATGGCATCAAGGAATGGTTGAACTCCATGGATATAAAGTATTATGAAAGAAGAATGAACTTGAACTAGTGGCCAATTTTGAAGAGTATTATTGATGATCCAGATAAATTTTTTGAAGATGGTGGTTGGGAATATTTGAATATGGAAGCTAGTGATTCTGATTCTAATAATTTAGAAGAGTCATATCAAGGATACAAACCCTCTGATGTAGAAGAGGAATCAGTATCATATTTCATGTAGCCACCATCAAGAGTGTTACAAGCCAATTAACAAGATGGAGGGAATTCTTATATAAGGATAATTTTCAATGTTGCAAGTACCGGCTTTAATGCCAACTACAATGGCAACATTGAAATTCCCTAGTAGTATTTATGTTAAGGAAATTTCCTTTAGATGCAAGGATTCAAAGCACATCAATCATGTGGTACAGATGATTAAATCCCAGAGACAATCTATAGCAATGAAAGAGTCTGAAAATGAAGAGAGAGCTACATTGGTGACTCAGGAGGAACTTCAACTTTCAAAAACAAAGCCAATTAGGCTAGTAGATGTGTGGATCAATCCAACATTTGGTGGAAGAGGAAGAAAGATGACTGGAACTCTAGAGGCCCACCATACTGGATTTCAGTATTCAACCATGAGAGCAGAAGAGAGAGATGATATCATGTATCAAAACATTAAGCATGCATTCTTCTAGCCAGTGGAGAAGGATATGATTACTTTGCTTCATTTTCATTTGTATAACCATATCATGGTGTGGGAACCAAGAAGACCAAGGATGTCTAGTTTTATGTGGAGGTAATGGATGTGGTCCAAACTTTAGGAGGGGCAAGAAGGTCAGTGTATGATTCTAATGAAATTGAGGAAGAATAGCAAGAGAGGTACAAGAAAAATAAAATCAATACAGAGTTTCAAGGATTTGTCAAGCAAGTAAGAGATCTTATATGGGAGCAACCTCATCTAAAATATTTTGAACTAGAGTTTGATATACCATTTAAAGAGATTGGTTTTCATGGATTTCCTTTCAAAGCCTCTGCTTTTATTGTTCCTATGGTAAACTATTTGGTAGAGTTAGTGGAATTACCTTCCATAGTAATCATTATTAGTGAGATTGAGATTGTTAACCTTGAGAGAGTATGACTTGGGAAAAAGGAATTTGATATGGCTATTATTTTCAAAGACTTCAAGCAGGATGTACTCAACATTGACGCCATTCCTCAATCTTCACTTGATGGCATCAAGGGATGGTTGAGCTCCATAGAAAGTATTATGAAAGCAAAATGAACTTGAACTGGCAGCCAATTTTGAAGAGTATTATTGATGATCCAGATAAATTTATTGAAGATGTTGGTTGGGAATTTTTGAATATGGAAGCTAGTGATTCTAATTCTGATAATTCAGAAGAGTTGGATCAAGGATATGAACCCTCTGATGTAGAAGAGGAATCAAAATCAGATGAGGAAGGTTCAGAAGATGAATCTCTTGTGGAGTCAGAGGAGGACAAAGAAGAAGAAGAAGATTCTTAAGAGGAGGAAGGTAAAACATGGATGAATTAGAAGCTGAAGCATGAAATGCATATAAGGAAAAAGGAGACGAGTCTCACAATGAAGAGGAAAGGTGGCAATGAAAGGTAAAAGCTACAGGGAAGTTTCAGGTACCTGATATTAGAGATTCAAGAGGAATGTCTGCTAAGAGGCATAAAGTAAAATGAATTGAGTTCATCTACATCCTTCTACTATTTATTCATGCACATAAATATTCATCTTGTAATCATAATATTTGAGCTCTATTTACTCATCCTATGCATCAATAAACAACTCAACACAATAGATGAAAATTGACATATTAACACAGCAATATCCAACTAAGTTATTGAAACTCAACTATTGATACCTCATTCTCCATCCAGATTACAAAATTGTTCCACTTTTTGTTTTGTAACATATTCTTTTCAAATTGCTTTGGATGGTAGCCATATTTCTCCTCCTATCAAAACATGGCACATGGACTAGTTAAACTAATTAATATGCAATCATTTACTTTTTCCAACAAAATAAAAAAAATATATCATTTAACATATTAAATATACTTACAAATGTATAGATCAAGGCATGTAAACCTTTTTGTCCACTGCGATGCATGGCACGAAGGTTCTCAAGCCTATCCTAGGAGGCCTTGTCCTGAAACATATACTAATTCAATTTAACTATGCACAAATAAAATTTAATTATCGTTTAATAAATTTGATATAATCTTATGAGAAAATTCAAATACCTGCATACTCTCCTCACTGGACTTCCTCCATGCATCGAACTTCTCATATGCTTTTACAAGCTCTTTCCATACTTTCACACTTACATCAATTGGCCTCTTTTTGCCTTAGCTCAGGAGGGATTTTTTTATCTTCTTTGTTTGGTTGCACCGAAATCTCTTGCAGTTTTGAGACATTCATAGCTTTATCTTCTTTACAGACCAACCTATTCCAAAATTAGTCTCCATGTCATGGATAACTGCTTTTTTTAGGTGCATGGGTATCTTTGAGAATGGAAAATGTAGATGGTCTTTGAACCATTGAAGGCATGATTCCTTCAACCTATCCACAAACTTTTTCCTAGCATCCGTCATTTAGACTTCCCCTGAAACCACCTCGTATTCTATCTTCGTATTGTAGCTACCAATGCAAGATTGAAAATATGGCATGGTGGAAGAATTTTGTGTCCCATGAGTGGAAGTCTCTACTCCCTGTTCCACATTCTTAGAGTTTATTGTCATTGATTTCCTCCTGGATATTTTGCTCGATCTAGGACTAGTTGGGGAATCAAATGATTCCCTTTGACACAATTGATTTATTTGCAATGTTTAAGGGGCGTTAATAGATTGTTTTTCTATGTATCTAGCAAGTGTTGTCCAGTCCACATTATCCAATTTGTTCACTACCTCTACCCCCAATACAGAAGCTAATTCCTCTTTATCTTTGTCAATCTCATGTCCCTATATATATATATATAAATTATATTTCTTCTTTTAAATTTAGAAATAAAAAAGTAAAATGTAAAATTCAAAGAAACAATGGAAACATTTACAAATCTATAAATTGACAATGAATTACCTCATTGTGGCCATATTTTGCTGACAATGCTTGCTTCCCTTCTTTTCTTGACATTTTGAGGCAACCTAGGGAAAATTATTTTCATCCAATCTATGGAGGCAAACGAAGTACACACTGTCAGGTATGAAAGTTTTCGTCTAGTTTGTGGTATGAAAGTTTTGTTTTGTGGGAAAATATGTTCGCTGGGTTTTCTTAGTGTTGATAACCTAGGGAAAATATGTTCACTCGGTTTTCTTAGTGTTGATAACCTTATCATGAAAACTTTTTCATAATGCAATTTGCACGAATTTTTCATGGCATCGGTGACTATGGCACAACTAGGCAAAACCAAGCAATTTCTACATACATTTTTAGTAATTTCTCAACAGTGACTGACCCAATTCCCATATTTTCCAAGCAGTTCACTATTTCCCTGATGCCCAGGTTAGGGAAAGAATATGGAAGCATCCTCGCTTCGTGCTATAATATTTTGAGCCAAAGCTCAAATGGGTAGGGTAAAAATTTTTGTTGGTTTCCCAAAGGTTTTACAATTTATAATGATGGGACAATTTAGAGGTTTCCTAGACTGGTTAGGCCACGAACCAATAAACAATCACGAATTCAAATGCAATACAAAGAGCAATAAACAATCAAAAATTCAAGAAAGAAAAAAAATTGTAACCTTACCTATAGTGTCGCAAACTAAATCGAATTTCTCATAAAAATTCAACTTAAAGGCTAACAATCTACACAAGTTATTTGAGGAGGAGAAGATCAGCAAGACAGCTAGTTTTTTGGTCAAAAATCATAAAAGAAGGTCCAACATGGAAAAGAGTTTGGAGATTCCTTAGATTTTTGGTTCTCGGTCCCTTACGCCACTTGGTCTCGTGGACGTCATTAAAATCTCTCATTCATTCATTCATTCATTCATTCATTCATCAATTGTTGGTAGCACCCTACACTCTTCCTTCACGCAACATTTTCCCCTTTTTTATCATCTGATTTCTTCCTTCACACAAGAAAGTTCTAAATTTTTTATTTTGATTCATTAGTTGTACTTTAGTCAGCATTAGTTAATGCCAACTTTAGCGCCAACTTTTGGTCATTAATGTAATCTATTTGGGATGTATAAGACGGTGTCAAGTGCACCTAATTTAGTGCCTATCATTGTTGTATAGTGACTATTTTCATTGTTGTGTATCACAAGATCCAGAGTGTTCAAAATAATTCCAACTCCTGCCTTGTTTTTGTGACCACCATTGTCCCATGGCTCCTTCATCAACTTGGTGCAGTAGAGTGGTTTTTACCACAGTCCCGCAAGGTGCTTCATCCTTCTCAGCGGTAGTGTGATGAAAGCTTCTATGGTGGCATGTGATTCTTCCTTTTGTTCTTGGTGGTGTTACAGTGACTCCCACAGTCCCACAAGTCTTCTACCATTGGCGTGAAGTAGTGCGGTGACCACCGTTCTCCCGTAGCTCCTTCTTCATCTCGGTGCGCTAGAGTAGTTTTTATCATGGTCCTGCAAGTTGCTTTTTCCTTCTTGGTGGTAGTGCAGTGAAAGCTTTTGTGGTGGAATTTTTATTCATAGAGGTGGCCATGGAGAGAGGACGTGGACAGCGTAGAAATACTAAATCGCTGAGAGGAAAGTAAGTGGAAATAGATGAGATAACGAAATCTACAGATACAATAGAGGTAAGAAGAGAAAGCAACCTCAACCAAAGGAGGAAGGTGTTTATGAATACACAAATGCTACAACGTAGAGGAGATAAAGTCATTTTTTTGTCCATGAGGCCTCTGAGGTCAAACTTACTGGTTGAAAATGCAAAGGAATGGTGATTAAATGTGATTCTATGATCAAGGGAAAAGTTTGAAAATTAGGATAGCCAAAACATGATATCAATATGTCAAATATATGACTAAAGTGATGTTTTGTGTTCGATAGCATATTCATTGAAATGATATAATTGGTGTACTAAACATTATTTACTATGTTGTGTATTATAGGGGTGAGATGAGGCCATGGCAATAGATCGTGTCATATCAAATGAGGACACAACAAATGAAGTGGGACATTAGGTACTCAAATTTTGACTTAACTTAGGAAAAAAATATCTGATGGAATTTTGTGATACGTCCATCTTTTTTCATAGTATTATTGAAATTTATAATGTATTATCCAATCTTGACATAAATTAATGCATGTTGTTGATAATTTTATATGGAGATTAGAGAAAATGCAGAGCCTAAGCGTTCAACTAGCAAAAGAACAAGATGTGTATGTGGACATGGACCTAAAACTGTTAAATCACATAGAGGACAGTGGGTGGAAGAGGATATGATGATGGATACTATAGACACAACAAATGATTGCACTGAAGAAGAGGTAGGTCAGGACTACAGTACATGAGATGAATAATTTGAGAAAATTGTTGTTTGTGGATGTTATGTATGTTGTGGAAAGAAACAATTCAAATGAGCGATTGTACAAAGACATTATATATATGATGAGCTTCCAGTCAGTAGTATGCCTCCTATAATCGATTCAAATCCAATAGGAATTGTGGTGAGGAATTTTCCAATTTGATATAAATAACATGTATACTTCATTTAAACCTTGTTTTATATTATTTAAATAACTATTTTTTTCTTAATGGATACTTGTGGGATAAATTTCTTGGTTTAAAGCTTCCTGGATCACCGAATTCCAGCCTAAAGGGAAATGATCATTTATCAGATGATACATCTAACAAAAATATGTGCCAATATACCAACTCGGAAGATGAGGAATTGACAAAAACAAGTAACAGAACAAGAACTGGTGTGAAGATGCATAATTTGCTTAAAGACAAGGGGAAGGTGGACTACATACCCTATGATAATGAATGTGATGGAGATGATGACTTGCCCCTAAGTTTGAGATCAATTTACAAAGAGACATTTGATCATCGACTATATTGTGCTTGGCCTAGTGATCAACAACTACCTAGAGTGTATGAGGTGTTTCAATTTTAGGGATACAACTACATGATACGACCCTCCAATATTCATGGAGTGAATCTAGGCCTCTTTATTGTCCAAAATGTACATGTGGGATCCAAACATAGAAACAATTCAAAACAAACCACTACGAGATTAATGCCATATTATGGTCCATCATATTATAGTGGTGAATGGAGAAGGCTAGCAAAATATAAGCCTAGCATGTCAGCATATAGTCTAAATTTGAATATGTATACACATTGTCTGCAATTGGAAAGTGGAAAAGAAATTAATAGAGGTCATCTTATGTATATAGATGGACGTGCATACACACAAAAATATTGCAAGATTTATAAATAGTAGTAAGGGAAGGGACCCTAATGTAAGACCAAATTGTCAATTTGTTGAGGTTATAAATGATAAAGATGGAGATATGGAAAGAGATGTTTATAGAATGATAATGGTTGAGGCTATTATGGACCTTACCATTGGGGATGAGTTAATGATTGATTACCCCTTCTTAAAATGCACTCCTACATGAAAGAAGAGGGAAGAAAAAGGTCTCCCTAAGGATGTTCTTAAGGGCATAAAACCAAAGAATAATAAATGAGTGTGGACTGATGTTTTATAAACTATGTTGTCAAAATTGTGTTTTATAGAAATTATTGTATAAAAAAGGTAGTCTATATTCAATTGATGTATATATGTTTATACAACTTATATAATTTCTAATATATGTATGTCGTTCATGTGCAGGTATTTTTCTATGAAGATATTTTGGACCTGAAATGGATATTTTTCATACATTATGATCCAAGATTAAGGCATGTATTTGATGATGCGTTAGTGGATACTGAGCAAAACAATGATGGCCAATAAAATGAGAGAGGTATTAGAGAACATCGAAGAAATTGACATCCATGATGATGTTGAAGATGGTTATGTTTAGGCACAAGAAGACAACAATCCAGAGTTAGATGATGTTATGGAAGACAACAATATGGATGGTATAGAAAATGATGATCCAAATACATCTGGTAACAATACAAATGGTCTACAATAAAATTTCAATGATGATGAAGATGATGTAGGTCAAAATGAGGATGATGATAATATTAAATACTTGAAAGAACATATGAACATTGAAAATGATACACTGGATGACATTGTAGCAGACAATAATGTTAATGACCAAGACTTCTAAATATTCAGAATTATTTGCAATCCATGTTTAAAAAATGATGATTCTTATGGCCTAAACTTTGAAATGCTTTAGTAATATTATGTTGTACTTGGACAATTGAAAACTTGTTTTATTCTCCTAGCAAGCTTTTTTATTTTCCATTATAATTCTAGACCAAACAACATTTGTGGAGATGGCCTTTTACACCAATCTTAATTTGTATGAAGTTCACAAACCTATTGTCAAGCAATAACTTCCTTTTGTGGATAGGAAATGTAAAGGCTTCATTTAAGAAAAGATAAGTAGTCTCTTTCTGAGGGTAATCCACATGCAAAAAGTAAAAAGCACATAAAAAAACAATTGTACAGTAGAAAATCATATTCAATCAGTTATGTCTTATTTCGCTTGCACACTTATTTGAAAGACATAGGGTATTCACCATACATTTCCCTTGACAAAGAAAACATGTGCTTTCATTTATTTTTATTGTATATCTCAGAAGTGAAATTGTTGTTACATAATGATGCACTGAGAAAATAATATATACAAAAAAATGCAAAGAAAATGTTTGAAATTTAACATGCAACCTACTGTGTTGTGCTGAAAGGAATCAAGATTAACTGGGACAAGAAATAAAAATAAAATTTTGATGATTGTACTTAAAAGTGAACAAGATATGAAAAGTGTGGACAATGATGGTGCTGAAATTGAAAACCCTGATTCTGATGATATTACTATTTTATGTCATTTGAGATAAAGAGCACATACAATTTTATATACATAGAAAATGAAGATTTGAAACTAGTAAATTGAAAATGTAAACACTATAAGATTTTTCCTTAAACAATAATTCACATACTCACTTACAAAAAAGGGTGAAGCATTTTTTATTCAAACTCTGTTTTATTTAATAGACATGGCAGTAAAAGAATATTTACAAGTACAAGAATATATACACTGTTTCATAGAAAATAAGGAATGTTTCATAGAATATACAAGTACAAGAATATATCATCATCATCATATCCTTAATTAATACCTATTGCAATATCCTTAAATTGTTCAATCTTTGGTATGAATTATTGGCAGAAAAAATTAGGATTACATGGATGCTTCTTCCATTCATTTTGTATCAACATATGTTTGTGAAGACACAAAAGTTAATAAAATATTAATACACATAACTCACAATTATTTAAATGAGCAACTTTGTTAACTTTATTATTTTTAAATAGTTTCCATTTTTATGTTGAACATGTAACAAGGCAAAATAAACTCAAATTTTCAAAAAAATTAGCAGCTCTACCAACATCCACAATACATGCTTTACTGTATCAGCATATTCATTCACATAAGCATAGTATTGAGGCTCAATAATTGATATTCATTCAAATATAAGAAAAAATAAGTATGGAAAACATAAGAAAAATACAGAATGATAACACAGTCATGGAGAATCTCTGATAATAAGATGTTCTCCATTATATTGCTTCAATTGATATATATTAATAATAGAAGTCTTCAAAATAGAAATGATATATGATGATGATAATTTAAAACTAGACCTTGGTTTCCTATTTATATAGGAAGTGACAAGCTACAGGCCTTTTGCAAAAAGAAATGACCTTTCATAACTACTTCTTTTACTAACAACTATTTAATTAGCATAATTAAGGAAATAACAAGACTTAAGAAATGTTAACATATGGTTCCATTATTCAACATAGAAGACCCATGATCATTGATAGATGGAAAAGTCTTCTCTCCATGATGAACGTCTAAATGCTCTTGCCTCAGTGTCCTATTCTTCTGAAATCAAATACTTTTCCTCCCACTGATACACTGTAAAATCTGATGGCCACTTATATTCCTAGATCTTTTGCATGTTTGCAAGATGAGTTTTTCATCAACTATTTAGTAATTCCTTTGTATCATTGACAAACTTTAGGTATCCTGCATCAAGAATAATCAACCCATCCATGATCTAATTTAGCCTGGGAAGACTGGTATCATCATCCTCCTGTATATGAGTTATGTACTTATGAACAACCTAGCTGAATTCTTTCTTCCTCTTATCCAAGTCCTCCAACTGATCACCATCCCTCACGATTTTAGGTATATACCACTATTTGTAGGTATGGAATAAATCCATTTGTGTTACAATATTTTTATCAAACCCTTGTACATACTGAAATTCATCAATAATCATCTTCATAGATTGTTCAGTTGGCTTTAATGTTGTGGGTGCATCAGGACTTCTTTGTAGAACTTTGCATAACTTAGACAAAGTGTGGTGAATAGCATGCCACATTTTGAACAAAGGATCTAATACAAGCATATTTGTCTTTATTTGATCCATTTCCTGCTGAAGTGTTTTATAACTATGATGCAAATTCTCCAGTTTATCCATAACTAATTTTATCCTGTGCTCAAGAATCTTTTCCATAACTTCACAAATTCATCTTTTCACTTCATCTTGGGTTTGATTGTTGGCCTTGTTTACATCATCCACTTCCTTCTCTGGAGTTTTTACCTGTTCTACAAAAAAATTCTTCACAATATCCATTGGAGCAATAGGAGGCCTGTATAACACAATCTCCTTACTTTGTGAGGGTCCTACTCCTCTTAATTGTTCTTTCAATTTGACATTCTCCATGAACAATTTATTAAATTCGTCATTTAGGAACCTTTGTTCCTTTTCATACTCCTTCAATCTATCTTCTAATCCCTTAACAATTGCTTGAGTGAACATGGCCAAATGCATGGTCATTGTGGCTACCTCCAAAGGGGTGGTGGGTATGTGTAGGATCATGATGGGCCAAAAAGTGGCAATATGATGGGTATGTGGCTATTGACTAATTATTAACCCAAAATTGATGAAACGAAAAGGGTTTTTAAAGGAGATTCTCAGCTTTCCACCAATATAAATTATGCTTTACTTTGAATTTAATAAGTAATTATTATTCATTTTCTATTCAAATTACCACTAAAGTCTTGATTGATAGGATGATTGAAAAACATCTATAGCTTTCAAACGGTATCACATTTTTTGAATCCAAAACAAGCATCACATTCTATGCTTCGTATACTATAAGATTAAAAAAAGAAAAAATGAATTTTATGAAGTTTTGACCAAGTTAAGGTGGTCAGACATAGAAGTTTTTATATTTTTTAAAAAGTTGTAATAAAAAGTTCATAATTAATTATTTACTTGAAAAAAAAACAAAAAAATATGCATCACATCGAGGCTTGAGTCCTCTACTTATATCTAAAATATTATAAAAAATATTATCATTTTATTGTCGTTAGGGTGGTCGGACAAACACTTCTTATTTTTCCCTAAAATTTAAGTACCATTGCATTGAAATTTTAAATTTTCACCGAGTAGATTTTTTTTTAAACAAACCTAGTAGTTTAGAAACTACATTCAATTTGCTACAAATTCTATTTTTACATATTTTTGAAATAATATAGATAACTTATTCAATTTTTTACGTCAAGTTGCCTAACTCTGATTTTTCTAAATTTTTTGCCATTTAAGGGCCTGTTTTTTCCATGATGATCCTGCACATACCCTGGTATCTTGTATTGTCCTTACCATCACTACCCCTTTCATCCCTTGAACTACATCCAATAATTTTGGCTTTTGTGCATTTTTTTGTTTGATCGATATGGCCAAGGTTTCAATCTTTGGGTTATACCCAGTTCCACTCACACCTTCACCAGAGTCAAATTTTGTAACTAGCATTGGATCTTCCTGAGCCTGTACTTGATCAAGCATAAACATTTTCTTTAATTCCAAGCAAGGGAAAATGAGCATATTGCCCTTCAAGACCATTTCTCTAGCCTTCTGGGGGATAATGTCAATGTTGTCAACTCTTAATTCCTAGAAAGTCTATGCTACCATTTCATTTTTCTCTGATTCTTCAATTCCTACTTCAGCTAATTCCATCCTCTCTTGAAATTATTTTATCTTCATCTTCATCTAGACATCCTTAAACTCATTAGTCTTAATGAATTCATCATCTTCTATGAATCTCCTGGCTGTAATTTCCCTTTCATCTTCATCTACCTCTGTACTTGTTTTTTCTACATCACCCATCCTTTCCTCATGTTTATGGGCACTAGTCTCAAAGATGGGTTGATCAACTTCAATATCACCTTTCAATGACTACAGTACTGTAGCCACTTCCTTGGTATCACCCACCTCTTCAATATCCTCATAAGGTACTAACAGTTCAATGTTTCTTATCTTCTATCTTTTGGGAGATAAATGCTCCATGGGAGGCTCAGAGGTTTCACCTGGGGTATGCTCTACAGTTGCACCACTATGATGTTCTTCGAGATATGCTTCCTTCTTTATGTACAAGTCTTCAAATCTACCAATTATCAATTCTATCATCTTGATGGGGTCCTTTTCCTCAACAAAGTATCCTAGGAAATCCTTGGACCTCTGCTTCTTCATTTCTTCAACCTTCTTCATATATTCCCATTTTTTCCTTCTACTAGATACATCATTATAAGTAATGCAGTTCCTTATGACATCTTCTTCAAAGTCCACTTGGTGTGGCACTGTCATTTTCATAAGAAGATTGTGCCTTATGTTGTTCATATGATTTTCAAGGTCAAAGGCTCTTTCTTTTCTAGATTTCAATGCATATCTTGTCTTCAAATAATATTGTAATTCCTCTAGTGTGTCTGAGCCTACAGTGCAATCTTCACACTTGGTTTGGTTTGGCAAGAAAGTTCCTTTCTTCTACTTGTGCATTACATCTTTCTCCATCCACATCATTTGCCACATAAATTCAAGAAATTCTAATCTGAGGGGCACAAATTTTGGCAGTATGTGTGAAGCAACAAGGCATCCATAAACTCTTAATATTGTAACTTCTGGGAGGAAGAACCAATCTCCAAAATTGTGTGTATGACCTTGCTCTGGTCTTAAAGCCAAAGCTCTCACTAGTTGCAACATTTTGGTTGACAATCTTGGTATTGCATACCCAAGAACTTGAAGGATTTTGTGTACAAAGTCTTCGTAGAATACAACAAAGCTTGAATTATTGCACTGACTATCCCAAATATAGCACCATTTCTGGATAGGTGTGAGATTCCCTTCCTCATCTACCATATCCAAGTCCATTCTTTTAGTCCATTGGTCCCTATTCTGGTAAAATATCAGATGACATAGTAGGGAATAGTGTCTAAATGTAATTAGTGCTCTATCCTCTATAACTTGGGAGAATTCATCATCTAACGCCTTCTCAAGGTATGAAGTGAAGTCATATTCAATATTAGTTTCAGGGTTTTGAATTCTCATGGCCATCATCATTAGGCCTATTTGCATTTTATCTTGAGCACCTATCCCCAACACTTGGAAAAGAGCTAAATATGTATTCACAAAGTAATACTAAAAATCTATCACATTAAATGGTTCAATAGTGATAGTAGAGATGGAGAATGTTCTGTTACCAATGCCTCTTTTCATATATAGGGGTACCTCATCACTTCTATAAGTGTTTTTTAACCTAGCATAATCCTCCTCACTTTTCTGCAAGTTTATCTTGGTCAAAGCCTGCTTGTTTAAGCCAAAACACTCAATGATGGCTTTTTTGGTTACTTATACCAATACTATGTCATTTGGAAACCTTACTATTTTGGTAGTTGAGTGATAGTGTTTGGCTAGCAGTCTGATAAATTCTACATCAACAAACACATTTGGGACAATCAACCTTGCTATATCCAACATCCAAGAATCTTCTCATTTCTCTTACTGTAAAAATACCAAAATAGGTCCCATCCAGATTTGGAAATGAGGGCATCCCTACAACTTTGTGTGGTGTCCATGAGAAACTTCTTATTACCCTCTTTAGTAGACCTAGAAGTATATCTAATATGGACTGATGGAGTGGTCTCTTCTTTACTTTAGGTTCTTCATCTTTAATTTTAGGCCGACTTTTTTTACTTCTGATTGTTTTCTTTTAGGAGGCATGTTTCAATTTTCTCTACTATGGCTTCAAGGTAAGTGCACAAAGATGGTTCCCAAAAAGGGGACGTAAGTGGACAACTTTTTTCTGAAATCAGGAAATACTAACCTTGGACGTGAAATTAAGGATACACTCAAAATTTTGGATGGAACAAAAAGAGGGATTCAAGTGCTCTGATTCTACTTTCTAAACTACTAATTTATTTTGAAAATGGTTGAGATTAAGGGGTTCAAATGAGGGACGTACACAAATTGGTGTTGTTTTTGTCAGAAAAACATAACATAGCAACTCTTGTACGACCCTTGTATGGTGAATTTTTTTTTAGTATTTTTAAAATCGCTACTGTTAGAAGTTAGGTAATAGTATGTAGTTGATGCACGATTTTTCTAATAATTTTTTAATGAATATTTTATTTTTTACTAATTTTTGAAGTGGAAACTTCCTAAAAAACAAAATATTGGCCATGCTACCCCTACAAATTTTGGAAACTAATTGAATTTTTAAAAAAAAAAAAATTGTAGAATGGAGTCTAGTTTCTTAAAATGTAATTTATTTGAAATTACGATGAACGGTTAATTTATAATGAAAAAAAACCAAACACTACTTTTTGCCAAAAAAGAGACATACAAACAAAAGAAATTATGGATGAACGGCTTAACATTGTTAGAAAGTGAAAAAAATTACATCGTTGGATAGCTAAGAGAACCTAACATTACCCAGGATGTTCAATTTGTTTGATATTGAACCACATGCAATCCTGATAGTGAGCACAAACCCGATTATGTGAAATATTGTAGAAATTGCAAAAACACATCTCTGGTCATTGGGAATTCCCTCCAAGCCTTTGGGTTTGTATTCCAAGGAAAATACCAATCCTAAGGCTTGGGGATTCCCAAAGCAAGATATAACGCGAGTGTGTTATAACGCAATTGCGTTATATGTTAGTTTTGACATGGTTTTTGTTTGTGGGGAGCATGTCTAGCAAGACATAATGTGAGCAAAGTATAACGCACTCACGTTATTTCTTGCTTTATGTTAAATGCATATTGAATCTATGTTTATATATTTGTATGTTTGTATGCATATGTATGCTTGTATGTATGCAAGATTGTATGTACATATGTGTTATGCTTGTATGTATGTATTTATGTATGTCCTTAGAGGGAGGGAGAATTTTAAGAGAGAGAGAAAGAGAAAGAGATCTAGAGTTGTCTAGGTGAGGTGGGGTGGGAGGGGGAGGGGGAGAGAGAGAGAGAGAGAGAGAGAGAGAGAGAGAGAGAGAGAGAGAG
>VDFB02353493.1:124514193-124543551 GCA_007258455.2 Sequoia sempervirens
AGAGGGTAAGAGATAGTTGGAGAGTGGGAGAGAGGGTGGGAGAGTTTGGGAGAGAGGGTGGGAGAGAGTTGGAGAGAGTTGGAGAGTGGGAGAGAGGGTGGGAGAGGGTGTGAGATGGTGGGAGAGAGTTGGAGAGTGGGAGAGAGTGCGAGAGAGTGCGAGAGAGGGCGGGAGAGGGTGGGAGAAATTCTAAGTTTTATTGTTCAAATTCTTCTTTCCAATCCAAGGATCATCCTCCATTCGAGTTTATCATGGCCTTTTATAATGTTTCCCTCCTGAAACAAACCACTTCAACTTCCAAAACTAACATTTGAAAGAGGTGACCGTTGCTCTCCCTCTTTAATACACTTTTACAACCCTTCACTATTTGTTAATTTCACAACTTAGAACTTTTTTCACATTTTGAAAATTCTACTACCTAGACCCCTAAATACTATTGAAAAAATGGCCAATTACATCAGCACATGGTCTTATAGACCTTATTAAGACAAAATTCCTCAAAAACTATAATCTAGACCTTATTGAACCTTAAATGGATTAACTTTAAATGGTGCTCCTACACCAACTCCTCCCACATTGATAACATTGATTTAAACTATTTTGGTTTTCATCTCTATTTCTAAATTACCTCATTAGTAAAGCTACCTCATCACCTATGTTGTCTATTTATCAAGCCTTGAATGACATATATTTCATTTATTTTAATGGATACATTTTTGAGGAACTAATATTCGTCTGATTACATGCTATAGGTAAATTATCTCCATGCCGAAGAAACGAACAAGGAAGAAAATAATAGACAAAGAGTATGAAACCTTCAAAGAAAAGGAGAGAGAATGGTGGTGACATATCATGAAAAAATAAGAAATTGGATACAATTGACGAAAACAAGCCAATTGAAGAGGAACCTCAACCATCAAAAAGAGAACAAAAATTGGTAGCACAAAGGGAATGAATGTGAAAGTGTTGTGCTAGGACAGATTTAGATATCATAGTTGGAGACACACCCTCTATCACAAGTGAATATGAAGGGACACCATTAAACAAAGAGAATATGGAGGGACACCATCTATCGCAAGTGAATATGGTTGGACACCATCCACTGCATCTCAAGTTGAGAGTACATCATCACTCATATTTGATGAAGATGGTATGCCATTATCCCCACGTGAACCTCAAGGTATGTCTTCTACTCCACCCTCGATCGAAGGTACGCAATCTATCCCACCTCAATTAAATATTGATGAAATTGCTAATGTTGAGATGTATGTACCTAGGAGAACACCACCTAGAATTTTTGCGTAGAAAGCCAAAGTATTTGATTAATATTGATGAGGATATTTTGCAGTACATGGAAGGTAAGATTTCAACACGCTCTTGTAGAAGATATGCTGATAAGATTTGAAAATTCTTCTTTGAAAGGCTAAATGAGACCGCAAGATGTCAACTATTTGTTGAAATGATGCGGGGTTTAAAGTATAGAAACATCATGAAGACTCTTGGGTTGAGAACATCGAATGCATCAAGTGAAAACACTATTGTGAAGAATCTAATGGATGCTTATGAGAGTGTGGGTAAGACCTCGCGCTCAAAGGATAGTAATGTCACCCAATGTGTCATTACATCGATTTTGGTAAGCTATCAAACAAAGAGATCTTGTCTCTTTAAAAAGACAAGTGAACAAATGAGAATTAGTAGAAAAACTTTATCGAAAGCTATTCAAAGGTGACAAAGAATTGAGGGCACCGATTCAAATGAATTATGGGCATTCTCGGGGAGATTTCCATAAAAAGATAAAAAAGTTGTTGAAGCATTGAGAACACTAATTGAAGATTATTGGAATAATAATACAAGGCCATCTCCGAATCAAAGGGATTTCGTAAGAAGTAGAATCGGTAGTCAAAACTGTGAGTCACATCCAAAGTATTTTTTGGATACGACTCAAACCCAATTTTTTTGTAGATTTCAAAATGATTATCCTCAAATTAATATTTCTCAATAAAAATTTGAAATGCTTAAACCTTTTTTTGTAAAGATAAATCACGTGTGCACTACTTGTTGTTGTAGACTACATATTGAATTCTCTAACCATTATGATGTTTATCGTTCTATATGTTTAGATTTGCATACTAACAATGTTTTGCAGGATTGTGGCATAGAAGCCCCACCAAAATCTTCAAGAGTTTTCTTATCAAAAATTTTATGTGAAATAGAGGATGGCCAAATATTCTATAGGACAGCATGCTTGGATGGTTCATGTGAGCATTGCGGTGGCTTGCAACGAATGTTAGTATGCCAACATATGGAAAACATAGATGAGGTGGGACAGAAACTAGTAGATTTTAGGAAGTATAAAATAGTGGTATATGTTACAAAAGATGGGTCTCAAGAAAAAAGGTGTGATTTGGATATTCATAAGATTCTAGTGTATCATTTTATGTCCATGTTTCATGACAATATAGTGTATGAGTATGCAAGGCATTCCCATAGAGCCTAATGGATGGACACACAATTCAAGCTATGCAAGGACACCTTTCCAGTTGGCAGCATAGTATCAGTGGTTGACTTTGTAGAGAACTACACTCTATAGCCACAACGTGAGGTGCAGTCATAGTGTTACAACTCCACACAAGTTTTGATATTTGTGCACATAGCATTCATTCATGCAGCTGATAGTACAGAGGACCAAAGAAAGGTATTGAGGGAGTATCCCTTTTGTATTAGTGATGATCACACACATTCTCTAGAGTTCGTGCAAGGTTGCTTCCAGATGTTCTATAGTGATTTGGTTTAGAGGGGCATAGCATACAGTCGGCATATAATATGGTTGGATAATTGTGCAGCATAATTCAAGAATGCACACATGTTCTACTAGTTGTGCAGGATGCATCTCACTATAGGTGTCCAGCATATGTGGAACTTTTGTGAGGCCAGGCATGGAAAGGGGCAGCATGATGGTGCAAGAGCATGCGTGAAAAGAGCATTAGCACAAGAAGAGTTAAAGTATAAAGACAGTGCAAAGTTGATAGATGCAAGATCAATCATTGAATGGTGTAATGCTTCGATGGGTCCAAATAATGAAGGTACGTCTTCAATTTATGGATTTTTTTGGTTGATGGATGATACTAACATTGCACCATATGAGGATTGTTGTACACTAACAAGATCAAGTGAGCTACACTCTTCCTTAGCTCAAGTGCAGGTTCATGGAGTATCGATACACGTAAGATGGCATGCTTTTGTTCTTCATGTACAATGCAAGCCTAGAATGATTGTGAGTCAGGAGAGTGGGTTGACAAATGGTTGACACGTTATCTTAGCCCACTTCACATGTATCGCCCTCCGACGACATTGGAATTAACACAAAAGGAATCATCAGTCGACTTTGACCACGTATCATATCTAGTTCAACCAGGTAATATATCTACTTGCTTAGTTTTTTAAATTCCATATTATTATCTGACTTTGTACTGTATTCGTAATGTTGATGAATTTCAAGTGATTTGTTGCACATATCAATGCAAGGCATGTTTATGCAATTATTGTAGATGAACACAATGAAGAGGGAAACAAATATTACTTATTTCATTGTGTTGAGGCCAAAAATAAATTGGAAGCCCCAGTTATAGATAGAGAAAAAATCTAATACCCTACAGGCTTAGTTGTTGTTACTAGAACATGGCTTTAAAGGTACCCACATAAGAGTGGTAAATAGTGGTTGTTTTAGGACTTTGACATGCATCATAATATTCTTCATTACTCAAACCTTGCCGTGGCATCCAATGTTCATTTGACCAAATATGGGGGTAGACCTTTGAACAAGACCTTGTGGAAGGTTCGTGAGTTTTACCATGAGGCAATACTCAACACAATAAAGAGTAGAGCAGACCCAGATAGTTCATTGGATTAATTTGTAAGTATATGCACAATGGTTCTTATTAATTTATACTTGTATGCACATTAATTTGTTTGATGCCAATGCTATCATCTTATTTTACTTTGTGTATTTGTAAATAACCTAGTAAACATTGTTTGGTGTGCCCTTGTAGAAAATGTAGATTTATGAGCCATCCAAGAGAATCTCAACCAGAAAAGCAATGCAGATTTATTTTTGTATCTGTAAGTAACCTTATCATGAGCACCTATGATGTAGACATTATGAGAGCATCTTGAATTTCAAGATATTCTATTCATGACAGGTGTTGTGTGCAATAGGTATCTTGGAACTCACAGTGAAGATGTATGACCAGGAGTGACTAAGTTGAGAGACTACCATGCCTATCTATAAGTGCCTTACATCTATTTTCATTTCATTTCCATTTTGGATGTTGTTTCTTTTTCTTCTTTTACTTTGCGTATCTATAACTAAACTACTAAAAATTGATTGGTCTCTCCTTGCAGAAAATGTTGATATATGGGCCATCAAAGAGAATCTCAACCAAAAAAGCAATGGAACATCCTTATTTTGATGATCTTGACAAATCTCAATTCAGATTTGAAGCCATTATAACATAGCGTGTGAAGCTTTGCGAGGGAATCGCAAGTTACTCATTTGAAGTTAACCTCATAATAAGAACCTATGATGTAGACATTATAAGAGAATCTCGAATTTATGAGTGACATTGTAAATATTTGTGAGAACAAAGTACCTAAGGCATTGTAATGAGATTTACTAAAATATTGAAATTTGGTGCAGGGGCACCAAGATTAATGAGCAAATTTGGTTCATGGAAGTCTTAAGTTAGTTTTGTGTTTTGAGTTTTGTCAATTGAATAAGGTCATATTAGACTAATTGATTTATAATGTAGTAAGTCATGTTAGTTACAAAAACAATAGCTAGGCACGATTGGAAAGATGAAGAATCATTTGTAAAAGCTATTTAAAGCCTCTTGAAGGCTCAGACACAATATAATTTTGCTAATAGAAGAAATTCAAAACTAAAAACAACATTTTCTCAGTATTTTGTTGAGTTTTTTGAACTTTCTTTCCCTTATACAGACCTGTATAGGTCCTTCTTGCTCTAAAACCTTTTGCATTGTGTGGTAGTGTGAAGTATCTTTAGTTTGCATCATTTGGAGGTTCTAAGACAAAATATTGAGTGATTTCTCTTCAGTACTCTACTGCTCCCTTGATTTAACACCATTTGCTTATTGAGGGTCTTCTAAAATGTGGATTTGACCCATTCCACTTTATGTTTCCACTATTTCTTGTGGAATGGGTCATGAGTGATTTGGCTTGGTAATGGCGTAGAATGTCTATGCAGACCTAAATAGGTGTGTTGGAAACAATTTCAAAGTTTGGAAAGCCCGGTTTATAGTAGATCTAGTAAAACCCTAGTTTTATGCATGAAAAGGGAGGGTTTCCTAGGATAGCACCCTAGAAGCCTTGTGTTGGTGTAATGATCAGTGAATTTGATGTTTTGATTCACAATTAGTGACTGTCCAAGGGATTGTGTGATTACAAGAAGTTTAAAAGGTACTTTGTTTGGAAAAGTGGGTAATTCTATTAGCCTTTTAGCAGGGCAATTTGTTGGTTCTCCATATGATGGCACAAAGAAACTTATGGGGATCTTTTGTGAATCTTGTATTAGGACTGTGGTAAGTCTCTAGTGATGATTTGTTGGCCTTTGTATGACCTTAGTAGTAAGATAACTTCATTTGTTGAATATTGAAGGCTAGAAGCCTTTTGAGTGTGTTTTGAGAAACCGGGTGTTTTAGTGATCAAAGATTGAGTTCATTGTTTGAGAATTGATTAGTTGATGTTGAAAAAAGTTCCTCCACCTTGAATTGCATCAATAAGCCCTCTAATGTAACAAACCCCAAAACCCTCTTCTTTGACAAGTTAGGCAAGGGTTTATTGAAAACCCATACTCCAAACCTTCCCATAGCCAACAAAAGCCTAAAACACCTTCAAAATGGTCTACACAAGCTTAAAATTTGAAGAGATATCTCTGCCTCAAAATATTTCTTCAAACCCTAGCACTAAACCACCATTTTCCACTCAAAAATGCACCATTTGACATCTAGGGCATCACCTAAAAACCCTCTATTCACCTCCCTTGCACACATGTTTTATAACCCTAACTAAGCCTTTCCATCGAGTTATAGAAGCATACAGTGGGTGAAAGGCTTAATATGACATTTTAATGCACTCAAAACCCTTAAAATAGGGTATATAGACCGACCCTCAGTAACTAGCTTCTAAAATGCACAAAATCACTTGAAATCCAACCAAACCAAAAATAAATGGAGTTAATTCTTCTGCCCACCGAATTCCATCAAAAAGAGAGCATAGTCACCCTATACGGAACCATACAATTCAAAGAAACATCAGATCCCAAAGTGCAAAAGGGTAGCAATCTTTGACGAGGTATTACTCAGAAACCATGGTGCTTAAGAAATCTCTATCTAAACTTATGAGATCATGTTGGGCCCCTCTACAATAACCTCTCTCAGTTTTTGTTATCTCAGAGTGATTTTCCTGTGGTGTCTAGTTTTCACTTGATAGAAAAAGTGTCAAATGCAAGCAGTGCAAAGTTGCAAATTGGTGCAAATTTCGTTCTACAACTCGTGTGATGAAATGGACTATTCCAATGCATCTGAATAGGTATGTTTACACTAGGCATGGTCCTCTTTTGCACCCAAACACGCAGAATCACTTCGAGCTACGTTCAACCGGATCAATCCCTTAAGGGTCCAAAGTGTAAAATGGCTGCAAACTTTAGCATATTGTTACTCGGATACCATAATGCTTAGAAACATTTCGTCTAATCCTATGAGATCACATTAGGCCCCTCTACAATAACCTCTCTCGATTTTTGTTATCTCATAGTGGTTTTCCCATGGTGTCTAGTTTTCACTTGATGGAAAAAGTGTCAAATGCAAGCAGTGCAAAGTTGCAAAGTGGTTCAACTTTAGTTCTACAGCTCATGTGACCAAATGGACTATTCAAATATGTCTGAGTAGTATGTTTATGCTAGGCATGGTCCTCTTTTGCACCCAAACACATGGAATCGCTCCGACCTATGTTCAACCGAATTAATCCTTTAAGGGTCCAAAGTGCAAAATGGCTGCAAACTTCAACATGTTGTTACTCAGATACCGTGATGCTTAGAAACTTCTCATTTGATCCTATGAGATTGTGTTGGGCCCCTCTAAAATAACCTCTCTCAATTTTTTTTATCTTAGAGTGGTTTGCCCATGGTGTCTAGTTTTCACTTGATGGAAAAAGTGTCAAATGCAAGTAGTGCAAAGTTGCAAAGTGGTGTAACTTTTATTCTGCAGCTTGTGTGACCAAACGGACTATTCCAACGCATCTAAATAGGTATTTTTATGTTAGGCATGGTCCTCTTTCACATCCAAACACGCAGAATTGCTCTGAGCTACGTTCAACTAGATTGATCCCTTAAGAGTCCAAAGTGCAAAATGGTTGCAAACTTCAGCATGTTATTCGGATACCGTGACACTTAAAAAATTTCATCTGATCCTATGGGATTGCATTGGGCCCCTCTACAATAACCTCTCTCAGATTTCGCTATCTTGGAATCATTTTCCTGTGGTGGCAAATTTTTACTTGGGGAAGAAGTTGTCAAATGCAAGTAATTGAAAGTTGCAAAGTGGTGCAACTTTCGTTCCACAACTCATGTGACCAAACAGACTGTTCCAACATGTCTAAATAGGTATGTTTACGCTAGGAATGGTCCTCTTTCACACCCAAACACATGGAATTTATTTGACCTACATTCTACTAGATCAATCCCTTAAGGGTCCAAAGTGCAAAATGGTTGCAAATTTTAGCATGCTATTACTCAGATACCGTGATGCTTAGAGACTTCTTATCTAGTAATATGGAATCATGTTGGGCCCCTCTACAATAACCTCTCTCAGTTTTCACTATTTCGAAGGCATTTTCACGTGATGGTTAATTTTTATTTGGGGAAAAAGTTATCAAATACAAGTAGTTGAAAGTTGCAAAGTGGTGCAACTTTCATTCTGCAACTCGTGTGACCAAACAGACTATTCCAACGCATCCGAATAGGTATTTTTATGCTATTCATAGTCCTCTTTCACACCCAAACACATAGAATCATTCTGAGCTACGTTCAACCGGATCGATCCCTTAAGGATCTAAAGTGCAAAATGGTTGCAAACTTCAGCATGTTGTTACTCGGATACCGTAATTCTTAGAAACTTCTCATCTAATCCTATGGGATCGCGTTGGGCCCCTCTATGATAACCTCTCTCAATTTTTGCTATCTTAGAGGCATTTTCCTATGGTGGCGAATTTTCACTTGGGAAAAAAGTTGTCAAATGCAAGTAGTTGAAAGTTGCAAAGTGGTGTGACTTTCATTTTACAACTCGTGTGACCAAACAAACTATTCCAACGAATACAAATAGGTATTTTTATGCTAGGCATGGTCGTCTTTTGCACCCAAACACGTGGAATCTCTCCAAGCTATGTTCAACCGGATCGATCCCTTAAGGGTCCAAAGTGCAAAATGGCTGCAAACTTTATCGTGTTGTTACTCGGATACCATGATTCTTAGAAACTTATCATGTGACCCTAAGGGATGGTGTTGGGCCCCTCTACAATAACCTCTCTCATTTTTTTTATCTCAGAGGTATTTTCCCATGGTGCAAAATTTTTACTTGGGGGAAAAGTTGTCAAATGCAAGTAGTTGAGAGTTACAAAGTGGTGCAACTTTCATTCTGCAACTCATGTGACCAAACAGACTATTTCAATATGTTTAAATGGGTATGCTTATGCTATACATGATCCTCTTTTGCAGCCAAACACGCAAAATCACTTTGAGCAACATTCAACTGAATCGATCCTTTAAGGGTCCAAAGTGCAAAATGGAAGCAATCTTTGACTGACTATTACTCAAAAATCGTGATTCTTACGAACTCTTTGTCTAAGCCTATGAGATCGCGTTGTGCCCCTCTACAATAACCTCTCTCAATTTTTTTTATCTCAGAGTTTTTTTCCTGTGGTGTCTAGTTTTCACTTGATGGAAAAAGTGTCAAATGTAAGTAGTGTAAAGTTGCAAAGTGGTGCAACTTTTGTTTTGTAATTCATGTGACCAAAAAAATTGCTTGAACGCATCCCTATAGGTATTTTTATGATAGGAATGGTCCTCTTTTGCACCCAAACACACATAATTGGTTTGAGCTATGTTCAACCAACTTGATCCCTTATGATGGCATGCAAAACAATCAAAAAGAGACACATACGCACGTGATAGTTGATTAGAATTCACTGTTGTAGAATGGTTTTAGCTTTGATTAGAATCCATTCTTGTGGAATTCTATTAAGTTCCAAGCAACTTAGAAGTAGATTTTTGAAATAGTTATGAACTTGCTCATACAAGGGTTTAAGTGTAATATGTTGAAATATTCTATTCCACATATTGTTCAGGATGTCTCAATGACATGGGCCTGATGTAAGTAGGATAGGGAGTAGGAATAAGAAAATAGCATTGATAAAGACATTGGAAGAAATTACTAACGCTGCCCTTGTTGAAAATTCAGAATTGAGGCCCCTTAAAAGCAAAGATAGAAGAGGTGAAAAGAAGAATTGCTTGAAAATAAGTTAGAATAGGTTGGAAATAGGGTGAGGTTGTGGAGTTTGATGTGTTCAAAAGGTCAGCAAGGACAAGGGAGGTCAAAAGTATGTTATGGCATGATGCCCTAGTTGGGAAAACACGGGTTTTGAATGAAAAAGAAAGGTTTGAGGGAGTAAAAGTGGGTAAAGTCAAGGGGCAGCATAATTTGGTGGTCAATTAAGTTTGTGCAGGCAGAATGAATAGTATTGGAAAAGGTTTTGAGGTTGTATGAGGTTCGGGTTCAGGTTCAGGAGTTTGGTTCGCCGGTTCAGCCAAAATTTTTTGGAGGGGGGTTCAGTTCATTTTGGGTTCATTGGTACCAAAAATATGTAAAAACAAAATATATATGTAGCCTAGAAGCATGAATTGGGAATAGAATATCACATAACATCATATAAACAACAAAACCACCATAAACTTGAATGTCATTTAAAATATGCATGATAAATATTCATCGTTGAAACTTGAATTGTGGTAGCTTGATATACAAAGTCTATTGATGCTAGGGTTCAAATTGTATGATTTTGAAAAAAGAAGTCAACTGAGTAGAGTTATCAGCGATCTTTAGAAATCATAATAATTTGTTTAGTACACTAGCCATTTTGATGTCTTCTTGCAGGGTATGTGCAAGATCATGATGGGCCAAAAAGTGGCAATATGATGGATATTTGTAGGGTATGTGGCTGACAACTTTTTTTTACCAAAAATTGATGAAACGAAAAGAGTTTTTAAAGGATATTCTTAGCTTCCCACCAATATAAATTATGCTTTATTTTGAATTTAATAAATATTTATTATTCATTTTCTATTTAAATTACGAGTAAAGTCCTAATTGATAGGCTGATTGGAAAACATCTATAACTTTCAAACGGTATCATATTTTTGAATCTGAAAGATGCATCACATTCTATGATTCGCATACTATAGGATTAAAAAAAGAAAAATTGAATTTCATGAAGTTTTGACCAAGTTAAGGTGATCATACATACGAGTTTTTATATTTTTTAAAAGTTGTAATAAAATATTCATAATTAATTATTTACTTGGAAAAAATTACAAAAATATGCATCACATCAGGATATGAGTCCTCTACTTATATCTAAAATATTATAAAAAAAATATTATCATTTTATTGTGGTTAGGGTGGCCAGACATACACCTACTTCTTATTTTTTCCCTGAAATTTAAGTACTACTGCATTGAAATTTCAAATTTTCACCAAATAGATTTATTTATTTTTAAAATAAACCTAGTAGTTTAGAAAATACATTCAATTTGCTACAAATTCTATTCTTACATATTTTTGAAATAATATAGATAACTTATTCAAATTTTTACGCCAAGTTGCCTAACTCTAATTTTTTTGAATTTTTTGCCACTTAAGGGCCTGTTTTTTCCACGATGATCCTGCACATACCCTGCAGTCTCAAAGATTATTTTGTATCATTGTTACATTGGTCTTGAGAGTGGTATCTTAATGTAGCTCCACAATAAAAAATCTGGTTTACCTGTGCAGTGTAATAGTGGCATAGGCAGATTTTTCTTTCAAAGAACCAAAGGGTGATTGCACAATTGAAGTGTATAAACACATATATTTTTGTAATATCAAGGATACTTTTTGAAACTTCCATGCATTGCTAATCTAAAATGAAAAGTATTTTTCCTAATCTATATGCAGCCATGCTTTTGACATTGTCAAAAAGAGCAAAACTTCTTGAATGATGCAAAGGAATGGCCAAGCAGTTCTAACTCTCCACATGAGAGAAGAGAGATGTTGGAGAGTGCATCAAGTTAGCGAGAACAGAAGTGACATGTGTTTTAGTTTGTAGTATTCCTCTATTTCTCTATAGATGTATGATAAATTCTTAATTCAATGATGCAGAACAATTTTTGAAAAAAGAAAGTTGTGTCACAATCTGCTTTCAATCTAGCAAGCAAAAATAAAAGCTCAGCCTCTTGGAATGAAAATGCTTGTTTGCAAAACAAATGACTAAGAATGGGGTAGTTAAGGTGTTTAAAATGATTTAGAGGTCACTTTTAGGGTTCCCTTGGGTGTGGGTCAAAGTCAAACTCCATAAAACATTAAAAAATGTCCAAAAAACATATTTTGGATGCCTAGGCATGCAGGTTCTGTCTTGGTTCGCCTGGGTTCTGTTTGGGTTCTGCCCGGGTTCACCTGGGTTCTACCTAGATGAACCAAACCCAAAAATTAAGGACCCTGGTTGAACCCACAAGCACACCGAACTAGGACCTGCACCAGGAGCGAACCAGGAGTAGAACCAGGGCTAAAATAGAAGAACCTAGTAACATAGATAATGTGTGTCAAGACGTTGACTACTTCATCTACTCTGAATATTATATTTTGCAAGTGTTGTGAAGATTATGTATCCTTTGCTTAATTGAGTTGTTCCAATCAAAGGATTAAATATATTGGAATCTTTTTATGAATCATTTCATGGAATACAAATCAAAAACATGTTTTTTTGCTTTTAAATAAAGTTGTTTAGCATTAATTAATTAATTTATTCAAGACAAACCATGAAGGACAATAATGAACAATGCTAGGGCTAACCAATTAATAAGTATACATGTGAATAAGTCAAGCATGTACATGTGTGAATAAGGGAAGCACAAGTAGTCACAAACATGTAAGCCTTGAAGTATACACATGAATACATAGTATACACAACTTAATACTAAGTATATGCATGAATACAAGGTATACGCATGAAAATGCATGTCACAAAGTATACATTGGAACACATGTAAGTCACAAATTATACATGTAAGTTGTAAAGTATACACTTGAATACATGTAACTCATATATCTATTGAACCATGAATTTATAATGCAAATATGGACACCATCGATAAAAAAGATTTGTGTTAACCAAGTATCCATGTACGCATACATCAATATATGTTGATATAAGTATAAAATATAGGTACAAAATAGCCATATAGGCTTACGAGAATGCCATATAGGCATACAATGTCAAATATATCCAATACAAAATATGTACAAAACTGCCATGTAGGCATACAACAAAGGGCTATGGAATCAAAATTCATTTCTCTCCATGCTTTGAAAATAAATTCTTTCCCTTTGCTTGTCGATCTGATGGCGATAATTCCGTCAATCATTTGTGTTGTACTCGAGGAGTGCTCCTGCTACTCCTCCTACTGTTAAGTTCTTTGTGAAGTTTTAACTGTTACAATTTATTAAGAAGTAAAGACATTAATATATAGAAATTACATTATAAAAAATTATATATTTAACAAAATAATCACTTACCGCCATCTCACGATCACTCTCCACAAGGGAAATATTCACACGACCATGCTGAGGCATGCTCAAGCCTTGTATAAACCATCCAAATAAAAATTAAACTACGAATTAGTAATGGTTTGATTTTTCACTAGAACTAACATCTATAACAATGAATGTAAATTGAAATTTAGTAATTTTCCTCATACCTCCCCTATCAGATCCATCGAGGATTATATAGCGGATGAAACACTGATATCCATTACCCTCATAACATTTGGAGGTGTTTCCACCACCAACATATGAAAATAAAATTGTAAAAATTATTCGATCACAAAAACTACAATAGCGATCCACGTCATGACTTAAAATGTATGAGGTTGTATAGGTATTTTCATGATGTAATAAGTCTTAAATAGCCATTTTTGAGTTTCTAATGGTCTTTGGTAGTCATTTTAGGCATAAATTGTAAAGTTATAGAATCTTAACAAAAGTTGTCAATCAATGTTGTAAAAATGCAAATAGGTGACAAGCAAATGTAATTGGAAGCTGCTCCTAGACTTATTACTTATGCTATGTGAAGTAATTGCAACACTGCTTATGTTGACTTTCTAAACAACTATATTGTAGTTGAATTTTTGTTATTTATCAACATATAGTTATTAGTTATGGAATGTGAAGTAATGCTTTGAGTTTGAATGATGTGTAATGCAATGTAATCAATGATATGAATATAAACTACACAAATCTATTAAGTACAATTCATTAGTTAAACTCTTTATTCTATTACCTGCGTGTAGGTTTGAGTAAATCCACTAACACTAGGAGGTGTTCCCTCGAAACCTCCATTACTAGCTTGTTCAACATCCAAAATCACATATTAAAATACCATTCATAAAACAATGCTATTAACATGTAATAAATTTATAATTGTTTACTAGTTACATACCCCACTGATAGGTGTACTCCAGAAAAAAGCAAGTGTAGGGCTGGTGTATTTAGTCTCAACACTGTGACCCTGCAATTTTATTAAAATAATAAAACTAAATTAGTTAATCTTGCATTTCAAAATCAAAATTTAATAAATTAAATTCAATCAACATGCTAACTTTTACCTAACTATCAATGCCATACGCCTGATGTAAAATTTTAGCTACCCTCTGCATCTCCATAGCTACAGATGGATCCTGGGTAGCAGCCCCCTGAGTGTCAGTAGGGTCAAATGAACAAGTCGCCCCGCAAGATTGACACACATGGGTTTGAAGGCCACCACTCGAAGACTCCCCTAGATGGCACTGTAGAATATGGCTAGTATGATGGATGACACTCTGGGTCAAAGTGTTGATTGCCTGCAATGTCTCTATGTCGACACTTTCCTTCGCAATGAAAGGCATAACAACGTGCTCATGAGGTGGCCTAGTGAGAGCTTGTAACCCTTGCCATGTAGGATCTGGTTGTGCACCGGGTCTATCCTGAGCTGACCCCCCACCTCTCCCCTAGAAGTCCCTCATATCAAAATAATTTGGGATTTTGTTCAATATGAACTCACTGTATAGTTTCCTAAGAAAATATTGTGGGACTTCACAATTGCCGCACGGTGGGTAATCAAAGACCATGTACCACCTCTCATAAAAATAGTTCCTAATCTATTGGTGGTGGCACCAATGAATAGGAAACCTCTTTGCATTGAGGGTTAGATTTTGATTTGTGCCTAGGTCGATGAATAATGAGCACAAATCACCTTTTTGTAATTTTTAAATCCTTTACATCTTTATATGATAGTTTATCTGCATAATAAGCCCTAGCTACTACCTCCTATCTTGCCATCCAATTATTTGTTTGCTAATTGAATCTACACTTTTTAACATATCTTTCAATGAACTTTCTAGGGTCATTCTTTTTGTGGTTGAACCATTTGGATCACTCAACCTACTGATTAAATCGTCTATTTGTTTTTTGTTGTTCTCAATTTCACTCATTAAATTTTGTTGAGTGCCAGGAGGGTGTTGAGTAATTGGTGGAGGAGGTTGTTGTTGAGGTTGATTTTCTTGTTGAGGATTTGGTTGCTCTTCTTGTTAAGGATTTTGAGGGTTTGCAGGTTCATTTAAATCTCCTACAAATTCAAAAAAATAAATATCAAATACAACCTAAAACTAACAAATTCAAAACAAAAAGCAAACAATCCTTACCTCTCACACCTCCTCCTCGTCGTGGAACCATCCTTGTGAAGAAATAGCAACCCTTGGTGAATATTTTTGCACAATTCCTCCTCTTAGAATGCAAGCGCAAAAAATGGGGGTTTTGGCTGTGGGCACAACAAAAAACATAGTCAAAATGAAGAATGAATGAGAGTTTCACTTTTTTTTTCCTTTTAACTTTCCATAACGTGAGCGCATTATAATGCACTCGCATTATGGGCTCATTCTGCCCGAGCCTCAGGCTCAGCACACTAAGCCATAACGCGAGTGCGTTATAACGCACTCGCATTATGAATTTTCAAAACTTTTTTTTGAAAGTGCCCACAAATTTGCTACCCATCCCCATGCACCAACCCTTCAAATGATAAAACCTTGAAAGATTTTTTATATTAACAGAGCTCTTTCAAAGAGTTTTCATGCACTTACCCAAGTATTTCACACTTGTAGGACTTCTTCTCATATCCTTAGCTCCTTCCACACTAGTGCACCGCAATTGATTGTGATACTAGGAAAACTCACTTATCTTTGGATAGTGCAGAATTCAGTCATATTAGTTTTGGAAACCCTTAATAATTTAATAGAATTTAATTTTGGCAACTGATGTGATTTTTTGCATTTATTGCTATAAATTGTAATGATGCCATGCTTACTGCACCACCGCCTTGCTCAAGGCTTCTTGATGCAGGGTTGCAGTGTATACTACTCTACCGCATATATTACTCACCTTCCCGATGGTATAGCGGTGTATGCTTTTGATCATTACTTGAAGAGTGTCGATGAGACAATCTTATTTGTCTTACCGATATCTCAATGTCTCATTGACATTAGATCTTTTGGTCCTCTGATGTTGGTTGCCGGTGTCGATGAGACAAGTTAATTTCTCTTACGATATGCCACTATCTCATCGATATTTTCCTTTGGCGGTATTTCTTTATATATCGGTGTAATTCTGCCATGTCAGGGAGACTTGTGATTATCGTTACGGTATAGCAGTGTTTTTCCCTTCCCTTCTACTATTTACCACACTACCGCCTTGCTCAAGGCTTCTTGCTGTGGGGTTGCGGTGTATACCACTTTACCGCATATGTTGCTCACCTTCCTGGCAGTATATAGTAGTGTATGCTTTTGATCATTGCTTGAAGTGTCGATGAGACAATCTTATTTGTCTTACTGATATCTCAATGTCTCATTGACTTTACTTCATTATATCCAAGAGTTGTGTTTCACCGAGCACTTGTAGATATACCTTGTTGATGTGACATAAGTGATTCTCTCCTCAATATGCCTATATCTTGTTGACATTTCACTATTTTACATCATCGATGAGACATATAAATAAGTCTCTTCGACATAGGGGTGTCTAAACTAGCACTAAACTTGAAGCTAAAGTCAAAGCTAAAAGCGGCGCTACACTCGAAGCTAATATCGGCGCTAAAGATGGTGTTACTTTAGGCACTAATTAGTGCCTAAATTAGTGTCGACTTGTACTGATCAGTGTAATAAACACCAAAAATTATGCCATCCCAATAAATAGCGCCGATGTTTTCAAAAAATTGCCAAAAAATACATTAAAACAGTGGGTGGAAGCAAAAATCAAAGCAAAAAATGGAGCAAATCACAAGGATTTGTTGTAGTGGTACTAGTAAGTGAGCAATGCTTGTTAAAATTTCAAATAGAAACATATCATGAGGAATTATTGCATCATGTTAAAGGCTATATGTCATTTATTTTTGGGAATCTTGGCCATGGTAGAATGAGAATAAATTCATAAAAGAAACATACTCTAACTGCATTAAAGGAAAAAGGTAAACAAGTATGTGGTCATGCTAGGATTTATTTAGTAGATGGTAAGAAATTATATGACATGAGAGGCTATGTTTTGTATTGATTCCTAGAGTAAATGGTAGTATAGGTGAAGGAGAGGCAGTATAAAAAGAAATTTTAGAATTGTTAAAAAAAATTAATGACATAATTTTAAACATGCCAAAGGGATTGTCATGAATAAGAAGTATAAGAAAAATATATATATTTGTTCCAAGGAGAAATTTTACCAAATAAACAAAAATTCTACATATAATGATGCTAGTGGATAATAAAGAGTTGAAAAACCAATAGTGTATGAAACTCTTATGTAAATCCTTTTTATTAGTAATCTATAATCAATATAATGTTTTTTTGAAAAACCAAGAACATAAACTATTGAAGATGAGATTAATTAGAGAACATTTAATTCCATGTGTAATATGTGTAGTACTTACACCAAAGAAAAGAGGTGAATGGAGAATGTGTACATATACTAAAAATAAATAAATAAGATCATAATTAATTATATATTACCATTTATAGCGATGTACGATTTGATAAACTATTTGAGTGGCATAAACAATTTTACCAAGATAGATTTTAAAAGTAGTAATAACTTAAATCATAATAGAGGGAAGGAGAGAGGGAGGGAGAGAGGGAAGAAGAGAGAGGGGGAAGGAGGGAGATAGGAAGTGGTAGGGTGGGAGGGATAGAGGGAGGGAGAGAAAGAGGGAAGGAGGGATATAGGGAGTGGTAGGGTGGGAGGGATAGGTATAGAGAGAGTTAGGGAGGGATAGGTGGAGAGAGGTTGTGCGTGTGTGAGGGAGAGAGGGAGGGAGAGAGAGAGAGGGATGGAGGGAGATAAGGAGTGGTAGGGTAAGAGTGATAGAGGGAGGGAGAGAAAGAGGGAAGGAGGGAGATAGAGAGAGGTAAGGTAGGAGAGGTAGGTATAGAGAGTTAGGCATAGAGTGAGGGCTACGTGGAGAGAGGTGGTGTGTTTGTGAGGGAGAGAGGGAAGGAAGGAGAGAGAGGGAAGGAGGGAGAGAGGGGGTGGTAGGGTAGGAGGGATAGACGGACCCAAAATGGACTTAGTAGGAGGGGGAGATGTGATGATGGATTGTGGGACATAGGCACCCAAAATGGATTTATAAGATGGAGGAGGGATAGGGATAATATTTTTGGGCTAACATAATGGAAGGGGATGGTGAAAAATGGTTTGGAAGAATGATAATACATAATATATTGACTTAAGAGATTCTTCCCTCTCTTGAGAAGTTTAGGAAGGAGCATGTGCACTATGTACAATGGGAAAATGGAAATGTAGAACTGTAGACCTAGGAGGTGCTAGAATGTATGAAATGAAAAAGTTATATGCTCCATAAACACATGAAAGGAAGTAGACCAAAGTGAATGAGATAGATAATGTATTGAATGAAGATATTTTTCACGTTCTTGAGAAGTTGAGGAAGGTGTGTGTGCAATAGATGCAAAAGAAATAGTTGGAAGTGTTGAAATTGTAGCAAAACAATAGAAGACTAAAATTAACTACTTAGAAAAAGAAGTAAAAGATAAGATGAAGATTTTATCATCAAAAGAAAAGGAGCTTAAGACTATTGAGAGATAGTTGCAATCTAAAATACATGAAGTTGAGAAAATAAAGACAATAATGGAAGATTATTCTTATGAAGAAGGGCACATGGAGACATTAGAAAAAGAGTGTTTACAAGAATTTGAGGTAGTTCAGAGTTGAAGGTTGATATCAAGCACCTCGAGGCTCAAGTAGGAAATGTTCAATTCACCTATAATGATCCAGTGAAGCATTTTGATAGATTGAAAGGCAAAGGTGTTGTTGCACAACTCATAAAAGTTTAAACTACATTAATGGTAAAATTTTAAGGTGCCTTTCATTACACTTGTGTTGTGTAAATAGAAAAAGGTTTTAATTACATTAATACTATTTTCTAAAATTGCAGGTTGGAAAACACTAGGTGTTATGAAACCTGAAACCCACATATTGTTGTAAAACCCTCTACACATAACAACCCAATTGTTTAGTCACCCCTTAGGTCAATCTGGTTAGTTTTATGTATCCCCCATCCGCAACTCCTCCTCGAGCTCTCCACCCTTGAGCTTTAAACAAGCACAATGAAATAAATCACAACCCACTATGTTTTCCAACCTACTATTATTTTGTGCATTTATTTTTCAATCATATGAAAAAATTGAAATACAACTTTTACTCTAACTAACAGTTGTGACACATTTTGAAGGTAAATTTCATTGCATTATTACTATGTAAATAACAAAAAGTTTTGATTACATTCATAATGTAATGTAAAACTGCATGTTGGAAAACACTGGATGTTATGTAGTAAAATATTACGAACAATGATTTAAAAGTGTGGTTAAAAAGCTGAAAGAAACCTTGACATAAAAGAAATGAATTGAGAGTTTTATTTTAACCTCTCTCATTATCCCTTAACTTGATTCGTGATGTTCCATTCTTACAATTAATCCAAACAAAAAAATTATAAAATTGAATATGATATGAAAATTGCTTTCAAAGTTGAATATGTAAGTTTTAAAATATGTGTAACCACATTTTGCATACATGTTTACCAACCAGTTGGTAGACTACCTGACAAAATTCCTCTACCGTTTATGCTTTGATGTATGTCCATACACTGTTCCAAAACTCCCATTTGGCACAAGCTCAAAAGATGGTGGCAAAGGTTTTAGAGTCTGGTTTTACACCTGTAAATTGCATTCGGTAGGAAGCTTCTAAAGCCTTTTCAACAAACCCATTTTGTTAATATTCTGCAATCAGGGCATTCCATGAGAACAGTGCACATTCTGTCAAACAATTCGGGTGCTTTGTCTATGCTTCCACATTTTGCATATCCTACAGTCGTGACATTCTGTAAACAGTTATGGAAGCATAATGTCAAATAGATCACGTGCATTGTCTATGCTTCCACATTTCGTATAAATATCTACCAGAGCAGTTGCAGCAAGATTTCTCCATCGTTTATTCTGTGATGGATGTCCATACTCCGCTCCAAAGCTCCCATTTTTGGGGTGGCTATGAGGTTGCTAGCAAATATTTACACTTGCCAATCGCATTTGGTTAGAAGATTTTGAATCCTTTGTAACAAATGCTTCTGTGTATATCCGACAATCATGGTAGACCACATTTGTTTAAGGCATCCTGTCAAACAATTCACGTGCCTTGTTTATGCTTCCACATTTTGCATACATGTCTACCAGAGCATTTCCAACTATAATAGCTAAAAAACATCCTCCCAATTTCTCTGCCCGCTGACATTATTATTGGGTTTATTATGGAAAACACCTTGAATGATACTTGTATCTAGCATCTCTTAATACAACCCATTGACTAAATCTCATTTTTTTCAATCGGCAACTGTTTACTCCTTGGAACTAATTGAATGGCATAATTGTGATTATGCATGAACCCCGACTAAGGATGGGGCTACTTTACTTCAAATAGGCACCGCCCACCCCTCTAAATTAGGCGATCTAATCCCGACTGGAGGAGGACGAGGAGTACTGTATATTTCAGCCTAGCCAAGAAACGTCCTCCACCCCAAACTCTGAACTTTTGAGTAGTAATACCCATGCTTACTGCAAAACAACATCTCGAGGACTTGAGAATCCGTGTCGTATTCCATCAGTGGTTTTCAAAACAGGAGAAAGTGACAAAATTCAAATTTTAAAACGAACGGCGTTCACCCTCTTGGTGGGCCCAGCACTACGTCGTCCCATCATGTTATGTATGCTTTTATGTATGTTTTTATGTGTTTTTGTCTAGGAGTTAGCCGGCTCCACTAAACTCCTCTCACACAGACGAATGTTTTTATGTGTTTTTGTCTAGGAGTTAGCCGGCTCCACTAAACTCCTCTCACACGGACGAAAATCCATGCAAGAAAATTTGAGTTTTTCCTCCGTTGCGACTTGCGAGGGGCTGTATACGGAGGATTTTCTCCTGGATCAGCGCCGTCCAATAGTCATGGAAATACCACAACGCCCCCGGCAATGGTCCCTACCTCAGCACGGGGTTGTCGGTTCCTGTCGGCTACCGGCATGCCGGTACCGGCGCCCCAGCTCAAAACCAGCCGCTTGCCGTTTCCTTCCTCACATTGGCTGTTTTGGTAGCAAGTTTTATCGCCCACGTCAACGACCGGACGGAGGTTTTCATCCCCGTCTCAGCCCGGAACTGAGCGACATGCCATTGAAAATTCAAACTAATGATCAAGGCTTGACATTTGGCTTCGTAGGTTTGAAATGGGGGGCAGGGCATAGTAACGGTGAGATGTTGCCAAGGTGCATCGTGCTTTGAGTCGGGTGTCATAGAATGTGACGATGATGTTAATGGGGAATATGGGGTGGAATGTGGGTTTGTCTCCTCGAGCCCCACTCTTCTAAATCTTCCTCGCATGGAGCCTACATAGTCATTTTCTCAATCGAAACCAACTGCCAAACACTGTTCCCTGAAAAGATGTATTCATGGCATCGTACTAGAGTGTATATTATATATATTTTTCTTAATTTTCTTTTTCCTGGTGCAATCATTAAAGTAGGTTATCTTCGCCACTAATATGAATGGAAACATTATCTTCTTTTATTTTAAAAATGTCTTAACCGTGTCCTTTTGGTATGTCTATCATCTAATAGAGAATAAAACGTTCCTTTTTAAAATATTTAGATTCGATAAATTAATTGAATGCAAGTGAATATTAGATATATGAGATGACTACTTAAATTAACAAGATGGATTAAGATTGTGTACTTGAAATGAATTTAATATAAATTTTAATTAATTTCATAATTAAGTTCTCAATATCTGATACGGCTAATCTCCTTATAAAAACACATGTTAGAGGCATAATAACATAGAACAACTCATTAAAACATACATAGTAACATACATAACATGATAGAAACAACATAGTACGGGGTCCATCAAGACAAGGGATAAAATGATGAATTTGGTAGATGGGAGGAAACAATACGATGATGGAAATGTCAAGATAATAGTGTCGTCAACTAGTATTTCCTATGATTTAGGGACAATCAACATTGTGGGTGGGAGTTTCCCCATAAAAGTCACCGGCTTGGTGTCTTCTCGAATAAGCTATCACTTTCTCTGGATTATGTGGACAATTTGCGGGCATTGAAGGCTAACGTGAGTAAATTTGCGATCTAAATTGTAATAAGTATTGTTTTTCGAGAATATGTGTTTAAAAATGATAATGTGCAAAATAATTGCAAGTTCGACAACACTGTGTGTTGTGTATTTTTTCATTTTGCACGTTCAAAGTTAAAGGTTGGAGAGCATGAGGTGTTGTTGCAAGTGAGGGACACATAAAACAAACCAAATTGAGGAGAGGGGTGACTAAAAAATTGGGTTGTTACTTGTAAAGGATTTTAATAGTATGTGGATTTTAAAATCTTTTGTTATTTACACATTACGAATATAATGAAAGGAACCTTCAAAACTTTTAACAGCTTATAGGGGAGAGGGGCCCATAGTGGAGCGGGGTCCAATAGTGGGGATAGAAATAGTCTACAGTGGGCCCCATAGTGGAGCACCTTAATATCTAATTGCAAAACACTTTTTATCCATAAAGTACACAAACTGACAAATCATGTGATGCCACATCAACCCACCAATAAAATATGACTTAGTGCACCTTTTTCTTTGGGGCCTTTTTTGGATACCTCAACAAAAAAACATGTTGATGTGGCATCATATTTGATGATGTAGCCCTAAAACGAAATATATAAGCACATAAGTTGCCAAATAAACTACTTTACAAAATTGGGGAGTGATTTGAAATTTCCACATAAGATTTTGAGAGATGTGAAGTTAGGGTGCTCCATTATGGGCCCCTCTCCCCTAGTTAGAGTAAAACTTGCACTTCAATTTCTTCATATGATTGAAACAAACTAATCATAAATATCTTATGAATTTAGAATGAATGAAGGATTGTATTAATATATATCGAGTTATGTTTATATTTCATATGATCGATTTAATATATTAACTATCTATTTAAAATAAACTTTTAAGAAATACATGTGAATAATTTAA
Source organism: Sequoia sempervirens (assembly GCA_007258455.2). NCBI lineage: Eukaryota > Viridiplantae > Streptophyta > Pinopsida > Cupressales > Cupressaceae > Sequoia > Sequoia sempervirens. The sequence goes on from VDFB02353493.1 coordinate 124,537,182, forward strand.
TAAAAATAGTAAATCATTAAATGGAATGAATTTCTAACTTAAATATAATAAATCAAATGACAACGATACAATTTATTAATAATAAATTTTCAAATGAAGTCTACTTGTTCATCTTTACAAAGTTTCCTATTCATACATTGATGAATATTAAAACTTTTTATATATTTAACACAAGTCTTCCTTGTCATGATGGTCTTAGAGTGGGGGTCTTATGAATGGGGGCTTCTAAAAAAAATAGTGGGTGTTGCTGAGATTTTCTAGGAATAAAAATTAGTTGTGTATTTGTTTTTTCTATCTTAAATTTCCACCATGAAACCCAAAACGTAGAGATATAATGCAAAGCCATAAATGCTGACAATCAACATACAAGCTGCTGAACAAGACAAAACAAGAGCATAAAACCTATGAACATCAAATTACACAAATTGAAATAGCAACACCTTTATTTTTTCTAACAATGGGAATAATTAAAATGCACTTTGTGGACATTTGAAAATAAAATGCGAGCCACTAATAATAATTAATGTGGCTATGCCATTCTTCTCCAGCGAATAGCAAAGCTTTACTTCCCAATCCCACTAGAAAGAGTGTACAGGCTTGGCTTTAGTACCTCGGGTACACAGCTCTTAAATACAAACAGTTATAAAAATAGACATTTTATTCTTTTATGTCCTTGGGTCTCTGAAAAGGATACTTTCACATGAGCATAATCATTCTGACAGTTCCAAACAGTATACGTAAACTATTAAGAGAGCAATAACCTAAAATAAAACATATTAGGTAGCCTATATAGTGACAAAATATATTGGTTAATGGTGATGAGCAGGAGGTCCTGGATTAGGATTCGGTTTTCTAGGTACTAGAAGTGTCTGACCCTTAACCACTCTGTCCATCGTACGTAACCTTCTCTGCATAAAAAATGAAAAACATTAAAAATGTGAGAGGAAATATTTTTTATGGAATAAAGCCATATTTAAATATGTTATTGATCTCGCTCACAGTAAAGCAGGAACTCGTAAAAGTTTCCCACGGTATTTTAAAGTAAAAAATAAAAAATAAAAAGCCGTAAATTATATATACGAAAAGGAAAAAGAAAGCAAAAGCTTTACTAAAATTTATGATGAATGCAATATTTTTTTAACATTTGCCTTATTAATTAGTGAGTATAAAATATAAAAGCAAAATCTCTTGTTTTGTTTTGAGTGAGGTAATATTTTTGAACATTTGCCTATGTTATATGTTTTGAGCCATTCAACCCAATTTCAGCCATGCAACCCAATTCCAGCAATGCGACCGAGGAAAAACTGGGAATATTTACACGCAGGAAAAAGTAGTTGAGTAATAAAATAAAGGCAAGATAATCTCGGCTCTTTCTACCTGAATAAAAGGTTGTTCGTTGAAGCGCTTACTTTGGCCAGCCCACAATTTTTCTCCCCTTCCATCAATAAGACCTCTGCCTAAGAGATCTGCGCAAGAGGCGATGACACCGCAGGCCTTGTCCACACGCTCTTTCATGCCGTTTATTGTTTCAAAAGCTTTTGGCCGCAGCATTAAATATGGAGGCGCTTCTTGCTCACTCGGCCCGCTTGCTGATCCATCCAACAGATCCGAAGCCTCACAGCCCTGTGCAACACATTTCAACATTTAACACCAACCCAACAAACAAACATAGCAAAAGAAATAAATTACTTAAAACCCAACCTGAACAAAACAGTCATGAAACTGAAGACGTAGCAAACCGGCGGCCTGAGTAATATCCCTCTCTAGATAAAACTTGATCCGTTCCTCAACAACGGATTCCAATTTTGGGCATGTGCTCTCATAAAACGTCCATGAAAGCCCATTTACCAGGGGAGGTTCGGCATTCAAAGTCAAAACATTGTCTACTCCAGCGCAAGCAAGCGAAACGGAGAAAGCGATAATCAAACAGAGCACATAAACCTTCTCCGTTGGAAAATAAATTGCAGAGCTTAGATTTCCCACGGAACAAGGGGCAGGGGGTATTTAACATATCAAATGGAACCCCTAAGATCACGAACAAAGATCTCAAGGTGTACTGGGTGTACAAGTCCCAGGAGGCAGCGTCAAATTGATTCGACAGGGCGTGCGGGCAAAGTGCTTGAAAAATCAAAATGATTCGACTGGGTGTAACAATTTGATGGTAGCATATTATCTATGCATGTCATCTATAGAAATGTACTGCGGTGAACAGTTGGGGTAGGTGAGACAAAAGGACTGACCACATAAGCACTAACTTATTTGAGATTCTGTCCATTCTATGAAGATCACGATAATAGAGGAACTCGAAAGGGCGGTTCAATCGAGGAGGCAGACAAGATTAGACGTTTTGTGATTTTAACATCAACTTTTTTTTTGGGGCGCTTCAATCGAGGAGGCTTAAGGTAGACAAGATTAAATGTTGTGCTTTTAACATCAACTTGTACTCTGTTATTTTGGGCAAAGGGTATAGAGGTGACAATTTGCGGCACTATCTATAGCGGCGACAATTTGCACTGGCGAGCATGGATGGGCATCATGGGCTTATGCATGCATTTCTTGCACTTTTATAATGGTTCCTGTCAAGGTACTATTGACAGGTACTTTTATCGACTTCTCAACCGTGATGCCTCAAGCGTCGCCAACTTGGCCATGCCGCCAACTTCACCGTAAATGCTTTGATTTAATGCGGCTACCAAACTATGCTACCACCTTCAATGTCATTTTCGCGGTCATTTTGAAAATAGGTTGTGCCGTCCATTTTCAATTTCGTTGCACAGTTGAGAGAGGACATTCATACACAGTCAATTCAGGCATTAGCGGAGGAGCGACCAGCGTGAGCTGCACCAAACGAACAGCGCAGCACCAGGTCCCTTTCAATATTTTCTTTTTTGTCTTCTTTTTTTCCGACTGTTCCAAACAGAGCTTGTGATCATAATTGGGATTAGTTAATCAATAATTTTGTTAATTTCATGGCTTTATTTCCGCATATTAAATTTGTATCCATTAAATTTGAATTCGTCTCATCCCTATCTCTCGAGCTCTCTTTGTATTGGGCTGTTTGTTTTTTTCGTTTGCTTCTTCACTGCGCCCCTCCAAGAACTGTTCCCTCACCTCTGTTCTTCATTTGCTGCCACACAAAATGTTTTGAATCTGTTAAGATACGCGGCAGAAACAAATTCCTCAATTAGTGACAATAGAAGCGTAGTTAAACTTGTTCCCCCATCTTCCGAATGAGACCCACCATCCTTACTGTTCTCCACAGCAGCAATCCCCTGTTTTGGCTGGACCCTAGTCCTACTCAGAGGACAATTGGCAGCAATCTATGAGGAAAATTAAGAATATTGTAATGTAAATTAAGAATATTATATTGATTGGATTTTTTTCCATGATTATTATGATGTAATAGTTTTTAAGTGGATTGTTATATTTTTTTAATTTTTTATTAAACTTCTTAGAATAAATAAATGACAATAATAATTAATTTTTTAAATTATTTTAATTACTTATTATCATCTACACTTTCATTTTTTTTAATGGTAAAGATAAATCACTTCATTATTACATTTAGAACACTCTAATCAAAATAGACCCATAAAAAAAATGATATTATAATATACAATTTTCACCATTTGAACATTTTAGGATTTTTTTTTAAAGAAAAGGAGGAAATTGAGTAAAAAGAGATACATGGACAAATTATACTCTAAAGATTATTGACATTTTAAGTTTGAAAAAAAGTGTAATAAGTAAAATTTAATCTAATTGTTTTAGAATAATTTATTATTAATTAATTTACACTTATATTTAAAATATTAAATATTATGAATATTATAATGTAAATGAAAAAAATTCTATTAATATAGTAAGTTTTATTCATAATATATAAATTGTTAATGGTGGCATTTTAAAAAATATATTTCATAATTTTTTTTAAAAATTAGTCATAATAAATGTCAAGAGGCCTTTTATAATGGTAGCAAGGTGTGGATTATAATAGTCTGAATGTATTAGTAAAAAAAAAAAATTTTTCACTTTAAATTTAATTAATTTACATATTAAAATATTTATATTTAATAATAAACATAATATTTTCAAAATTAACAACACATAAAATTTATGTTTTTATGTATAATAAATAAAATAATTTTTAAATAAATATAAATAATTTCAAATTGAAATTTCTCCACATAATTTAGATAAATGTATTGAAAATATCTATATTAATATTTATAATTTTTTTGTTTTAAATTTCTGCTCCTCACATTAGTTTGGGTAATTATTTACTAAATGTGCATTCTTTTTATTTCTTTATCATATTGGCCTATCCATATTTTTCCTAAGAGATAATTGTATCATTTTAAAATCCCATTTTTAGCCCTAGGGAAGTGCCACCATATAGAGCTTATAATATAGTAGTTGAGGTTCAAATAATTTAAGGAAAGCTTACTTATTTTAAGATGATAAAATAGGACAGTAAAATATGTTTTGGTATATTGTACTTATAGGCATATAATTTTTCTGTGGAGTTATATGCATAGAATATTCATAACTACAAATTTAGATTTGTGTATAAGGTTCAAATTAATGAATTTTTAATACAATCTAGATTATTTTTATAATTTGTGAATTCGATCTAATTAAGTTTAAGAATGATCTAATATATATTTTTTATTTTATTTCTTACATGATTGAGAATAAGTGATTTTGAGTTAGTTCAAAAGTTATGGTCAAAGTAGTAGATAGCTAACTTTTGAATTCTAAAATCAACTTGTATCTTTATTTCTTTTAATTTCTATGATATGACCTATTGTAACTTGAAATTAGATTAATTCAATTTTATTTCTTTTATGTTCTTTCAACCTAATTTTTCATACAAAGGTGAATTGTATTTCCTTAAATTTAAATGAACCCAACACTCAAAACCTTCTAAAATTTTACCTTAAGGTTTTGACTTTTCTTATATCTATAATTTTTAGATTTGATATTTTTATTACTATGTCATTTATTCCAGATTTTATTAGAGTCTCGGGCTTTCATTATTTTATATATATCCCATCACCACCATCCCATCTTTTGATTGATTGAGTTTCATTATTATATCATTTACCATGGATCCTTACGAATTTTTATTTTGGGGTTTCCCTCATGCATACATCATGGATTATGAGCTATTTTCATTCTTTCTTGATTCTCGTCCTTTTATCCTTAATTATTTTTCCTTATTTTATGACATAAATGATCCTACATGTTTCATGCATAAGATTGTAGAGTATTTGAGAAATGTTCCATCCTTTTTAGACTTATGCATGCCTTCCCATCTATATTAGAGGATTTTACTTTATTTATCTCCATGACTCGTCATGATTCTTCATCTCATGAGATAAAAGATGGCGATACTTTAGTCCTAATCTCCCATAATACATATAGGTATATTCCTTCATATGGTGATGTTTCCTAGTAAGCATATATTATGTGCATCTCATCTCCCATAATATCTAGGGATATTCCTTCATGTGGTGATATTGTCTAGTAAGCATATATTTTGTACATCTCAAAAAAAGTTTCCTTTTATCTCTATTGGTTTTCCTACATGTGTCTCTCTTTTTCTAATACACATGTTTTAGCTTCATACAAGATTGGTATTCTTTCTTGTCATTCATGTTGCTCATGCTATATTGATGATATATTAAGTGACTATCATGGTGACAATTCATTATTTTTTAATGATAATTCTCACGACTCTTATAAAAATGTTACACATAGTTATAGTTCTTCACATTTTGGTGTCCTTTCCTTGGGAGTCTCATAGACATGTCCATGCATATCATGATGTTATATGCCTTTTTTATAACAACGGTTTCTCCTTCAAATCCTTTTATGCCTTTATATGATATATATTTTTGTAATTGTTGAGTACCTTGTCTTACATATCATATTGAGAAAACACATGGAGTATACATTCATTGAATAAGAGAACTATGTAAAGATATCTTAGATTATTTATTTAGCTTGTGTGCAACTATTTAGTGATTTATCTCTTAAATCCTCCCCTACTAGTACTAGTGATTTATCTACACATCAAGCTATTGGACATGTTGAGCATGATATTTCACATTATTTGTACTCCACCATGAGTATGCTCAAAAATCTAGATGGTATATTTATCATTATGAGAAAATATTTAAAAAGAGATTATAGTAATGGAATATTACATAATCCTTCAAAATATGGTATAAAGCCCTTTCCCTCACCAAGTAGATTTCTAGAACCATGTTTATAAGTATAATGATAGATCTAATCCATTAATAGAATTATAATCCTTGTAAACTTCATGCTACTTATTTTCATAAGGACAAGTTATTTGCTAGAT
>VDFB02353493.1:124543651-124617532 GCA_007258455.2 Sequoia sempervirens
TTTTCAAAGAATCACAAAGATAGGTTCATTCATCAAATTTTCTATATTTAGCAGCTGCTAGTTTTAGAAACTATTGATTTTATGAAGTTGTTTTTTCCAAGACAGTTACCTTTTCAGACGGAGTTGCTTTATTAGAGGTTCTATTATTGGACAGATGCCTGAGAGCCTATTTTTAGGTTGCTTTAGCTAGCTCTTATTTATTCTTTATTTAGAATTGTTCTTGCTTTAAAGTTCTTTCTTTCCTGCTTTTCAAAAACTTTCAGCATTTTGCTTTAAAAACGATGATTTTTGGGATAAATTAATTATTATCCTGAATCCCCAAAATTGGATAGTTTGCAGTGTTCCACATGGATGCACTTCCCTCCCCCTACAAACCCCAGGAAACCAAAACCTCCTAGGAATGCAGAGGAAACTTCCCCTGCTATTCCCCCCACAGCCACCAACAAGGTGAGAGCATTTCCAAGACACCCTACAAAAGCAGAGGACATCTCCAAAATATTCCCCCAAATTAGCAACATTGAGGGGATGCCTTGACATCCCTGAGACGCCCTAAGAACTTCTTGAAGTCCCTCAACTGTCTCTGGGACACTGGGGAGTCCCCACAATTTCTTTATGTCCTGATAACGAGTTTAATTTATGTCAAAGCTTTGAATAGACAGTCAACATGATGGCATGTACAAATGGTTGACCTTACAAGAATGAAGGAATTTACATGGTACTGGAGGCAAAATAGATTATTAAAACAGTTATTACTGTTTTAGTATACTCAGATGTGTGCTCTCTTATCTTAACTTCAGGAAGTTGGTGCTTAGATATTTTTTAGACAATAGTCAAGTATAAACTATAAAGCCCTCATCATTTAGACTGGTCAGATTCTCCAGCTTCACCGTCAGTTCTCTAAAGAGTGAAGAATTAATAAAAAATAATGACTTGGTGTTGGAGAAAACATAGTGATAAAATTGTGAAAAATGCCATGTGACATGAAGGTCCAAGTGGTCTCAAAGGCCTTAATTTGGGGTTTGTGGCAGGAGCTCTGCCCCTTGACCCCCACCCTATATCATAAGCTCGCTAACCTCAGACCCTGCAAGCCGCATTGCCCCTTGACCCTGCTAGGGTCTCTGCCTCCAACAGCCCCACACATCTCTTCCCCTTCACCCCCCTGTTACACCCCGATTGTATAGCTACTATTCATAGGATGTACATTGTAAATGTTGAATCTTTCTGTTGAATAAATTGAATTGTTCTTGTGATCAATTGGATGTATCCTAAATGATTGTCTCCTTTGCTCATTAACTTCTATTAATTATACTTAGATAAATTAATATTGAGTTACTAAGAATAATGTTATTCTAACTTCTCACAGATGCTTAATGTATGTGCTTTGGTCTTGAGAAAATGGCTTAGATTACCATGTCATGATTTACACGGGGAAGCAGGGTTCGTGCCATTCGATGGAAGGAGAAATATCCTCGGGAAACTTGAGTGGAGTAAAAGAAAAATTAATGGATACCAAGCTGGACATACACAAACCATAGAGCTTGTATAAGCTAGTCATTGTGGATTCAAAAGATGCCACCAAGTCAGGCTTCTCTGATGTATCATTAGGAGTTGTCTAGCTATACAGATGTATGTAAAACAAGTGAGTACTTACCGATTATAACATATAAGTGATAGAAGTTAGGATTTAGGGTGGATATTAATATTTCCCTCCCAGTCAGTCATACAAGTACCCATTAAAAGTACATTCATGTGATACAAATTAAGCAGATGGATATGCCATACGTATGTGTCGATATAAATGTATTTATGGATACTTATACATGTAGTATATATATAGATATATATACAAGTATACATACCCACAGCTAACGAGATGAATGAATTATATATAGTAACGATATCTTGCCTCTGAATTTATACAAATACATATATATACATTTACATGTTTTCATATAAGTATTGATTGAGGCACAATAGATAAACGTATAATGTAAATGAATACATATGTATTGGTATAAAGATAAGTATTTCTATATATTTAATATTATATTAAAATATTAATATAATATAGTTTAAAATGTATACGATATTATTTAAATTAATAATTTAAATAATTATACAAAAACTATATTATATAAATATTTTAATAGAATATATAAAATATATTTAAATAAAAGAATTTACAAATCAAATGAAATGTAAATTAAACATTTTAAACACTTTTATAAAATGAGAATGTAAATCATAGAAGAGAATAAAAATCGCGAATTTCTCTAAATGAATCCGTTGAAATATTAAAATTCAAAACTGAGCTTGAGCAAATGCGTCATAATTATTTTGAAGACTTTATCAAAGAATTAAAGATTTACAAAATCGAAATAAGGAAGAAAAAACGTGAAAATGCTTAAAGAAAATGAAAAACGCGCAGAGAAATCGCGCAACTAGGGCCAGGCGTCAGAAAATGGCTGAGATATTTCATGCTTAGCAAATAGAAGGAAATGTGGACGCCATTTGAGCAAGGAAAAAGTCTGAAATGAAAACTTGGCAATTAACCTAACTGTAAAAACGCGCCAGATTGAGAGCTGTCACGTTTTTAACAATCTGAACAAACTCGAATTGAAATAAGCTTCTTTGCTGTCTAAAATGGAGGTCGAAACCCTCATTATATTGCAACACGTTTTTAGTTTGAAACATTCCTCCACTTGCTGGTAGTTCTGGCGCCATAGAAGGTGGAAATCAGTTTTAAAATCAAACCTATATATACCTGCGTTTGGCATTCATACTCTCACGAATTTTCAATCAAGTTTTCCTTGAGCATTTTACAGCTAAAGAGTGAGTTCGCCTTAGTAAGGAAATTGTTAAGTTTATGTGAAGTAATCTCTGAACAAAAGAGCAGTAGTTTGAAATTGCTAGTTAGAAAGTAATCTCTGAATAAGAGAGGAGTAATCAGGAAATTGCTAGTCTGCTGTGTTGGAGTATTTGTTTCAAGTATCCAGCTGAAAGCCATCTGAGTGAAGGCAAGTGAAGGAGCTACCTTCCAAACTTCTGGAAAGCTAAATCAGGCATGCTAAATTCTTTCTTTACATATTTTCCTAATTTTCCAGAGTAATCTGATAGGTCTCTGAATTATAGTCATGGCTGGAAAGGAAAGAGTTTGACTGTCTGGTAGACTTAAATTGAATTCAAAAAGAATGTCAGTTTCTTAAACATGTGATAAGTTGTGATATAAAAGTATCATGTAAATAGTCATTTCATGGTTTTGTTGTCAATAATGTACGGTTTACATTACTTAATGGAAAGCAATCTGCGTAGTATTTAATGGCTCTATATAAGAGCATATGCTTGTGTATAGATAATAGTTACTAGGATTGAATCAAGAATATTTGCAAGCTATATACTACAACTAGATACAAACAACTTAGTCAAGTTATTGTATCCCTAGGATGTGTAGATCCTGAATTAGGGCGTCAGTTGTAGTATCTTGTTTAATAGATTCATCATTCCAGTAGTAAGATGTTTAGCTGGGAAGTCCCAAGTGCAGGACTACCCAGTAGTCTCTGGCGTAAAATTAAGATAGCTACTTAAAGTCAGAGATGAACTGGCTAGGTAGATGCAGGCATCCTTGAAACCTGCTATTACGTTGGAATATAAAACACACTTTGTAGAAAGTGATCTGGGGAACCATTTAGTTGTTATACTGCTTCTCACCATGATTCGAGAATGCAACCTAGTTGGTGCCAATAGCAAAGCTGGTTTTGCTAAGTTACACGGCGCACTATCTAGTTGGTAGTCAGTGGGGTTGCACCAAATCTCTTCTTCGAGGGCCGTTCATTACAAGATGATGTCCCCGGGGGACCATTATAGAATCCATGATTGGTGAGGAAGAATGCTCACGAGTGATGTTTCTCTCTACGGACACCCGTGGATGATCCAAGACTTGGCCAGAAGATGAGATTCCTAAGACCTTCTTATTTCCTATTGATTGTCTTCAGAAATCTCACAGGCTTTGTATGTATTTCTCTTCCATGCTTTGCTTAATTTCATTTGGGAATTAATGGGTTTAAAAGATCTCACAAAAGTGTTTCTTATTTATGTTTTTGAGAAAGGAATTTTTTTAATCAAGAATGGTGTGATCTTACTTTTATGTATGGATTATAAGTTTAAATATCATTACAGATGTTAGACACACTGGCTTCCTCTCTCCTATATATATATGGATATATATTTGAGAAAAGCCCTTCTATGAATGAAATAATTCTTCATCAAGACTGGAGACGGCAATGTCTTGAGTTGTGAGGAATGAACAATTTTCCTCTTTTTCCAAACTTTGTTGTGCAGGATAGTGACTTCTTGCTTGAAGATTTTGCTTCTTGGTTTGTGCTTCTATTTCCCAAAACTTGACATGAAAAAAGAGTCATCCCTTGGTATGCAAGACTTGACTTCATATCAATGTTCCACAAGAATCCATCCCCCAAAGCGCGGGTCATTTCCAAGATGAGAGCATCCCCAAGACATCAAGATGCCAAGGGGGCATTCACCCACTCCTACTGCCACTAGTAAGGAGGAGATGTGCCCAAGGCATTTCCCTCAAAGAGGGGACGTTTCTAGGGCATCCTCTAATGGGGACATTGAGTGGGCGTCAAGGCATCCCCATGGCTGCTCAAAAACTTCAAGTTTCTCGAATGTCCCAAAAACTGCCAGTCGTTTAATCCAAAATAGTGAGGACGTGGAGTTGAGAAATTAAAGAAAATTGTGATAAGATAATGAAAAATGGTGTGCACCATGAAGGTCTATGTGGTCTTGAAGGCCTTAATTTGGCTTGGTGGCAGGGGCTCCACCCCCAAACCCCCACCTATCACCAATGCCCCACCATCCCCAAACTTAGGCGCTCTGTCATCCCCTCATTTCAAGACTCTATGGAACTATGCTTCAAACACATGATTTATTCTTCTTATTGCCATTAGTAAAGCTGATAGCAATTGCATATAGTCATCTTCAATTTGGCATAGAAATCTTCCACCTTTTTCTTCTTACTATCAGCAGTGGCAGCATTTTTAATCAGACCTATCACTACATGGTATAAATGCAAAACTTGTTCATAGGAGGTAGAGGGCCAAGGAGATTCATTTACTGTTTGTTGGGAGAGCAAAGGTTCAAGGCACTATAACCCCTAGTCGAGTCAATAAATTGGTAGTACAGAATTTCATCCAACCTTGTTGATTTTGCTGATTGAGGCGCAAAGGACAACGACCAAACATGCAACAGATATGGGAAATCATATCAAACAAGTGATTTCCAAGGTCCCTTCATGATTGAGAGGGTCGGCTTCCTTTTTGTGGTGGGTAATTATTGGGTTTTGTTGGAAATGAAGGAATGGTAATCATCATTTAGAATAAAAGCAAAAAAGCACTTCAGGAAACTCAAAAAAATCATGAGTCAAAAACAAAAGGCCTTCTTTCTCAAATGAATAGGAGTGATTAGTAAAGATCATTTTGACAACTGAGGGGTAAAGAATAAAGAAACCACTGAAGGCTTAGTTCTTCAATCAGCATAGACTACACAGTAATGACATAAACTTGGAGTTGGAACATTCAAACTCCTAGTTGGCAAGAAAACGATTCTAGTACAAAACACCACAGGCTGGTGTAAGTAGTGGGCCTTTATATTCACATTCAAACAAACAAAGCTTAAGTCAAATTTTAATAGAACAGATATATGCACTATTTATAACAGTCCGTCACTACAATCTTCACATATAATCCCATCCTGTAGTCAAACAGATCTTTAAAGAGATAACATACGATTTACAACATATTTTCAATAACCATTAAGGCCATGCACAATAAGATAATAACAATTTGCAGGCCCTTTCAAGGGCAAGGAGAAGATTATACAGGTAATAATTGCGATTTTACTAAATTAGTTCAATACTGAACCGACAATGCAAAAGGATGCTCATTGATCTGCCCCACAATGTTAATGCCATGAAATACTGTGCCTAACATTGAAACCACAAAACTACTGTGCCTAACATTGAAACCACAAAACTTGAGCATCTGACAGTTTCAAATGCATGACTTATCAACATTTCCAATTAAAATTTGTTAAATCCCACTTAATCAAGGAGGCCTTCTGTATATTAATTTGACCCGAACTTGGACCCACTGGCTTAAACTGTTACAGAGTAACTGAGGCTAAGGTCTGGTTCCTCCAAAATTTAAGCTATATGATAAGATAAAACCTAAGTAATGTTTATATGAACATCAAACAATACTCAGAAGAAACACAGAAAAAAAAGCAGGGGACAAAAATAGCTGCTAAAACTGATATGCAACACTCTTTATTAGTATAGACTATAGACAATATAGATTCACAAAGATGTTGAGCGGTGCCGATAGGATAAGGCCAAGGACATGCAGCTTGCCCAAGAACCAGGTATGCAAATGAAAATCTCAATGTACATTCAGTTGGAAAAGACGCCAGTGAACAGCACAATGTGGAAAAGGGGAAATGTACAGTGGGTATGATATTTACAGGAAGGGGTATTACTACTAGAGTGATTCTCGTCATGTAGTATTATGGCCTGCTAATATTCGCTGTAGTGGAAATTATTTGATAGACAATGTATTCCCAATTTATATTTCTATGGCTTGGGCCATTTTTTGATATGGTTTGGGCCATTTTTTGATATGGCCCTTTTCACCTAGATAGGTAACTAAAACCAAACTGTCATGAAACAATCTTAGAGTCTCTGACAACTAATATGAACCATACTGGTTTTATAACAAGACAAGCTAAGGCCCTAACCAGTACAGTGGGCCATTTTAAAGGATAGGGGAAAACCTCGAACGCTTGGGAACTTGAGTACCACCTGGTTGCAACTGCTATTCTAATATCAAATGAAACTTGTAAACTTAATGGGTGAAAAGAGACTAATGGTGATGTACAGACCTGATATCAACACCACCCTTGAAGGCATATCTGGTGACATTATCATGAACCCAACTCCTTGCAGCTGCTCGGGACTTGCTTAAAGTTTTTAGCATTTGATTGGGCACACCCAACATGACATTTATGTGGGTCCCTGTAAGAGCTTCCAAACCCTCGTTGTAGACAACTGCTACTTCAATTGTTCTCTATGACCGACCTTTGATTGTTCTCTGACTGATGTATGCTATCTAATCTGCATTGAAGCGTCAATTACTCTCTGCATTCAATTCCGCCTACCTACAAATATAGACTTCGTGGCTGGCGAAAACGATCACGCTTCACAATCATTCAACCTTCTTGCAAGCCCTATCGGTGCTTTTGGACTGTCGGTGGACAAAATGGCGAGCAGCTGAGATGGATTTCATTTGGGAAAAATGGCGAGCGGCTGAGATGGATTTCATCGCAGGCGATTGCCTGTCCACCAATCTACACCGTCGAGGTAAAAATGCCTCGCAAATACTAAGTGTAGGACGCCTTCGGCGTAAAAATAGACTTTGGCTTATGACTCTGTATAATTGCTCACTCAACGGACACAAATTAATGTAGTTTCTGCTCACTCCGCCTTTACAGGGAGGGACTAATAATCAATTGTACAATTTTTTATGGAAGGATTGCATTATCCAACAGAATTTTAAGCATTGATTCATAGTTGAGGGCAAAGGCTATAGAGGTGACAATTTGCACTAGGCATCGATGGCCATCCCACGGCTGCACCCGTGCAAACCTCCAAAATTAGAATAAATCAATCTTGTCATTAGAATGACCTCCAAAATTACAACCTATTTTTCAATATTAAATTGGGTGCACAACATTTTCTCTTCATGTTTTTTAATGAATAATTTAAGATATAACTCAACTATGGCAAAGGCTATAGAGGTGACAATTTGCACTGGGCATCGATGGCCATCCCATGGCTGCACCCGTGCAAACCCTGCAAGCCTCTGCTACGGTCAAACCTGTTGTGCCCGTGCTTGTCTCTCCTAACGGTTTCTGTACTTCCTACTGCAGCTGTCCCATCACCTCCAAGTCTGGCACTCTTCACTAAATTTATAGACAGCTGCAATGCAATAAAAAAAAAATTGACTTACAAATTTATTTATTTTTTACCATGTTTTAAACAATTAAAAAAGAATGGCATTTTACTAAATTAAATTTAATAAGAACATGGTATAATTAAACATAGTAATTTTTTTGTAATTTAATTTAATTTAATTTAATTATTGTGTTTTAATAAATTATTTTGACTTAACAAAAAAATTATAAAAAATAATTGTGAAATTAAAATATTAGTTTTATAATATAAAGGATTAATTAAAAATCGTTAAAATAGTTTTATTTGACTTAAAGTAAAGAAATTTACTATGTTTTATATTATTTAGAAACGATTTAAATTTAATTTATATAATTTTTTAAAATTATTTTAAAGTTCAAATTAATTATAATTTGTTTATAATTTAACACATTTTATTATATAAATATTATTAAATATAAATTAAAAGAATTATAATTATAATTAAATATTTGAATATTAAACTATTAAATAAATTGGTTTAATTCTTATAAATTAAGTGTATTTTTTATAAACAAGAGCTGTGGGCAGCCAAGTTTCTGCCAAAATGTTATAAAATAGTTATGTTTTAAAAAATTAGAAATGAAATTATTGATGACAAAAAGTTATAAAATATTTATGTTTTAAAAATTTAGAAATGAAATTATTGTGTAACAAGAACAAATGATTAAGCTAAGGATTGTATTTGTTGTCATAACTTTAGTTCTAGAGAATTCTTAATTACCAATTTTTATTTCTGCATATGAATCCAATTGAATGCCTTTCCATATCATTATGGAAAATTTTATTATTGCAATCCTAACTCTAATCAACTTGTATTATACCCTAATCCCCAACACTACAATTGAATTGGTAATCATAAATTCTAGGTATCATTTGGGAACTTAACCCTAATTCGTACCAAAACTTAGGGTTAGGGTTCAATTAGTATTCAATTTGGGTTAGGGATCACCTAGGGTTACAACTAAATAAGGGCTTAATTGCTAGGGCCCCGCATCTAATTGGCTCCAAATCTAAGCTAAAGGTACCATTATTTATTTCAAAAAGCAATTCAAGATTCTTTCATTTCTAATGGAAAAATAATATATTAAAAATTAATATAATATTAAAGTGGAGAATATAGTGTTAAATTTTAATAATCAGCCAAAAATGTTAAATTCTTAAATGTTAACGTGCTCTAAAAAATATAATTAAATAATAATTTTGTATTTATTGGATTTTTCAATCTAAATTAAATAAAACAATTATGTTTAAAAAAATTATTGATACAAAGATATTAAGGAAAGTAAAAAAATAATTATGATAGAGTTCAATATATATTTAAAAATATATAAAATTAATAAAATAAATTTTCAAATAAATAGAATAAAAATAATCTCTTTAAACATGTAAAATTAATATACCTTACATAAATAAAAAAATAAACATGTTTGACCCTTAACTATAACTTACATTAAATTTTTATATTAAATATACTAAAATATATAAAAAGGGTTAAGCTTAAAAATGTGTTTGGGATGAGCAATAGGGTTAGGGTTAGCTTTAGGATTATGTTTAAGATGAGCAGTGGGGTTAGGGTTGGAATTAGCATGGAGTTAGTAGGGTTAGGGTTAGGGTTAGCTTTAGCTTTATTTATTATTAATTTTTAAATTGTTAAAAAAAATTATTAATTATTATTTAACTATATATCATAAATAAAATATTCTAAAACATATATTTCTCATTATAAATAAATTAATTATTACAATTTTTTTATGCTAGTGTGTCCCCTCATACCAACAACCCATAATCACCTTAGATACCTAAGACTAAATGGAATACATTTCTATAAAGTTGGAATCATTTTTCCATCATGTTATTCGTTCCTATTTATACATTCTATTACACTTGGCTCCATGTTATCAATGTCCACACATATTATTTCATATCTAACTTTTATTATCCCCTTTATTGTCACCTGTATCTACAAATTCATTCTCTCCCTAGATACTATTACTTCCATGTCCTAAACCAATCACATATGTACAAGATTGATCCTACACCTATGGATTTGACCCCTAAATTTTTAAAATTTAAATTCAAAATTTGGTTGAATCCTTACTATTTCTTTCTCACGTTGATCAAACTTGGTTCAAATTTGGAGTGATTTACTACTATATACTTATATTCCAAGGAATTCAATTGTATTTATTTAATCATCCTCTTATATCTAATAAACATTCACAAAATCCTATGAAATGGATAAAAGAATCATTTGAGGAATACTTTAACTAGAGCATGAAAACAAACTAATCCTACATTATCATTCTAGAACATATACATGTCTAAATATTATTGTTCTTAGGAATTTCCACAAGTGTAAAGAATGGTATTTCTAGGAGGTTGACCTATTGGTTTTTTCCTTGCTTACTGTGGTTATACCTTTCATTGGATAAACCTTTTCATTTCAATATACCTTGTAGCTCAATTAGTTTAAAGCACACATCACTTAATCTAGCTTATCTTTTAACACATGGGCTTTTCTTCTCTATCATTTGTCCTAAGGGAAAATCATCATCTCACTCATCTCATGTATTTTTCCTTTATTAGCTCTTAATGTTCATAGTAATCTTAAAGGGCTCCCTTAATGTGTAGGGATCCTTAACCCTTAACAAATAGTTTATCTTGGCACAATAAGTATTGCAATATAGGGCAAGGAACATAGAACCATTTGGTCTTATGTATGCAATCCACTTGTGTGCCTATTCCTCGGGGTTAGATTTCTAACTTTTTAAACCTTGAGATTTGTTTCTGCATTGTGTTTTAAGGATTTTTTTTCCCTAATTTGGTTGTCACTTTTTTGGAACCCACTCTCTTATCTTTCTTTATAAGGCATATGTGTGGAAATATACCCTTTTACCTTGTATAAATGTATTTATAATATTAACACCAAATGAAGTTCAAAACAAGTTACCCACTAATTATCTTATTGAACTCAAATTTTAAAGGGGATAGTGGGTTTGATATAGTCAATATTAGAATTTCAAATATATAAAAAAAATGCATTCAATAATGTGGTTCCTTTTAAATCTATTTTGTCATGGATTTTTTTTTAAAAACATACTATTTTGAAGTTTATAGGAAACACATAATAATAGTTTTTTAATAGAAAGCATAATAATAGGGTTTTTAAATATTGAAGTTCCAATTCCCACCTTTTAGAAAAATTAAATTAATTAGTTTTGTAAACTCTATCATAATTTATTTTTACCTCACTTAATATTCTTATCTAATCATTTTTAAAACATAATTATTTTATTTATTTTAGATTGACAAATCAATAAATACATCATTATTTAACTACCATTAATTTTTTATCATTTTAGTTTATTTAATAATATTAAATTGGAAGAGAAAACTAAAATGGATTCCATTTTTTTAAATAAAACAAAATATTCTCCTTTAGAAATAACTTAATGACCCCTATATTGACATCTCTTCTAAAAAGCCAACTCTAATTGCTAATGGATAAAGATACATCCTTCTTAATATTATTTATTTTTATCTAACTCTCTAATGTTTTATGTTACCTTACACTTTCCTTTTTTTTTCTTAAATGAACACTTTCCTTTTTTTCTTTAAATGAACTGGATTTAACTTTATAATATATAATTGCATATCTTTGGTATTTCATTTCATAAACCATGCTTCAATTCTAAATTTAACTTAAATTAATTTAACTTATTTAAGAAACTTGGCACTATATATATATATATATATCATAACTACTTTTAAAAAAGTCATTTTTTTTACATTTCATAAAATTATTATTTATTTTTAAATTTTATTTTTTATTTTGTTTAATTAATTATTTGTTTGTCAAATAATAAACAACATTTATATCTCTTTCTAAGATTTTAACAATTTTTCAAATATAATCATACTTAATTTTTAAAATTTAAAATTGACATTTAAAGAATTATAAGTTAGTTTTTAAATTTGATATCTACTTACTCTTTTTTATTTTTAATTTGATTAAATATTTTTATACTCATCGAATGAAATAATCAATTCTAAAGTATGCATAATAAATAATAAATAATAAATCTAAATTCACAAAAGTGACAAATAACTAGTATAGATGTCTAAAAGATTTCTAAAAATATAGTTTTAGCTATTTTCTTAAGATTTATTCTAATTTTATTTTATATGTGTTCTTACTTTATTTTTATCTAAAATAACATTTTTATTTATTAAATAATTATTTTATTTACATTGCTATTTTTGTTTATATTTATGGAAAATAATATATTAAAAAAATTTAATATAATATTAAAGTGAGAATATAGTAGCAATTTAATAATCAATAAAATGTTAAATTTAAATGTTAATCAAGTTTTAAAAATATAATTAAATAATAATGTATTTATTGATTTGTCAATCTAAATTAAATAAAACAATTATGTTTAAAAAATTATTAGATAAAGATATTAAGTGAAAGTAAAAAATAATTATGATAGAGTTCACATATATATTTAAAAATATATAAAATTAATAAAATAATTTTTCAAATAAATAGAATAAAATAACTTTAAACATGTAAAAATAAAATAGAATAAAATAACTTTAAACATGTAAAAATACATGTTTAAAGTTATTTTATTCTATTTATTTGAAAAATTATTTTATTAATTTTATATATTTTTAAATATATATGTGAACTCTATCGTAATTATTTTTTACTTTCACTTAATATCTTTATCTAATATTTTTTTAAACATAATTGTTTTATTTAATTTAGATTGACAAATCAATAAATACATTATTATTTAATTATATTTTTAAAACCTGATTAACATTTAAATTTAACATTTTTATTGATTATTAGAATTGCTACTATATTCTCCACTTTAATATTATATTAATTTTAATATATTATTTTCCATTCGAAATGAAATCTTGAATTGCTTTTTGAAAATAATTAATGTTACTTATTATAGTAGCGTACTGACAACTTAGATGCCCTGACCTTAATTAAGCCCTTATTGAATTGTAACCCTAATTGATCCCTAACCCACATTGAATACTAATTGAACCCTAACCCTAAGTTTTGATACAATTAGGGTTAGGTTTCAATGATACCTAGGGTTATGATTACAATTCAATTAGTGTTAGAGTTAGGGTTATAATACAAGTTCAATTAGGTTAGGGTTAGGGCTTAATTAGTGTTAGAGTTAGGGTTGCAATAATAAAATTTTCCATAATGATATGGAAAGGCATTCAATTGGATTCATATGCAGAAATAAGAATTGGTAATTAAGAATTTTGTAGAACTAAAGTTATGACAACAAATACAATCCTTAGCTTAATCATTTGTTCTTGTTACACAATAATTTCATTTTTAAATTTTTAAAACATAAATATTTTATAACTTTTTGTCATCAATAATTTCATTTCTAACTTTTTAAAATATAACTATTTTATAACATTTTGGCAGAAACTTGGCTGCCCGCAGCTCTTTTTTATAAAAGATATACTTAATTTATAAGAATTAAACCAATTTATTTAATAGTTTAATATTCAAATATTTAATTATAATTATAATTCTTTTAATTTATATTTAATAATATTTATATAATAAAATGTGTTAAATTATAAACAAATTATACTTAATTTGAACTCTAAAATAATAACCCTCATGTTAACTTGACTTATTGGTTGTTCACACTTCTGTTGTTTTTCTTCCCTTCTCATCGGAAACAACACCTTCGCAGTGGCACACACAAAGTTTAAGTGGGAGAGTGGGCTTCCCATAACCAGGGCTGCTTTTAACGTTTGTCGTCGATTAACTTGCCAGTCATAATCTGAAAATGATAAGACTGGTGATTATCAACATCATCATTACAATCCAGATTTCACGCTTAAATGTCATCTTTACAAGAATTCAGATTTAACAACACTAAGTTGAAATCAAATATGGTCATGAGTAGAAATGGAGCAAGCCAAATTTTCCATGATAAAGACTAACATAGGCAATGGTAATGAATGGTTCATAACGTACAATACTTGCTGAAGGTTTTGCAAATAGGATTGCAAGTTAAGTGGGCTTAATCTTGGAGAAAACTCTGTGGTTAAGCGCTTGAGTTGGAGTACTACTCAGATGGGTGACCTCCCGAGAAGGCCCAATGCTCACCTCTGTGAGCATCACCTAGATGCAATGAGTGCTAAGTGGCCATTCACTGTCATCAAAGATGGGTTCTTGTGAACCACTACTCATGAAACATGTGTCAATGAGTTTCACTCGTAAAACCACACAGTTGAATCTTGATAACAATATTACAATATAAAAATAAATTAAAAATGTAATTTTGTTTATTATCATTTAATGGATTAATTTAGATTTTATTGATCATTTAGAATTCTTGTTAAACAACACCATACCATACCTAAATAAAAGTATTTTTCTAATTCTTTTTGGTGAAAGATGTGTAATAAACTAAAGATTAATGAGGATATTTTTCTATAATTTTTTTGAATATTTTTTTTTATTAATTTTTTATTGGACCTAATTGTTGTTTTTGAAAATCAATGTGTACAAACACCATAACTTGACTTAAACTATTCATTTTTTGAAGAAAAAATCATTGTGTAGAGAATTGTCTATAAATTGTTAAAAAAATTAACAGATTAAAAGTTATTAAAAAATAAAAAATCTTAATATTTTAAGTTTATGAACTAGTTGGTTTAAAAATTAATTAAAAAATAGAAAAAATAATCCAATCATTAAAAATATTACATATTTGAAAACTCGACTCTATGATGTATAATGGGTTTTAATTTCATAAGTTAATTATGGAAAAAAAATAAAATCATAAGCTATATTGTCAAAGTTAGACATTTCTCTTGGCATTGCCTTAGTTTTTTAGTTGCAGGTCAAAGGTTAAGGGTCAGGTTACCACACCTTTTTCAAACCTAAAACCCAAGCAAAAACTAGATTGGGGATTCCAACTTTAATGAATGGGTACCTATCATAATGGAGGAATAAAGCAAAAGGAAAACAAGCAATGAATTAAATTAAATCAATTTAAAACAAGATTAGATTCCAACCATACTCATGAAATGAAGTTCTAAAATGATGAAATCAACAAACAATGTAATCCTAAAGATAACATAAATTGAATTCAAAACCTTAAAATGTTACCATCCTATGTCGGCGTTGTGTTTATATTGATGTTTGGATGTCAAATGCTCGATTCAATACAAAGCCTCCATTATTGTTGTTGCAAAAGCTTCAAAGTGTGTTAATGGGGAATTAGAATGTGATAATAACTCTTAATATGTTCAAGAGTAATTGCTCAGTGCTTCACTATGAAGATTCTAGGTGATTTGTGAGAAGGTAGAAGA
Source organism: Sequoia sempervirens (assembly GCA_007258455.2). Lineage (NCBI taxonomy): Eukaryota > Viridiplantae > Streptophyta > Pinopsida > Cupressales > Cupressaceae > Sequoia > Sequoia sempervirens. The sequence goes on from VDFB02353493.1 coordinate 124,559,094, forward strand.
CTTTTTTTATAAATTTCATGTTTCGAGATGAACGATCAAGTTTTCATAGTAAAAGATCTTGATCAATGGTTGAGAACCGTTGAGAGGAAATAGATTGGAAAGATTAGTGGATTTAGATTGGAATAATTGGTGGGATTGGGAAAGCCAATTTGAGTCACGTTAGTGGGATTGAAGAAATTAGTGAGATTGGTTAGTGGGATTGGAGAATAGATGAGTTAGTTAACCCATTAAAGTGAGAAATCAATGATCATGATTTGCTCAATCAAAAAGGAGGGTGAGGATAATTAATTGATTGAATAATTAATTAATATTTAGGGATGGGCGTGCAAGTCATGTTTGACTTTAACAAATAAAGTTGTATTTTTTTGTTGACTATGTTGAATGATGTTGAATAATTAATTTAATTATTCAAGTTTAGAGAGGGGAAAGTGATTTAATTTAAATTATTAATGATAATTTAATTTAATTGATTTAGATGAATAGGGTATATTAGCAACATAATTATATAATGGATGCTTATTTAATTAATTAGGATGAATAAAGTTAGATTAATGATGAAATAGAGAATTAATTAAATAATTAAAGATTTATTCAATTAATAGAAGAAAATAGGGTTAATGATGCAAATAAGGTGAAATGCAATGATATTAGTGATAATGATGCCAATAATGGAAAAATGTCATTCAAGATGTGTGATATGTGTTAGTTCATTTTTACTTGTTGTAAATGTAAACAAATCTTCTGTCAAGAATGAGAGACTAAGGGTTCTAAATGTATTCTAAGTTTCCAGGATTCTACAAAAATTCTAAGATAGAGTTTTTGACTTCCAGATTTTATTAATACTCAATGTGCTAAATGCAGAACATTAATAGATTTTGATATACTGCATATTAAGAATGGAATCAGCTTTTGTATGTAGGGAGACCCGCCTCCAAGGGATACGTCTCTTGAGAGGACGTGTCTCCACACTTGGAGACATGTCCGCTCAAGGGACATGTTCCTTTGAGAGTGCGGGTTCTTGTAGCTGATAATCATTCGAATTAAACAGACTTAACATATACGCGTCCTCACACATGACGACTATGAATTCTGAACTTTATTCAATGTGTATTTTGAACATCATCTATTTGAATTTGATTTTATACATGCTTTATAAAATCGAATACTTATTTCTAGAAATGTTAAACACGAAGAGAAATAGGTCTTATATAAATGATGATGATGTTTATAGCAATGATCATTTATATCTGACCTAAGCTACCATTCATCAACACTCCCTCTTAGCTTAGGGAAGATATTTCAAATCAAATAAGTGTAGATATCACCTTTACACATGATATCGAAGATATGATATGTTTTCTCAAAGTTGTCAAGTCACATGAAATTCTTCATAACACATCCTCATTATGGTATGTGCACTAACATCAAGTCACATGATGTCTACCATAATTCATGGCATATCCACAGATATAAATATCCACCATGATTATCTCTTAAGGATCACAGTGATCTTCAGATGATATCAAGTCCCATGATATCCATCAAAGTTTCCAAGAGATACTATCATGACATGTCCAAAGATATCAAGTCACATGATATCTATCATGATAGTTTGTCATTGTAGAGTTGTCACTTTACAATGTCAAATACAAGTGTTCATTATTAGAAAGATCATCACCTTTCAATAATGTACACAGGAGGAGTAGGCCCATAAAGTCATGGAGTCACACACATGACAAAAGAGTTTACACATTAAACATCTTTATATATTAGCACAATTTTATAAACAATTTGTATTTCAAACATAAGTATCAAATTACATTTCAACCATACCAAGTTTCTTCCTGAAGTGCTTTACCTTGATTTGGGAGAGAGGCTTGGTGAGAATGTCTGTAGTTTGATCATTTGTACTAATATACTCCAACTGAATCACTTTCCTTTCCACCATATCTCTTACATAATGATAGGGGATCTCAATGTGCTTAGATCTATCATGAAAGACAGGATTTACAGAGAGTTTGATGCAACTCTGATTATCACAATGAATAATTGTAGGATTCGAGGGCTCACCAAAGAGTCCCACAAGCAATTTACGAAGCCAAACTGCTTCTCTTGCTCCCATTGAGGCTGCAATGTATTCAGGTTCTGTTGAGCTCTGTGCAACTGAAGATTGTTTTCTGCAAATCCAGGAGATCATAGCTAATCCTAAACTGAAGCAACATCTTGACATGTGCTTTTCCAATCAGTTACATTACCAGCCCAATTTGAATCAGAGTACCCATGTAGATCTAGTTGATCATTTTTGTAAAGAAGACCATATCTAATAGTGCCTTGAAGATATCTCAAAATATGTTTTACAAGGCCATTAAGTGAATTTCCTTTGGCTCACACATGAACTGGCTGAGAACATTCACTACAAAGCAAATATCAGGTCTCGTGTTAACCAGATACATCAAGGATCTAATCATCTGTCTGTAAAGGGTTGGATCTGCACTCTTGGATTCTGCTGCTGCTTCTTTCAATTTGTGAAGGTTGGTTTCCATAGGTGTAGACATCAGTCCATAGTCCAACATTCCAAATCTCTTCAGAATATCAATAGTATACTTCCCTTGGTTTAGTATAATTCCCTCTGATTTTTTCCTTAATTCTAAACCTAGGAAGTAGTGAAGAATGCCCAAGTCTTTCATGTCAAATTCAGAAATTAGATCCTGCTTCCCTTGAGCAATGAGGTGATCTTCTCATGTTATCAATAGATCATCAACATATAAAATAATTATTAGCATATCACCTTTGATTACCTTGAAGTAGAGATTGGAGTCAACATCATTCTTAGAAAATCCTAATCCCAAGAGATAGCTATCAAAATTTTCATACTAGACCCTGGGATCCTGTTTAAGTCCATAGAGAGCTTTATTCAATTTGCATACAAGTGAGTCAGGTTTATGTATCACAAAACTTTCAGGTTGTTCCAAATAGACTTCTTCTTCAATGGTTCCATTTAGGAAGGCAGTTTTCACATCCATTTGATGGATCTTCCAACCTTTAGCTGATGCAATGGCTAACACTGCTCTTGCTGATGTGTAATGGGCAACAGGTGCAAATGTTTCTTCATAATTAATGCCTTATTTTTGAGAAAAACCTCTTGCCACAAAACGTGCTTTATGTTTTTCTATACTACCATCAGCAGCATGCTTGATTTTGAAGAGCCATTTGGAAGAGACAACAGATTTCTCTTTTGGTCTAGGCACTATATCCCATACATCATTCTTTAGAATGGACTGATATCCCTCTATCATTGCATCTTTCAATGCTTGATGTCTGAATGCTTTTGAAACACTGACAGGTTCTGAATTTATGATGTTGTTCATTAGAGCAACATAGCTAGAAAACTGTTTGGGTCTTTTACTTTCCCTAAACGTTCCTTTGGGTGTTGAATGAATCTCAGCTTCTTTGATCATCTTTCTAGCCCAAAGTGGCCTCTTTCTACCATTGTCACCTGTATTCTCATCAGAAGTAGATAGAAGTTCATTTTTCACTTCCTCGAGATGCTCCCTCTGAATCTCAAGAGCAGTGTCCATTTCAGGTACTCTAGGGGAATAGGTTTCTGTCTCACTAGAACTTCTTTCCCACTTGAATGCAATGTCTTCTTCAAAGATAACATCCCTACTCAATTCAATTTGTTTTTTCCCAGGTATGAATATCCTGTAGGCTTTGGAGGTTTCACTATAACCCACAAATATTCCCTTATTTCCAGAAGGTTCTAGTTTGAATCTCTTCTCTTTGGGCACATGAATATAGACAGGACAACCAAAAATCCTAAAATGACTAATGTCAGGTTTTAAACTAGTAAAGGCTTCTTCAGGAGTTTTGTTATCGAGATGTGAATGAGGACATCTATTCTGAATATAGACAGCAGTCCTAGAGGCTTCTGCCCAGAAAGAGGTTTCAACGTTTTGGTCCAACAACATTGCCTTAGCAGCTTCTACAATGGTTCTATTTTTTCTTTCAGCAACTCCATTCTGTTGAGGGTTGTAGGAAACTGTGAACTCCCTCTTAATTCCAGCACTCATGCAGAATTCTTTAAAAATTTCAGAGGTGTATTCTTTCCCATTGTTTGTCCTTAAGGTTTTTATTTTCTTTCCAGAGAAGTTTTCAAAGAGGGCTTTAAACTCTTTGAACCTTTTGAGGATTTCTATTGACTCTTTACACTTAAGGAAATAGATCCAGGTTTTCCTAGAGAAGTCATCTACAAATATGAAATAGTATAGAAATCCTGCTTTAGAGGGTACAGACATGGGTCCACATATGTCTGAGTGAACCAATTCTAACACATTTAGGGTTTTGCTCAAACTATTTGGAAAGGACCCCTTTGAATTCTTTCCTAAGGCACAACCTTTGCAAGTTCCTTCATGAGATGGTTTTAACTTAGGTAAGCCTGTTACAAGTTTTTCTACAGAAGGTAGGGCATGGAAATGAAGGTGTCCTAATCTTCTATGCCAAATCTCATTTGAATCAAAGGTGTCAAGGGTAAGGGCTTGTTTGACTTCAGTGCATAGTTTGTAAAGGTACCCTTGTCTCACACCTATGATTTGGGCTTTCTTGATTATTGAGTTCTTAGGCCATGCTAGAACTTTCCCATCCATAAAGGTAACTTTATAACCATTTTCTTCAAGGGCAGAGATGGATATAAGATTCCTTTTTATTCTAGGTACAAATAAGACTCCAATGAGTTGAAGGGAGAGACCAGATTTCAATGTGATGGAACAAGTTCCAACCCCTTTTACTTGATGTGTAGAGTCATCCCCAATAGTTACATCTTCATCCGACTCTTCAGTCATAGTGTCTAAGTTTTCTCTAAACCCTATGATGTGCCTTGAAGAACCACTATCAATCACCCAGTTGTTGATATTGTTAGATACTTGACTAGATAAGGCTGAATAGAACACAAAGTTTGTAGATTCATGATCTCAATTTGACTTTCCTACTTTGGAAAACGATGCTTGTTGCTTTGATCTATCAGGGCACTTCATTGCATAGTGGCCATATTGATCACATCTAAAGCATTGTACTTGAGAGATGTCTTTATTTTTAGAGGATCCCTTTCCATTGGAATTTCTCTTTCTTTTAAAAAATCCTTTCTTGTAGGAGTTTTTCTTATTCCTTTTATTAGACGAAGTGTTGAGTACATGAATGTCTTCATCTATGTTTTTCTATTTGTTTTCTTTTGAGAGTCTTGTTTCTTCTTGAAGGCAGTCATTTCTTAGCCTGTCAAACTTAGGGAGTTTAGATCTTGCACTTATTCCTTGAACAAATGACTCCCATGAGTTTGGTAGACCTCCTAGTGCAATTAGAGTTAATTCTTTGCTATCAATATGATATCCAATTATGGATAATTGATCTCTCAGTTCAATAATCCTCATGAAGTATGCATTAATGGACTCTCCTTTGTTTATTTGAGCATTGTTGATTTTCCTTTTTAAAGCAAGAGTCCTACAGGTGTTGTTGATCTCATAAGTTTTCTCAAGAGATTTGAACATATGGTATGCAGTTTCATGTTTTTCTAGGATGGGCACTATATGATCCCTAACTGCATCTACTAGGATTTTCATGGCCTTTTCATTGTTTTCTTTCCATTGAGATTTCTCAGATTCAGACTCTGATTCCTTTATATTTTCTCTCACAAGTGAGTCTAGCTTATTCTCTCTAAGGATCATCATGATTCTAAATTTCCATGATGTGAAGTTGTTTGCTCCAGCAAGGCGATCTTCAAATCTGATCACACTTGACATTATGAAGAATGTGATGTGAATTCAAATTTTAGAAAATATGAATCTTCTAGAGCAAACTGATTTTAGATTTGTTTTGGATTCACAGAACTTGGCTCTAATACCATGTAAATGTAAACAAATCTTCTGTCAAGAATAAGGGTTCTAAATGTATTCTAAGTTTCCAGGATTCTACAAAAATTCTAAGACAGAGTTTTCGACTTCCAAATTTTATTATTACTCAATGTGTTGAATGCAGAACATTAATAGATTTTGATATACTGCATAGTAAGAATGGAATCAGCTTTTGTATGTAGGGAGACCTACCTCCAAGGGATACGTCTCTTGAGAGGACGTGTCTCCACACTTGGAGACACGTCTGCTCAAGGGATGTATTCCTTTGAGCGCGCGGGTTCCTGTAGCCAATAATCATTCGAATTAAATAGACTTAACATATATGCATCCTCACACATGACGACTATGAATTCTAAACTTTATTCAATGCGTATTTTGAACATCATCTATTTGAATTTGATTTTATACATCATTTATAAAATTGAATACTTATTTCTAGAAATGTTAAACACAAAGAGCAATAGATCTTATATAAACAATGATGATGCTTATAGCAATCATCATTTATATCTAACCTAAGCTACCATTCATCAACACCTGTCTACATTTTGCCCCTCTTTGAGACAAGGTACTAGTTGCTTTATTTCAAAGAATTTGATTTTTAGATCATAATTGAAAAAAATTAATATGCCCTATTGTGCCCCGACAATTCATGGAAGGATAATAATATGTTGGGTTGCCCCCTTAAGAGGTTGGCAAAAAAAAAATATTTTCTGGTTGGGCTCATGACAAAGTATTGAATGTAGTTCAAATGTGTATAAGATAAAAAACTAGGCTTGGGGCTCGCATTTAGGGTTCCAAATTGACATAGGTGTTCTCAAAACTGACTTAGAAGGGGTTCCTAGGGTAAAAGTTAGGGTTTGGGGGGGTTTAATGGTAAATAAGGTTAAAATTACCCCTCATTTGCACTCCTTGATTTCAGAATTTCTTGCCTCTAGACTTTTGGTGAGATTTACTTCTGCAGATGGCCGTTCATGATGCCTCGAGTTCTGGGAGTTCCACATAGGGTGGAGGCAGTCAGAGTATACTAATCGCCAGGTGGTGCAAGGGATTTAATACACATGTCTTTTTTTTTTGCTTTCATCATTTTTTGTACTTGTAAGTAATGCTTGAACTTTTTCTAGGTAATAGTGGTAGTTTAGGAAATTTTTGTCTTTTGGCCCGATTTGAATGCTATTTCCCTTTTATTAAGGTCGCTTTTGACAAGAAGGGCCACTTTTGCAAAATATGTGCACTATTGAAAAATATGTGCGCTGTTGAAAAATATTGGTGCTTAATTGCAAAATATGGGTGCTATTGCAAAATATGAGCGCTATTGCCTAGAAAAATTTGACTTTTACTCCAAAATAACTGATTTACAATGTTCAGTTTTAGTTTGAAGTTCTCAAAAATCTTGACACTATGCGTTGAATGTTGGCAAGTTGTCCATAAGCCTTTATCTATGTGAGAGTGACATTCATGGTTGATGGATGGGTTAGCTACTTTTGATGATACACAGATAGACTTTCTCAATGTCATCAATTTGCGCTACATTGCTCACATGTTGTTTCTTAGGGCTCATTGAGGCATGATGACTGCATTGGTAGAGAGGTGGCAGTCTAAGACCTCTTCATTTCATTTTCCTATTGGAGAGTGCATAGTTACCTTGGAGGACATGTGGAGGATTCTGAGGATCCCCATTCATGGTGAGCTAGTTGATTATGACATTTGGAGGGTTACCTCAGTGATGGAGAGGTTACTTGGTGTGGAGTAGTTGTAAGTCATTGATTTTGAGATCGATTTGGGGTCTCTAACAGACCAATTAGGTTTAACCCAACCTCTTAAATACCTTGTTTACACATTTGTAACATCATGGAACTGGAAACAATTTGCCATTCAATTTCTTTCTTTTAATTAATGACTTTCCCAATTCATGCATAACTAGATAACTTTGATGACACCATGTCATTGACTAGTCACATCTAGACTTAATCTAAAGTTCTACCAATAAATATAATAATCCAAAATTAAAGTTGATTTAAAGTTTACTTCCTCATAATAGGTTTCAGACTCATTGTTGTCATATCTATTATGGCTCAACCCTTCTTGGATGCCATAACCAATCTGGTTATTCTCGACATTAGATTTCATATAATCTACTTCAAGTTCATAGTAATGTTTAATAATAGTAAATCAACATAATAAGCTATTCAACCTCTAGTAAATTCAACTAAGAACCTTTCAATTATTCTCCAATTTCCTCATGGTTCTTTCCAAGTTATCCTTTATGTTGATTATATAAGGTTTTTATGTTTTTATATTCATAAACAATCATGAATCCTTTCTTTCAATATGACTCATATATTCACAGTTTGAAAATGTATGTTCAGTTCATATCTAATTTGGAGGATATTTTCAGCCTAGGAGGAGTTTGTGCTTCTACACCTTTAAGTCTCCTCACATTACGAATTTGGTTTTTGAGACATAAATTTCTCTTCTTTAAGACTAGTATACCATGGATAGGTATAGAATATTAGTCAAGTATAAAATAATAGCCATTTAGAAAGGTAATTAGAAAGTATATATATCTATAATATTTTTTACAACCCTATTGTTGCATGTCAACATAAACACAATCAAGTGTACACCCTAACCTTAGGGTGTAAGCTATTTTCATACTTCCAAGGAAATATGAGTGTCTGAGAACATAGGTTCTCCATTCATGGTTAATCTACCATCATAGATTTATATAACATCATAATTTGGCAATGACATCATAGTACTTCTACATAATACCATTCCCAACATCATAATTTGCGTAAGCATACATTTAGCTTATAATATCTTAAATATTATGATAATACCTTCTAGTTATATTTGTTTAACAAATACAAGCACATGCTTCTATCATAGTAGTTATATGCATATCAAACTAATAAAATTTCTCCAATCAACCTGCATGCAAGATTTATATCATATGCAATCATCATTTTCACAAGCACTTGCAAACATTAACAAACTGATATCAAATAAAAAAGAATAATGGATAAGAAAAACCAACATTCTTGGAAATTTAGCTTCTAATGAAGAATTATCTCTCAAAGCTTAATACCAAAAACTTAATATGCTACTCCTTCCCCTTCCAGCTTATTACCAATTCTAAACCATTATTCCAAACACTTAAATCTCACAAACAATTGGATCTCAAATCTCTCAAAGAAACTACTCTCAATTCTCACAAATTGCACTCAATAACACTAATTTTGCACAAGAAAACTATAGCTGAACAATAATAATGGAAAAAAAATGAATCAATCAAATACCCAAAACTAAGAGGCAACCCTCTCTTTGGGGATGACCTTGTAGTGCAATGGTTGTTACAAGGAAGTTGCATCACTACCACAAGAGTTTGAATCCCACAAGTGGATGGTGGGATGAACGCTTGTCGGTGACAGGAAGACGAAGGACAAAGTGGCAATGGTGGGTGTGGCTATCACTGAAGGTTGCAGGAATCTTGATTGATGGCAATAGTGGTGTTGCAACTTGGTTGACAAAAATTCTCGACGGTGGGACAATTATCATTGGAGGCTATAGGAAGCTCAATTGAGGAGGAGGAGGTGGAGAGGAGGAGGAGGAGGAGGGGGAGAAGGTGAAACATGGCTGTAAAAAGAATTAGTAACTTGACATAGTTATAGTGCTAAGTATGTTGGTATGTGGTGACTGATTGATGCCTTACTATACACTCTTCATGTATCCTCACTGGGGTTCGAGGCCGGTTTGGGCCCTGGGTAGGGGTTTAGGGGTGACAGCCCTCGAGAATTTTTTTTTCTCATTTTTTTGCTTCGTCACCAACAAAAAAAAAAATGATTTTGTAGAACCCTAATTCTGGAAGCTTCTAAAAAGCTTGTTATAAGTGGTTGGATTGGGGTTGCAGTGGGGCATTATTAGCAAGACTGTAACATTTTTTACACTAGATAATAAAATCATTGGATGGTTGTGGTTTTGTGGATGTAGCTCAGATTGGGTGAACCACGTTAAATTCTTTGTTTTGTCTTGTTTTTGTTATAATTTTTTGTGTATTTTATTTCTCTATTTTATTGATCAAATCTGAATTTAACTATTAGATATCTTCCTTCTAACCCTAATAAGTGGTATCAAAGCGGGTTGTGTTCGATTATTATTTACAGGAAAGTATCACTATTGAGTGGGAGTCTCACGGTTAAGTGGGAGCAATGGAAGACGAGGGTAAATTGAAGGTAGATAAATTAAATGGGAAGAACTATCAGTTATGGAAGATGCAGATGGAGGATTATCTCTATTAGAAGGATTTATGGAGGCTGTTGGAAGGAATAGCCAAGAAACTGAAAATAATGAGTGATGAGGATTGGAATCTTCTGGATAGAAAGGCATTGGGAGCCATTCGTTTATGCCTAGCACAATCAGTGGCATTGAATATTACAACAACAAAGGCAACTCAAGAGTTGATGGAAACCCTGGCAAAGTTATATGAAAATCCTTCGCTTTGAATAAGGTATTTCTTATGAAGCGTTTATTTAATATGAAAATGGTAGAAGGTGGGTCAGTTGTTGATCATTTAAATGAGTTTAATATGATTACTAGTCAATTAAATTTTGTTAATGTAAACTTAGATGAAGAAGTTAGGGCTCTTTTGATTCTTTGTTCTTTTCCAAAAAGCTAGAATATCTTGGTAATGGCTGTTAGTAATTTTGTTTCTAGTTCAAATACATTGAAACTTGATGATGTTGTTGGTGTTATTTTAAGCAAGGAAATTCATAGGAAAAGCTTAGTTGGAACATCCACATTAGGCAGTGTTTTGAATGTAGAAAGTAGGGGTAAAAAAAAGGAGAGGAAACAATTCTAGAAGTCATGGAAAGTCACAAGGAAAATCAAAGAACAAAAGGTCTCAATCTAGAGACAAGAGGGATTGCTAGTACTATGGTAAGCCAGGTCATTTAAAAAAAGATTGTTGGTCTCGAAAAAATAAAGGAGACAAAAAGGAAGGCAATAAAGAGGAAAATGTGGTAAGTAATAAATCTGATGAGGATGCCTTGATTCTTTCCCTTGATAATGCTAATGATTCTTAGGTGTTAGATTCAGGGGCTTCATTTCATGCTATGCCCTATAGAAGTTATTTTCTTGATTATGTCCAAAGAGATTTTGGGCTAGTTTATTTGGGAGATAACGAACCCTGTTAGATTGTTGGAAAGGGAAGAATCAAGATTAAGCTGCAGAATGGGAATCATTGGCTACTACATGAGGTAAGGCACATTCCAAAGTTAAAAATAAATTTAATTTCAGTAGGGCAACTAGATGATGAAGGTTGTGTTGTTACATTTAGTGATAAAAATTGGAAGGTTACAAAAGGTGCCTTAGTGGTAGCAAAAGGTATGAAAGTAGGCACCTTATATCTTTGTACAACTCATACTGTTCCTTCTACTTTATCTATTGCAGATAAAAATCAATGCTCATGAATAGTTGTTGCAGTTCAGCAGGCAAAAAATCAAACAATTGCTATGGATTTTGAATCAACACTGTGGCATAATAGACTTGGGCATATGAGTGCAAAAGGTATGAAAGTACTTCATTCAAAGAATTTTCTACCAGGTCTAAAATGTGTTAATATGGATTTCTATGAAAGTTGTGTGTATGGAAAACAAAAGAGATTTAGTTTTCTCAAGGATGGGAAGCAAAAGAAAGATGAGAAATCGGAGCTTGTGCAAACAGATGTATGGGGACCAACTCAAGTATCTTCTCTCAGTGGATCTCGGTATTATATCACTTTTATTGATGATGCAACAAGGAAGGTATGGATTTATTATGGATTTATTTTCTTAGGAAAAAATCTGATGTATTTGAAACTTTAAGAAATGGTGAAGCTTGGTTAAGAATGAGATAGGTAAAAAGTTAAAATGTCTCATATTTGATAATGGTGGTGAGTATTGCAGCAAAGAGTTTGAAGATTATTGTTCCTCTAATGGTATTCATAGGTAGAATACGGTTCCAAGGACTCCACAGGAAAATGGAGTGGCTGAGCTCATGAATAGAACAATAATGGAGTGTGTACGAACTATGAGATTGCATGTTGGGCTGCCTTTAAACATGTGGGTAGAGTCTGTAAGTATTGTTGTTTATTTAATCAATAGAGGTCCCTCTAATCCTTTGGGTTGTGGTATTCTAGAGGAAGCATGGATAGGTAAGAAGGTGAGTTATTCTTTTCTCAAGACCTTCGGTTGTGAAGCATTTGCACGTGGAGATTTTGAAAATAGAACCAAGCTTGATGCAAAATCAAAGAAATGTATATTTGTTGGATATGGTATTGATGAATTTGGTTATAGACTTTGGGATTTTGAAAGTAAAAAAAAATGTGAGAAGCAGGGATGTCATATTCAATGAGAAAGTGTTGTACAAAGATTAGTTGCAATAGCATGAGAAGAAAGAAAATGATTATGTAGTGCTAGATGATACACCAAACATCGATGTTCCATTGGTTCCTCATGCTCTGCAACAACAACAACAACAAATACCACATACTCTAGTGAATGTTAGACGATCTTCAAGGATAAGTAGACCTCCAGAAATATTTTCTCCCTCTTTGTATTCTATTTTATTAACTGATGTTGGTGAACTAGAATGTTATGATGAAGCTATGCAGGTGGTTACCAAGGTTCAATAGGAGCATGGAATGGAAGAAGAAATGGACTCCTTGTTGAAAAATCAGACTTGGAAATTATGCAAGTTCCCTGCAAGTAAAAAGACTTTACCAAACAAATGGGTTTATAGGCTGAAAGAGGAGGATGGAGGTAAGAAAAAATTTAAATCCAGATTAGTTGTAAAGGGATTTGCATAGAAAACTTTTATTATTTTGATGAAATATTTTCTCTAGTTGTTAAAATGACTTCTATTCGCACTGTTTTAAGTATTGTGGCTACTGAAGATTTGCATTTAGAACAACTTGATGTTACAACAACCTTTCTCCATGGTGATTTGGAAGAGGAAATATATATGAAACAACCACAAGGATTTGAGGTCAAAGGTAAGGAGAAACTTGTGTGTAGATTGAAGAAAAGTCTATATGGCTTGAAGCAAGCACCTCAACAATGGTATATTAAATTTGATAATTTTATGATTGAGCAAGGCTATAATCGGTGAAATTTAGACCATTGTGTTTACTTTAAGAGGTTAGATGATGATAGCTACATTATTTTAGGTTTATATGTTGATGATATGCTTGTAGTAGGGTCTAACATGGATCACATAAAGGAGTTAAAAAAAGAGTTATTTGCTATGAAGGATTTGGGGGCAGCAAAGCAAATCCTTGGTATGAAAATTACAAGAGATAGGAAAAACAAAAAAACATTTTTATCTTAGGCTGATTATGTTGAAAAGGCGTTTCAAAGATTTCATATGGAGAATGCAAAAGCTATCAGCACACCTTTGCCCAATCATGTTAAATTGACTAAGGATATGTGTCCAAAGACACAAGAGGAGGAAGAAAAAAATTTCAAGGTACCATATGCTTCAACTGTAGGTAGTTTAATGTATGCCATGGTATGCACAAGACCAAATATTGCACACACTGTAGGAGTTGTTAGCAGGTATATGAGTCATCTTGGAGTTGAGCGTTGGAATGTAGTAAAATGGATTCTCAGGTATTTGAGAGGCACATCCAATAAATGTTTATGTTTTGGGGGCTCTAATACTGATTTAAAAGGCTATTTTGACTCAGCTTTGGTAGGGGATATAGATACCATGCAGAGTACCACAGGTTATGTATTTATAGTTGGTGGGACAACAGTGAGTTGGATCTCTTGGTTGCAAAAGGTGGTTGCTTTATCCACCATAGAGGTAGAGTATGTTGCTGCAACAGAGGCAGAAAAGGAGATGATATGGCTGTAAATTTTCATGACAAAGGTGGGAAAACAACATGCTAGAAATTACTTGCTTACAGACAGCTAGAGTGTTATACATCTTGCAAAGAATTCTTCCTTGCACTCTAAAACCAAACATATACAGTTGAGATATCATTTCATTTAGTTAGTGTTGGAGGATGGACATGTGAAGTTGGAAAAGATACATATAGATGCCAATCTAGTAGATATGTTTATGAAGGTGGTGACAAGGGAGAAGCTAAGCTCCTCTTTAGCTTCAGTTAGCCTTCAAGGTTGAATTCCAGTATAATAGAGCAACAAGGTCCAAGGTACTTATTTCCAGTGGGAGTTGTAAGTGCAACGGTGTCGTTTATGATCAGTATCCAAGTGGGATATTGTTTGGTGTGGAGCCTAATCAGTCTCCAAATGGGAAATTGTTGGTATGTGGCAACTGATCATGCTATACTATACACTCTTCATGTATCCTCACCCCTTGAGAAATATTTTTTCACTTTTTTGCTTTGTCACCAACAAAAGAAAAAAATGACTTTGTAGAACCCTAATTCTAGAAGCTTCTAAAAAGCTTCTTATAAGCGGTTTGGATGGGGGTTGCAGTGAGGCATTATTAGCAAGATTGTAATATGTTTTACACTGGATAATAAAATCATTGGATGGCTGCGGTTTTGTGGATGTAGCCTGGATTGGGTGAACCACATTAAATTCTCTATGTTGTCTTGTTTTTGCTATAATTTTCTGTGTTTTATTTCTCTATTTTATTGATCAAATATGTATTTAACTGTTAGATATCTACCTTCTAAACCTAACAAAGTAAATTTGGTTCCAAACACATGGTTGAGTCACCTCAATTCTCCCATCTCGTGGTTATTTACCAGTTCAACTATTGCAATGGTATCCAACTTGCTTTCTAATTCCCATTGTGGCTACTAGATTGCTACTCATGACACCTAAAATGGAGGATTCTTTCCAAAATAGAGCAAACCTCAATTTTTTTCCCTACCAACTCATGACATTTTGACCCATTCAACACTTTCTAAGTCTTGTTCATTTGTGGCATGCTAACTCAACTTTATTTGACGAACTCATGCATTATCATTAACTCACTATTGTGCTGCATTATATGCACTAACTTTAGTTTAGTATATGTGTATAGCTTATGCATTATATTCAGCTTTACACTTTGTTCACAACGTCACATCACATATGCATAACATTCAATTCAAACATTGTTTACTTCCTCACATTATATATAAGTTTGATATCTTAGCATATCATTCATTATATATATATAATGCTTTATCATTATAATACATATGTATTAACATATATATTAAAATCACTCATTTTCCACTATATATTTTATAAATGTATATATACATATATTAATATACACATATGTATGTATGTACATATTACTTAATACTTACATATATACTTATATATACATATATACATATATACACATATATATGTATATATTAATATATAAGAATATATGTAAGTATTAAGTAATATGTACATACATACATATATATTATTATTTTAACATCTTATAATATGTACATATATAGATATATATATTTATCGATAAGTATATATACAAAGTGTGTGTATATATATATGTCCAATTGATTTCCCATATATATGATGTATTAACATATGAGTATATTGGTGGAACCTTTAAAATTTCATGTTCCACTGATCTAATGTATTTACTTGGGTGGTTTCTTGGTGTTGAAATGCTACAAGGGTTCATTGTTTTATGCTATAGGGTTGGTTTTCCTTAGCATATTTTCTTTCGCCTTGATCCTTGTTTTTTTGGTCTAATTCTTAGTTGACCTACTGGTTAGGTTTCCTCTTGTCTAAGTTAAATCTTGAGCCATTAATTCCATTTACTCATAGGCACCTCACCCCATTTCATCGCTTGTACCTCTGCACCTTCATAAAATTTGAATAATTCTAAGGTTTATCAAATTTTTGGTCAATTTTCAAACCTCTTTGACCACCGACACAATTTCAAAACCTTTGATTTTACCGACAATGTATGCAACCTTCAGTATTGTTTGGTCCCCTATCAATATCTTGATGTGTTCACAAACCTTTTCGGCCATTGACATGGTTTCAAAACATTTCATTTTGTTGAATAAGTCATACCTTTTCCTTTGCCTTTTCCTTGTAAAGAATTAAATCATTTTATTTCCTAGGCATATCCCCCTTTTTAAGTCATGAAATCATGGCACATGCTTTATATTGGCTTTAAGTCATATTGATGGTGGTGGGGTATGCTGATATGGTGGATAGATGACGGTTGCCTTCTATTCAATTAAGAGTTCTATAGGCCCATGATTTTAGCAAGCGATAGAGTGGGGGATAGTGCAAATCATTTAGAGTTTCATCCGACAATGATTGTTGGAGGTCTTCACATCGCCGAAATATGGATGGAACTTGGAAGTATTATTGCGATGAGCGATGGACTCATTTACTTTGCATCACTTGTCGCTATAAGAATCTAGCTTCTATTTTCATTTTTGCGATGTGCGATGGCTTGTGTCATTCCTTCACATCACACCGATTCTATACATCGCGGAAAACCTTTTACCTCTCAATTCATTTGAGTATTGAGCGATGGTGAACGATAACTTGTTTTAATGCCCACACTACTAAAAGTTTCTTTTAAGCATATGGTAAATGATGGGGAAAGATGATATGATCATGGTCATCCATCAGATCCAAAGGTTATGCATGGAGGAGGATGGTCTCAAAAGTAAAGAACATGTAGGTTGAAGGCGCCAGATTCAATTTGGGCCATTCCCCACCTCTCTGTTGCTAAAAGCTACACACAGCTTAAACCTAGTAGGTAGGAGGGGAGCTGACATGTAGCTATCTTCAAATCTTGAGGAAATTTTGGAGCCGTGTTGAGGCGACAGTGAAATATCGACGAGACTTGTTGAAGAGTCTCTTCGACATGCTGATATGGTGCATCTACAACAATGAAAGATTCCCTTAGGAGGGTGGGAACTATCTTCTTCAACAATTGGCAAATATTTTTTTGTCTCATCTATTTCCTTCCTTTGAATTGCAAATATAATTGCATTGGGGAAATTGTTGTAGCATTCAAATGGGATTATGACATGTGTAAATGTTGGCCCAAAGCTTGTTTTCTTCTTTGTTTCTATAAGAAGGAATTCACAACCAATAATGTGGGTTTTGATTTTTGGGAAGGTTCTTAGCTTTAGGTTTTGGCCATGAAAGAGGTTGTGTATTATAACTGTTGATTGCTAAGGGTAAAGGTCCATATGTTGTAAGTCCATGTATTGTGATACTCCTGTAACTTGATTGCAAAGACATGAATATACACTGTCATGTAATTGTCTCCATCTCTGGAATGCAATATCTTTTTGAATTGAAATAACAAGGTTATTGAGGTTTTTTCAGACACATTTTCTATTTGAGTTATCTATTTGTTTGCTTTCCATTCAAGGGGTGGTGTAAATGCTTGCAAGTAGGTAATGAGGGTATTGTATTTTTAGGTGGATTACTAAGAATGATTTCATGAGTCTTACATAGATCTTTCTATCATAATGTGATGGAAGTTTGAAGGTCATCAAAATTATGTTATAGTATTATGATGTGATGTTTATGATATGTGACTCCGTGGCCCAGGGTATGAAATGGTATTGCATAGTTATTTTTACCCATTCTTAAGAACAATCTTTAAATTCAAACAACTTTTAAATAATTTTGTTCTATGTTTGGTTTCTGGAAGTGCAATGTAAATCTGTATTCTCATGCTCTAAATATTGAGTGTTGAGAAGGATTAGCCATCCTTTTGAAATATTCCATTTATTGAGCACTTACATGAGAATTCATCTGCTATTTGCAATGTACAAGGTCATTTGGATACATAAATTTATAGGTACAATGTGTGGGATTACCCTCTTAGGTTTAGCAAAGCTTGACGTGCAGGGGAGAAAAGTGTAGAATCCATCTCCCAATCATTGGCCACTAATCTTGAAGTTCTCAAGCATAAGGACTGGCTATCCTTTAGAGGATTTTCAAGGTTCAACTAGAAAAAACACCAGTAGATTGGAGACTCTACTGGGGATGAACTTTGAATTTTGGTTGCAGACTGTCCTATCAAAGAGTCCTTAAAATCTCAAAATAATATATTTTAATGAGAGATTGAAAATTGTGGAATATTATTTGCCCATCCGAGTCACCAATAGATTGGAGACTCTACTGGGGACATCAAAAGAGTATCCATTAGGAAAGAGTCAAAGAATTTGATGAATCTGAACATCTGGTTTAGATATTGAGAATTTTTAGACCTAGAAGTGGTTTTTTTGTAGATTTAAGAGAATTTATGTGTGACTCTGCTATTGGAGAAGACCCATAATGAAATTAATCTTTGAAAGAACTTCATATAGTTTGAAGTTTAGTCCTCTTTGAAGAGAGATGGCGACTCTATCAAAAGAACCTGATGAAGATGTGAAGAAAGTTTCATATCTACAAAGATTTATAGTCAGGAAGGAAAATTTATAGCAGTTGCAACATAACCAGTCATTTTATATGTTTTAGTTTTCATAAGGAATAAGTCTGTATGAAGACCATGTTTGAAAGTCCTAGAAAACTTTGGTTCCCTTATTTACTGAAAATGAGCACAAGAAAGGGATACAGGGATATTGAGAAGTAAATAGTTGTGGAGGGAATAAATTTTTATTTGCAAATATGTATTATTGTTTTAGCTCTCCCTCTATGAGCTTTAATGTCATGCCTAAAACACAGTCATGTCATCAAAGAGAAAAGTTCACTAATAAAAGATATAACCCTTTGTATTTCAGTAAAACCCAAGGTTATCCATACTCTATTTCAAGAAGAATTAATGAATATTTTCCTAAGTTTAGAGGAGATTTCAAAGATCCAACATCACAACATTTACATAATTTCATTAATTTGATGGAGGATTGTCAAATAGAAGAAGAAGATGCTATCATGAAATTTTTTGTGAGAACTTTAGAAGATGTTGCTGAATATTGGTTTTCTGGTTTACCAATGCATTCCATATGTTCATGGTGTGAGCTAAAAATACATTTCATTGATCAGTTTGAAGAAATATCAATAGACAATGAATTCATATTTAAGGATAGAAATCTGCATACCCAAGAAGAATTTGAAGAGCAATCAGAACATAAGGTTGAACCGATATCACTTATTGATGCATTGTATGATATAAGAAGATTGGAGAGTGAATCCTCCTATGATTTTCATGATAGATTAATGAAATTTTTGTTTGCTATACCAATATCAAATAGACTTAATGAATCAATATGTATTGATTCTTTTTGTGAAAGAATTGAGCTAGGTCTGAGTACCATGCCAGCTAATTGGAAGCCCCATGACCTTGAGTGCATATATCCATGGCTTTTAGTGATTGAATAAATGATAGAGTAGTTTGGAAGTGATACTTTGACTAAACTATGTGATGGTACCTTTTCCAAACTTGATCAAATAGATCTGGATAGTATAGCAAAAGACAATGATAATGCATCTTGTAGTGATGAGGATTTTGTTTCTGATCAACCCATGGAGAAGATAAATGCAAATGAAGATTGCAGCCGTAGTGCCTAGGATATAAGACATGATGAGATGAATAAGGATGTGTGTGAAGTCATGCCTTCTATTGACTTTGAAAACATAGAAATAGAGAGCCAATTCTCTACATCAAATGAAGGCTACAATGATGTAGATGATACTGAAAGCATTTTCTCATTTACTGACAAGGATATAAGGTGTTATGATAAATCATTTGGGTTAGGTGCATTGATCTCATTTGAAAGTGCAATAGACGTTGAAGATTATTTTTTGGATCATTTCACTGAGTATGCTAATTCTAAAGTTTCAATTCTTCATGGTGACAACATTAGTGTTGTAGATGTAAATGTGCTACTAGATGAGAAGCATTCATATCCAGGTGATCAAGATGACTACAATTTTGTTTGCAACCCTAGTGAATGTGATTCCTCTCAAGAGGAAGAGGTAGAATTGATCTCCTTAAGTGAGAAGTGTTCCAATGAAGATGATGAAAATATTTTTAAAGGCTCAAAAATGCATGGTGATTTTATGAACATCTGTGATGGTGTTGATAATCCTTTGAATGATCATCCTAATTCAAATTATGCTAATGATATAAGATTTTCATAATCTTGTATGGAAAGGATAGACATTGAAAGCAAGGGTTATTTGAATGTCCTCTTTTCAAGCAATGAATGTGATGTGAAGAAAAATGGGACTCCAAGCTCTATTAGACAAGAGTGTGATGAAGGATATGTGAACCAAATATTTTTGGGTGTAGGATGCTATAACTCTCTTGCTTAATTAGGGTTTTTCACCTAAAGGAAAAGAGATAGCTCCCACACAAAATCTTGGTGGTTCACTCAAAATAATGCAAGTACAATGGAAATATGCCTAAATGCAATGATCTAGATGTAACAAACTGATAAAATTATTGATTATTTATGCAAAACCTATGAAATATGAAGTGTTTGAAAACATAGTGTGATATGAAAAAATGAACTAGAAACATAAGCAAATGAAAATAGAACTTGATGAAATTGATTGGAGTGCACCTGAAGATAGATTACTGATGCTGGAAGGTTTTGGAATGTTTTAGAAATCACTATTGATGGCCACTGGGACTCATTCACCACTGATGGAAAATCAATCTATGTTCTAACAAATTGTGCTGAAACAAGTTTCAGAGTGTCAAGAACTAAAATTTGAAGAAAACATCTTTTCCAACCTGGTAGCAAGACTCATTCACCACTGATGGAAAATCAATCCACCTAAAAAAATCTACAAATTTTGAAGTCAAATCTATGGCTCCAAATTTGCACTTGTCTTCTTGTTGGGTTGATAGATCCAAATCTGCAAAAAACGGGTTGAATGATGTCTACAAGCTTGAATTAGGTCTTTGTTGACTTGAATAAATTTGATGACTTGTTGACAACTTTTCAACACCTATTTCTTTGACAAATCTTCCTATAAGACCTGCAAACACACATGCAAAGAGGGGGAAAATGGTTAAGGGTTAGAGTATATGGATTTGCCTTGGTCAAATCCCACTTTGGTAATCAAACCCTTGATAAAGAAATGAAATGAAATAAGAAAGGAATGATGAAAAAACAACATGCAA
The DNA here is from genome assembly GCA_007258455.2 of Sequoia sempervirens. Taxonomy (NCBI): domain Eukaryota; kingdom Viridiplantae; phylum Streptophyta; class Pinopsida; order Cupressales; family Cupressaceae; genus Sequoia; species Sequoia sempervirens. The sequence continues at coordinate 124,580,072 of VDFB02353493.1, forward strand.
GTGTCATAAACTCACCAAACCCTTGTTGAAGTCTGAAGATATGTCAATGGCTACTACAAGATGCTTGATTGTGTGATGCTATGATGCTTGAATGCTTGAATGGATGAGTATACGAGATGATTAGGTGAATAAGATGAATGGGGGTTAAAATGAATAGAAAATCATGTATTTATACACAATTATGCCCTAATTTCTCAAAAATACATCACAAGCTAACCTAAGGTCTTAATGAATAAAAACCTGAAAGAAATTTGAATTTATTTTGAATTTTGTGCCTAGAGGGACTCATTCACTACCCATGGTGAATGGGTCCAACTCAAGGAATGTAAGTGGGTGTTGGGAATTAAGTTATATTTAATGATATTTGTTAGGTTTATATTAAAAAACACACTTAATTAAGGCATGCAAGTGTATAAAGGGGCCAAATAAAGCATAAGAAAGGTGTATTTGTTGATGACAAGCCTAGAAAAGCGTGAAAGTTTATTACAAGACTTTACAACACTTTGGAATAAGACTTGATAAAGGATAACAAGTGGATATTTAGATGAATTATAATAAGAAGAGTCTAGTAAAGTGTAAAAATGTGTTACAACACTTCACAACACCTTCACAAGACATCATAAAGTCTTAATAATTTATATATTCAAGACCTAATGTGAATGTATAAGGTTACATTGCAACATTAAATGCAAGTAAAATAGGCCAAGCGTCATAGGAAAATGACCTAAATGACCATGAAAATGTCTAAAGATCCATTTTTGTATGGTACATTTACCCCCCACTTTCGTGAGAGGATGAACTTGCTTCAAACTCTTACTAAAGTAGCCATGCATATCGAAAGGGATCCAAATGCACTTATGCTAGCAAGATGAGATAACAATGATCAAGAGGGATTTAAGATCTCATGGAAAACTAAACATAATAACAAAGGAACACACATATGAAAGAGAAAAGAAAAGGAAGAGAAAAAGGAAAATTTGGATCAAGCTTCGATCATTTGTCCAGCTAGTTGTGGATCAATTCTAGGCTATTCGTTTGAAAAAATAAAATGCACTCACTTTGGGGAAATGGAACTCATGGCCGTCCATTGGGTGAGAAGGCCCAAAAGGTGAGAAATATACACTCGGCTGGTATGTACTCACAAACACATAGGTGGCTATTGGGAAAGTCATGCCTCGGAATGGGATTCCCGCTCAACCATACTAAAGTTATACCTCCTGATAACTTTAATAAGGTGTCACAAAGGAAATGGTCAGTTCATGCTTCACGAGACAAGCAAAGCTTTGTATGCTTATAACTCATGAACAAGTAGGATAGCACCACAAACATGCAAGCTATGTTATGCAAGGTGGCCATATGAATGCAAAAATGTAAAATTCAAAAGAAATGTTCAAATGAGTCTTGTTTAGTTTATGCGAGGTCTATAACTTAGGGAAAATTATGTCTAATGTCTCCAAGAGAGGACCAATCAAAGAATAGAATATTCACAACTTATGGGATGCAATGTGTCACATTAGGCCACCAAGAGGAATGTAATATGCTAAGATAGATCACACAAGTATGAAGGACATTACACCCAATGTCATCCACAAAGTGACAAATGCATCATATGAAGTGACAAGGCTGCACTAAGAACTAAGGAAAAGGAAAAATGAAAAATGAATAATGCCAATGTATGCCCCCACTGTAAAGGAATTTCTACACACTATTATGTGAGAAAGTACTTTAAAGTAGCAAAGAAAAGATGCAAAAAGAAAACAAGACATGAGAGCCAACTTGGAAAGCCCCTATTCCAAGTCATATGTTTCTAAGTAAGGCTGCATCATGTGAAGGAAAAGGAACAAAAGAAATAGGGGTTTCCCCTAAAAAGGAACACACCAAACACATAAGGGATCTATGGATTTGAGGTCAGTATGTTAGTTGTTGCAATGTTTTTATTAAAGAGCTTGGAACTGTCATCATTCCCCAAATACACATAGAACTGGAAGAATGACACAAAGAGAGTGAAAACAAATGAAAAAGAAAGTCCATTTTAGGTCAAAATGGAAGAGACATTGCGGTCTCAATGATTTGCATCATCACCAAAAGGAAAACACAAGCAAAAATAAAAATGTAAAGGAAAAAGAAAAGGAAAAGCTTTTGGGTCAACATGAAGGAGACATTTCAATCTCAATGCCTTGCATCATCCCCAAAAGGAAAAACAAAAAAAAAAAAGTGAAAAAGAAAATAAAAGGACTGTATGGGTCAACATGGAAGAGACATAGAGTGTCTCTATGCTTTGTGTCATCCCCAAAAGGAAAAAACAAAACAAAAGTGAAAAAGAAAGGCAATGGACGACATATAGAAGAATGGAGGTACAAATAGAGGAAGTGCACAAAGAGAGGGAGAACATCAAATGCACATTTACAGGGGAACACAATATGCACATGCAATCACATCAAAGAAAAATAAAATAAAAAGGAAAATGTAAAAGGCTAGTAAAGCAAATGTAAGTCACGCATCAAACAAGTCATCCACTTCCCAATGTCAGGAGGGTAAACAACATGGCTAAGGGACAGGGACAAATGCATTACTAAGAGAAGGCTAACAACCTCTTTCCCCCATTTATGGCAAGACAAGAATGAGCTGAGATAGGTGATGGGAAAGATCAAGCAATAGTGAGAATGGAAAAAACTATTGCATGATGAGGTTGGTGATAGTGTACTATGGGATGATATGATAATAGTCGGTATTAGTGAAGTGATACTTTCTCAATATGTCCTTCAATGTCTGACATTCATCATTGCAATGTCCAAGAACATGATGATATTTACAATATGGTACATTGGAATCTTTAGGATGAATGACCAACCTAGTCGAAGGTGGTAAGAGTATAAGACCTCTGTTTAAAAGAATTTGCAGTTTCCTTTCACATTTAGGTAGTGGATGGAGAGGAAACTTTAGTTTTTTTGATTTGTAAGGTCATTTGCGTTTACTAGATTCACCTTTTTCATGGATTGAAGGAGGAAGAGAACCCATGGGGATCCTAGCATCCTTGTCATTGGAATCATGTAAGGGTTGTTCATGTGGAAGGACATTCAAGTTAGGAGGGGAATCAAAGATCACCGTGCCGTCATCCTGAAGTCTCCAATATTCAAAAGAAGGCTTGTTGTCATGAGGGGGATCTTGATATCCTAACCTTGTTGTGTTTTCATTTGTTGGTTTTTGGTCTAAAAGTTGATGAATGTTATGTTCAGTTGTTGTATCACACGCTTGTTTGCTTAAGAGGGTTAACCCTTTGCCAATTTCTTCAAGGTTGATTGGTGTGTTTGTAGCTTTGTGATCATAAAATGGTTGAGGAGGTGGTTGTGTAGAAGAACTATGTACACCTATTGGAGGGAACTTAGGTCCTTCATTTGTTTTAGGGTGTAAATAACCAAACATATCAGGAGGTGAGATAGTAGGAAGGTCTTGTGACTTCATGGATGGGTAAAAGGTTGCATTGGCTTCAAGGTTCTCAAGGCATTCATTTAAGAAATTATTAATGCTATCATCATCTTCTCCAATGATGTCAACAACATGGAGAGGACATTCATGAGGAGTTGAAGGAGCATGAGGAAGCTCAAGGTCATTAGGATCAGTTCCAAAGGCACAATTTGGCATGTCCACTAAGGATTTTAAAGACATCCAAAACTTATTAAGGCAAAAGGCCATGATGTAAATGAGTGAAAGTAAACTAATATGCAAGAAAGAGAGTAAAAAATCAAATCTGGAAAATATGAAAGAATGTAATAGCAAAAAACTGTAATGTAGAAGATGCCTAGAAAATGCTAGAAAATGCAGTGCAAAATGTGCAACTGGACTGATTTGCCCAGGGTGGCAAATGAGTCTAGGGGTGAATTTTTTGTGTTTTTTCAAAAAAATTAAAATGATTTTGATGCTTTTTTGATGCAAAACTAGGATGCAAATGCAAAATTTGAGTTTTTGTAATGTTTTGAAGTGCAAAAATGAAATCTATATGAGATATTCACTAATGCAATGTTGTAAAACCTAGGATGCAAAATAATGCAAAAGCTAATGCAATGAGTCCTAGGATGTAAATGCAAAGAAAATTAGAAAGATAATGTTCAATATGAAGGTTCACCAAAATGAACCAAAGATTTTTTTGGGTGTAGGATGCTGTAACTCTCTTGCTCAATTAGGGTTTTTCACCTAAAAGAAAAGAGATAGATCCCACACAAAATCTTGGTGGTTCACTCAAACTAATGCAAGTACAATGGAAATATGCCTAAATGAAATGATATAGATGCAAAAAACTAATAAAATTGATTGATTATTTATGCAAAACCTAAGAAATATGAAGTGTTTGAAAACATAGTGTGATATGCAGAAATGAACTAGAAACATAAGCAAATGAAAACAAAACTTGATGAAACTGATTGGAGTGCACCTGGAGATAGAATGCTGATGTTGGAAGGTTTTGGAATGTTTTAGAAATCACTTTTTATGGCCACTAGGACTCATTCGCCACCGATGGGAAATTAGTCTAGGTTCTAATAAATTGTGCTAAAACAAGTTTTAGAGTGTCGGGAACTGAAATATGAAGAAAACGCCTTTTCCAACTTGGCAGTGGGACTCATTCACCATTGATGGTGAATTATTCCACCTATAGAAATCTACAAATTTTGAAGTCAACTCTGTGGGTCCATATCTGCACTTGTCTTCTTGTTGGGTTGACTAATCCAAATCTGCAGAAAATGGGTTGAATGATGTCTACAAGCTTGAATTAGGTCTTTGTTGACTTGAATAGCTTTGATGACTTGTTGACCACTTTTCAACACCTATTTCTTTGAAAAATATGCCTAAAGGACCTGCAAACACACATACAAAGAGGGGGAAAATGGTTAAGGGTTAGAGTATAGGGATTTGCTTTGGTCAAATCCCACTTTGGTAATCAAACCATTGATAAAGAAATGAAATGAAATAAGAAAGGAATGATGAACAAACAACATGCAAGTGTCATAAACTCACCAAACCCTTGTTGTTGAAGTCTGAAGATATGTCAATGGCTACTCCAAGATGCTTGATTGAGTGATGTTATAATGCTTGAATGCTTGAATGAATGAGTATATGAGATGATTAGGTGAATAAGATGAATGGGGGTTAAAATGAATAGAAAATCATGTATTTACACACAATTATGCCCTAATTTCCTGAAAATACATCATAGGCTGACCTAAGGTTTTAATGAATAAAACCTGAAAGAAATTTGAATTTATTTTGAATTTTGTGCCAAGAGGGACTCATTCCCCACCCATGGTGAGTGGGTCCCACTCAAGGCATGTAAGTGGGTGTTGGGAATTAAGTTGTATTTAATGATATTTGTTGGGTTTATATTCAAAAACACACTTAATTAAGGCATGTAAGTGTATAACAGGGCCAAATAAAGCATAAGAAAGGTGTATTTGTTGATGACAAGCCTAGAAAAGTGTGAAAGTTTATTACAAAACTTTATACAAGACTTTGTAATAAGACTTGATAAGGGATAAAAAGGGGATATTTCGATGAATTATAATAAGAGTCTAGTAAAGTGTAGAAATATGTTACAACACTTCACAACACCTTCACAAGACATCATAAAGTCTTAATAATTTGAATATTCAAGACCTAATGTGAATGTATAAGTTACATTGTAACATTAAATCTAAGAAGAATAGGCCAAGAATCACAGGAAAAAGACCTAAATGGCCATGAAAATGTCTAAAGATCCATTTTTATATGGTACAATATGAATTGAGTATACTTTTTGAAGAAGAGATATGTGATCAACATTGCAATGATACACTTGGTCATACCAATTCTACACGTGTTGAGTGTTGCATTTGATGAGCTCGGGATGTGCTCATAATTTGAGTATCATGATGTATTTTTAATATCTCTACTTTTATTGCTAATGGATGTTTTAACTCTTTTATTAAAGACTTTTTATCTAAAAATAGGTAGTATCCTGTAGCAATACATTCCTATATTCCTACAGCCTAACATCTCTATGTGTCTTATTAATTACCCTGTTTGACTTCCCGAATGATTGATATAATGCATGTGGTTTTTGAATAATGGGATAGATTTAATATGTGATTAATGAATGTATCATGTTGTTCTCCACACATGTTTTCTTTCACTTCTGTTGCCATGTGCATCATAGGTTGTTGAAGGGAGCATGAATGAGTCAAGCACAATAGACTTCGGCCTTGCAGTAAAGTCCATTTGCAGCACGGTGTCGAGGAAGTTGTTCCAGCGAAGACTCTCTGACCGGGTCATTGGGAAGAAACCTAAATGATCATCTAATCTGGAAAGAGTGGAATGCTATTAAATCTTCTCCCTAGATCAGGTTGAACAAATATGCTTTCATTTATGAGAAGTCTATTCCTCGGTTTTAGGATACATTTATGTCCACGTCTTTCTCTATTAGAGTTAGGTAGTTAGTTTCTTTTCTGGTTTAAATAAGTGTTCCTCATGTGTGAGTGAGCAAGCAGAGTATGTAAAATTTAGTATTATTAAGAAGAGATAGTTTTTCTGTGTTAGTTTTCATATGAGCAGAACAATCTATATCATTCCGAGTTTATGAATAAAAGCTGATGAAGTTCTAAGTTCAATTCTTGCATAACTAGTTGATGCTTGCTAAGGGGGTCCACTTAGTAAGTATCTGTGGTTAGTTAATTATTTTTTTATTTCCTATTGATCATAAGTTAGATTTCATTCTTGAAAGTTTCAGTGCAAACTCAGTCTTATATTGTTCCTGCAGCATCGGGAATCCATCCCTGTGTTTGTTCCTGCAACATAAGGCCAGTTCATAGTTTGTTTCTTAGTCATAGTTATGATTTTTGCTTTGATTAAGTTTAGAAGGCTTCGAATTACATTCTTGTAGCATAAGTAGAATTCCTTTCATGCATTTATTTCTGGTAAATTGTGACTGAAACTGGTTCTTAGTGCACATATAGTGCTGCTCCATTTCAAGTATACGTTCCCTGGTTTGACATAGTAAATGAATGACCATAAGAAGATATTAGTCACCTACTGGAATGTCCAATTCCTAGGTTAGGATTTTCTGTGACTTTTATATCCTTTTGTCGGGAGACATATGTCAATGTATGGGGAGACCAACATGGTCTGATGAAATGCCCTTGAATCCACAAGTGGTAGTCAGTCCATTTGACAAATGGGGCATGGATTTTGTTGGGCCTATTGATCCTCCATCCAATGGGAAATCATACATTTTGGCGTGTACTGATTATGTAACCAAGTGGGTGGAAGTGAAAGCAATGACACATGCCCGTGACAATAAATTTGCTGAGCTCATGTATGAGCAGATTTTTACTCAGTTTGGAGTCCCAAGGGAACTTGTTATTGATCAAGGAGCTCAATTTACATCTAACTTAATCACTGGATTGATAAATGATTACAAGATTAGGCATAAAAAGTCTAGCCCCTATCACCCTCAAGCTAATTGTCAGGCCAAGGTTACCAATAGAGAAATTGAGGCAATCCTTACAAAGACAGTCCAATTACACAAGAAGGATTGGAGCAACCACCTTCCTAAAGTAGTCTGGGCCTATAGGACAACATGGAAAACAACTATAGGGTTTACTCCTTTTGAGTTACTCTATGGTAAGACTTCCATGTTGCTAATTGAGTTTGAGCATAAGACCTTAAGGACTGCTCTCCAACTTAACATTGATATTTCTAAGGCTCAAAAGGAACACCTCCTGCAACTGAATGCATTGGATGAGATAAGGAAAGCTGCCCTGCACCATACTGAAACTATCCAACAATAAAGAAAAAAATGGCATGACAATCACATTTGAACTAAGCAATTCTCTGCCGGTGATTGGGTGCTGCTCTATGACTCCAGATACAAGGAAAATCAAGGTAAACTCACCACACGATGGCTTGGTCCTTATGAAATAGAAAATGTGTTTGATAATGGCTTAGTGCAGTTGGCTACAATAGATCCAGTTCAATTCAAGCTACTGGTTAATGGACACCATCTTTGGTTGTATCATAAGCCAACGTCCAAAGATGAATTTATGCAGCAATTTGTTTTGAATGCCGCCATTGATCTTCCTGCAGTGAAAGGATTCGGTATTTCTCCTGCAGCATCTCTTTAAATTCCATGTTGCATGCCCATAATAAAGGTTTCCTTTTAAAGGAAGCCATGTACTCCATTTTCCATCCATCACTGCCATTCATTCGCTTTTCTTCCACTTCATCCATCTTTTCATACCGCCCTTATTCATGGTTTCTATTCCAGCCATCATTTCATGGTGTGTTGTGATCTTTCCCAACACGTATGAGCATTAATTAAAAGGTACACAATATCTTTTATTAATCACATTGTTTTTTTATTTCATTTATTCAACAACTACTATGTGCATATCAGTCTTTATCACCCATTCTTTTCTTGTCCTTTCGCACATGTGTGGACACATGTCCAAATTTAAGTAGGGGGCGGGATAATCCATTTCAAACCTTTTCTTATGTCGCTGTCACAACTAATAAGATATTTTTATTCTTCTTGTACTTTCCAAATATGGCTGTGTGCTTTATCCTAAACAACATTAACTGCTTGATATGAGTAGTTCCTAACAATCATTACATGCAATTATCTTTCAAGTCATTCTTGGAAAAGAAGAGAAAAGTGATGATAGGACATAAAGAAGCAAAAAGAAGCAGAGCAAAAGAATTTTCTTTTGAATTTTCAAAAAAGGTTTGGATTTCTGGAATCTAAGCAGGAGTAATTTGTGAATATGGGTGTTCAATTGGTAAGACATGAGCCTGTAGCTCATGAGCTCTTAACACAAAATCCTCAAACAGTTTAGGCATTTAGTAATTGTGGTTGGCTAAACTATTTTTTGAGGTTAGATTCTTTTAATGAGGAAGCTGCTGGTGAATTTTTAAGAACTCTTTCAGAAGGGGAAGCTTCAGTATGGGGTCTGACAGTGGCTATAATAGAAGAACGAATTATTGAAGTAATTGGGCTTCCTGCAGTAGGAGAAAATTTCTCTTCAGATGCTGTTTCTACTAGGGAAAAATTTACAGTACCAACTGATGGACCCTTGGAGGTCTCTAAACAAGGATACAAAAGAGTGTTGCCGCCCTTTCCATATTCAAAATATGCTGCATTCATAATCAGGTACTTAACCTATGAGGGACGCTTCTCCTATTTACATTCCTACCATTTTAAATTATTGAGCCATATGAGGCATGGGTTAGCTGTTAATGTCCCAATTTTTTTGTTAAATATTTTAAAACAATGTGCCCATGAAACCCAGAGGGGAAGGGACAACTCTATTGCCTATCATGCCCTCATTAAACTTTTGATTGAATGTTCCCTGAGGGATGTATCACCTCTTTCTTGGCAAGAATTTTTTTCCCAAAAGGGTCTACAACTTCCAGAGCCTCCTAGAGCACTCCCTGCAGCACCTACCCCTACAACATCTATTCCTACGGCCTGCACACTAGAGCCCTCTACCAGAGCACAAACTAGGTCTGCTAGTAAAAGAGAAAAAGGAAAAATGAAGGTAGGAGAGTCATCTAGGGAAGAACAAACCCCAGAGTCTAACCCTCATGTTCAAAGACAACAGTGTCCCTCTCCTGCAGCAACACTTGTTGTCACTACAGTTTCACCATAATCTTCTTCTATTGAGTCTAAACCCTCTAGGCAAGTCAAAAAGAGGAAAGCCATGAGAGTGCCTCCTACAGCTGCCACATTGCCAGAAAGAGTTTCAGCAAGGAAACAATGTAAAGTCACCTCAACATCTGCTCAACCTGAAGTTATAATAATTTCAAAGGAGTTTGAAGAATACAGTCATGATGATTCTCAGAATGTACCTAAGAATGTTCCTTATAGTCCACTTGTTGTTTCCGAGGACATGCAAAATAAGCCAATGGAAGTTGACGAAGCACAACATGATAGTAATGAAAGGGGAATGCCAAGTCTTGATTACTTGGCTGAGGCAGCTAGGCAAATTTTAGAGGAAGTACAATCTCCTCCTGCATAGCAACAGGAATTTATCCTGCAGCAAGAGGGAGAAGAAGCTGAACAATTGGAAGTGTCCAATGAAGCCTCATTACCCCCTACAACTTGTCAAGCCATGGTTGTCTATAAAAAGACATTTTTGATTGAATTTTTGGAATACCTTAGGACCACATGGAGGCCGGTCACATTTCAAACCTTGAGTTTCCACCACTTAGCCAAGACTGAAATTCAAAAAAGTCTTTGGGAGGAAGAGAAGAAGAAACTGAAAAGAGAAATTGAAAGGAAGAAACAGGAAATCTAGGAAATGAAAGAGAAAATGAATGAAATGATGAAAATAACTGGTAAGATTGTGGAGTGTAGATCATCGCCTAGAGTCTATGCTATGTGCCTAAAGGAACAATTTCTTTGGTTTCAATTAATGAGAATTTCAAGGAATTTAGATCCTGTTATTCATACAACCAAAGAATTTTATGATGTAAACCAAGTGGCTCCTAGCTGGCTAAAGAATTCTTTATATGAATTTTATTTGCATGGATTGATAATTCCCTCTGAAATAGAGTGGAATCCACTTCTTTATATTGGCGATATTCATTTGAGGTCACTTATGTCATGGGCATCCAATGAAATTAATTATGGCAGACAATTGGAAGCCTATGAAGAAGCTAAAAGGGATGAGCCTATACCACTGTGATCAGAAAGCACACATCTATACACAATACTGAAAACTTGGCTCATTGTTGCATATGGGTTCAACAATCAAATAGAAAGAATAAAAATATTTGATATCGGAAAGCAAGTGTATGAGGAATTCAAAGGCCAACCGTATCTATTTTGGAAGCTTGCCTCTTCTATAATTGAAAAGAGATGGGAGAAATTGACTATTGGGCTAAGGAAATTTAAGCCACATAGCCCCCTGAATTTTGAAGCAGCCCTTGGAAGGACAGAGAAGTACATACAGCTTGGTCTTCAAAAGAGGTTCGAATTATGGTTGCCAATAACATTTCAACCTCCGGTTTTAATGTGGCCACTTTATCCCTATCGAGCTATAGATGTTAATAAGGATATAGAAACCCTCAGATATGAAAGATGGCAACATTTCAGAGGTTTCTATTATAAATTTGGGACTATGCCAAAAAGCCATACTACTCCTACGGATTTCAGGGAAACAACCATGAAACTTAATGCTGGTGGACCATCATTAGGTTAATTAGTGGGGCAGATGATGAGCTTAGGATATGCTCATAATTTGAGTATCATGATGTATTTTTAATATCTCTACTTTTATTTCTAATGGATGTTTTAACTCTTTTATTAAAGACTTTTTATCTAAAAATGGGTAGTATCTTGTAGCAATACATTCCTAGATTCCTATAGCCTAACATCTCTATGTGTCTTATTAATACCCTATTTGACTTCCCAAATGACTGATATAATGCATGTGGTTATTGAATAATGGGATAGATTTAATATGTGATTAATGAATGTATCGTGTTGCTTTCCACACATGTTTTCTTTCGCTTTTGTTGACGTGTGCATCATAGGTTGTTGAAGGGAGCATGAACGAGTCAAGTGCAGCAGACTTTAGCCTTGCAGTAAAGTCCATTTGTAGCACGGTGTTGAGGAAGTTGTTCCAGCGAAGACTCTCTGACTGGGTTGTTGGGAAGAAACCTAAATGATCATTTAATCTGGAAAGAGTGGAATGCTAAATCTTCTCCCTAGATCGGGTTGAACGAATATGCTTTCATTTATGAGAAGTCTGTTCCTCAGTTTCATGATACATTTATGTCCACGTCTTTCTCTATTAGAGTTAGGTAGTTAGTTGCTTTTTTGGTTCAAATAAGTGTTCCTCCTACGTGAGTGAGTAAGCAGAGTATGTAAAATTTAGTATTAAAAAGAAGAGATAGTTTTTTTGTGTTAGTTTTCATATGAGCAGAACAATGTATATCATTTCGAGTTTATGAATAAAAGTTGATGAAGTTCTGAGTTCAATTCTTGCATAACTAGTTGATGCTTGCTAAGGGGGCCCACTTAGTAAGTATTTGTGGTTAGTTAATTAGTTGTTTATTTCCTGTTGATCATAAGTTAGATTTCATTCTTGAAAGTTTCAGTGCAAACTCAGTCTTATATTGTTCTTGAAGCATTGGGAATCCATCCCTATGTTTGTTCCTGCAGCATAAGGCCAGTTCATAGTTTTTTTCTCAGTCATAGTTGTTATGATTTCTACTTTGATTAAGTTTAGAAGGCTTCGCATTACATTCCTATAGCATAAGTAGAATTCCTTTCACACATTTATTTCTAGTAAATCATGACTGAAACTGGTTCTTAGTGCACATACAATGCTACTCCATTTCAAGTATACGTTCCCTGGTTTGACAAAGTAAATGAATGACCATAAGAAGATATTAGTCGCTTGCTAGAATGTCCAATTCCCAGGTTAGGATTTTCTATGACTTTTATATCCTTTTGTGGGCGTGACTAGCATTGATGCAAGTCTTCATGGTAATGAGACAAAAGAGTGTTGATTTGTGGAATACTCTTGAAAATGGTGGTATTAGATGCAAATGATAGAATGTGCAATGAATTTCAGTTGGAGAGATCATCCATGAGAAGCTGCAAAGAAGAAACAAATGATGATTTTTAGTTTGACAGTGAAGAATATGACCCTGCTGATTGTTGCACCAATATGGACAAAGAAGAAGATATGTGTGCAAGAGAGTCATTGGATGAATCAGTTTAGGTAGTTGATTATGAAGAGCATGAATATGTTGGTAATGTAAGTGGTAAACAAGGAACTACTTTCTTGTTTGATCATTTACCTTCTTCTATCCCTTTTGTTGGTTTTGAAGCTATCACTGATTGTTTTCATAAGAATAGCATGGGTGAAGCTGTACATGAAAGTGAAAATTTAAGGAAAAATGTTGGTTCAACTAATGACATTTTTAATGATGAGTTTGCAATTGGAGAATGTGATTGTTTCAATCACATGGATGCATATGAGAACCTTTTTTCTGGGTGTGCTAGTTCTAGTTTTCCCTATGATCAATATACTTCAAATAAGTTGCCAAAGGGAAATGTTGTTGAATTAAGCATAGATATGTGTTTCATGTCTTATTTTTATGGCACATGTATCTCAATAGATTGCCAAGAGATTGAAATAGAGATAGAATTTGAGGAGTATGGCTCTTCATACAAAATTTCTCATGATATGAATGGAGGTGTTGATGAGGTTTGCATCAACATAGGTGACCCCAAGATGTGTTGGTCATCCATGGTCCCTGTTTTGAGTGAAGCTGAGTATGATGCATCCCTTTGTGATGAAGAATTAGTTTCTCACAATGGGGAATCCAATATTCCTAAATTTGATCACTTCACTTGGACTCATCATACATCTTGTAGTGATGATGACCAGCAACAAGTTATCTAGGTTGGTGATGTTCTGATTACTCATGTTTCTTATTTACCTGAGCTTCAAGGTTTGAAGTTTGATAGGTTATAGGATGAGTTTCCCTCTCCAAGTAAATATAATGAAGGGGCATATTTTTATTTTCCATGTGAATTGGAGGCATTTTCTTTTTTCCTTGATTCACTTGGAGAGGTCAACAGATATGAAGGCACCATGGTTTCATATGGTGTGGATTAGAGTTTTCAAGTTTTTTTGTCACCTACTACAAAGATGAAAAATTTGTTGAATGACAATGTGGGGACCTATGTTATATGGTTGCTATGCAACAAAAGGATCAAACATGAAGAAAGTATTCACTTGTTCAATGGTAGTCACATGTTTGTGCTTGTAAGAAGAGGGATATACTTGTTATAGTGGTGTGGAAGAGGTAAATGTGGGTTGAGGGAAGTTAGTTCCTTCAATAGGCTAGTGTTTGACAAAGGAAAACACTCGTTCTTTTCATTTGGTGGCTTGGGTCCATCAAATGAGGTTTAAAATTTTGAATAAAGGAGAAATTGCATAGCCACCCAATGGATTTGGCACTTGGTCTACTCCCCAGAGATCTAGAATCTCGCCATGGCCTCAAGAGGCATGTGTCCCCAAACATGAGCCACTAGTGGAACCTTCAAAATTTCATGTTCCACTAATCTAATGTCTTTACTTGGGTGGTTTCTTGGTGTTGAAATGATACAAGGGTTCATGGTTTTATGCTATAGGGTTGGCTTTCCTTAGCATATTTTCTTTTGCCTTGATCCTTATTATTTTGGTCTAATTCTCAGTTGACCTTCTAGCTAGGTTCCCAGTTGTCTAAGTTAAATCTTGAACCATTAAGTCTATTTACTCACTAGCCCCTTGCCTCATTTCAATGCTTGTACCCATTCACCTTCATAAAATTTGAATAAGGTTTATCGGTCTTTCGGTCAGCTTTTAGACCTCTTTGGCCACCGACACAATTTCAAAACCTTTGACTCTACAGACAGTGTATGTAGCCTTTAGTGTTGTTTGGTCCTTTGTCGGTATTTTGATGTGTTCATGAACCTTTTTGATCACTGACATTGTTTCAAAACCTATTTTGTCGATTAAGTCATACCTTTGCCTTTTCCTTTACCTTGTAAAAAATTAAATCATTCTATTGCCTAGGCATATCCCCCTTTTTAAGTCATGAATCGAGGCACATGATTTATATTGGATTTAAGTCATATTGATGGTGGTGGGGTATGCTGATGTGGTGGACAGATAGTGGTTGCTTGCCATCCTACTAAGAGTTTTGTGGGCCCATTCTTTCAGCCAGTGATACAATAGGGGATGGTGTAGATCATTTAGAGTTTGATCCGATAGTGATCACTAGAGGTCTTCACATCACCAAAGTATGGATGGAACTTGGAAGTATTACAGTGATGGGTGATGGACTCATTTACTTTACATCGCTTGTCACTATAAGCATTTGGCTTTTGATTTCATTTCCACGACATGTGATGGTTTGTGTCATTCCTTCACATTGCACTAGTTCTATGCATTGGATAAAACCTTTTACTACTCAATTCATTTGAGCAATGAGCGATGGTGAAGGATAACTTGTTTTAATGCCCGCGCTAATAAAAGGTTATTTTAAGCAAATGGTAAATGACAAGGAAATATTTTATGATCATGGTCATCCATCAAATCCAAATTTATGCATGGAGGCAGATGGTCTCAAAAGTAAAGAGCACATGGGTTGAAGGCACCAGATTTAATCTGGGCTGTTCACCTCCTCCTCCTTGCTAATAGATGCATGCAGGTTAAATCCAGTGGGTAGGAGGAGAGCTGACATGTAGCTATCTTTGAAGCTTGAGGAAATGTTGGAGCCAGAGGTGACAATGAAATATTGGCAAGACTTTTTGAAGAGTCTCTTCGACATGCCGATATGGTGTTGCTGCAACAATGAAAGATGCCTTTAGGAGGGTGGGAACTATCTACTTCAACAATTAACAAAGGTTTTTTTGTCTCATCTATTTCCCTCCTTTGAATTGTAAATATAACCACATTTGGGAATATTGTTGTCGTAGTCAAATGGGATTATGAAATGTGTACATTATAGCCTAAATCTTGTTTGCTCCTTCATTTCTATAAGAAGGAATTCACGACCAATAATATGGGTTCTGATTTCTATTAAGGTTCTTAGCTTTAGGGTGATCCCACAAAGCTGGTTTACAATTTCTTGGAGATTCTAACTTTTGCTAAAATCACATATTTCTAGAAAATACAATGATTTAAGCCTTAAAAATTTCCATTTAAAGCATTCCAATTGAAGAGGGTTTGATCAAACTACCTTAGATCAAACCCCTTAGATAGAACCCTAGTTTTAAACCATACCTATAATGGAGTCTCCTTTACACCTATCAAATGCGATAAAAACCACTTTTGATTTACCTTTTGGGGGATCAAATGAATTCATTCAAAATTTATTTTTTGTAAGTATGTAGTCCTTATTATAAGCTTCCCAAAAAGTATAATTTTATATAAATTTAATTTAATTATTATATTTATTTTTTATTTCTTGTGAATGTAGGTTTTTCATCGAAAATCAAGCTCTCTATTCTACACATGTGAAAAAATAGTAGATTATGAATTTTTTTTTTGAAAAAATATAAGTGCACTAGATATTGAAGTCCTTGATCCAAAAAATAAATAAATTGAATTTTGATACATACAAAAAAAGTCATACATTATACGGTTGCGCTATGTCTGAATTGTAATTGGTTTGACTTCAAAACTTGATTAAAGAAAAAATATTCAATAAAAAACTATCTAACCAAGTGAAAGAACTAGATATTGGAGTTAAAAGTATAATTTTGAAAGAATTAGAATTTTATCCTTCATGGAAAAAAGTTATGCGTTATATGGTGAGCATCACTTTTTTAAAATGTTATTTTCTGAATAAAACTAGTTTTTGAGGGAGATGGAAAAAGAAGTGTAATATGATTCCAAAAATCTTGAAAAACATATATTTAGAATCTACAGAAAAAAATTCATGAAACTCTAGTTTGCATCATCTTTAAATTCCTCACGATTTAGCTACTATAGGTGCCTGATAGTGAAGATTTAGTTAAAAAGATAATTTTAGTGTCCAGTTTGGCAAAAAATTGTAAATCACTATTGTGGGATCACCCTTTAGGTTTTGGCCATGAAAGAGGCTATGTATTATAACTGTTGATTTCTAAGGGTAAAGGTCCAGATGTTGTAAGTCCATGTATTGTGATACTCTTGTAACTTGATTGCAAAGACATGGATATACACTGTCATGTGATTGTCTCTATGTATGGAATGCATAATATTTTTTTGAATTGAAATAACAAGGTTATTGAGGTTTTTTCAGACACATTTGTTGTTTGAGTTATCTATTTGTTTGATTTCCATTCAAGGATTGGTGTAAATGCTTGTAAGTAGGTAATGAGGGTATTGTATTTTTAGGTGGATTACTAAGTATGATTTCATGACAGTCTTATGGAAAGATCATAATGTGATGGAAGTTTGAAGGTCATCAAGATTATGTTATAGTATTATGATGTGATGTGTATGCTATATGACTCTGTGGCCCAAGGAAGGCAATGGTCTTGCACAGTTGTTTTTCCCCATTCTCAGGAATAATCTTTAAATTCAAACAAGTTTTAAGTACTTTTTTTCTATGTTTGGTTTCTGGAAGTGAAATGTACTTTCATATTCTCATGCTCTAAATGTTGAGTTTTGTGAAATATTAGCCAGCCTTTTGAAATATTTCATTTATTGAGCACGTACATGAGAATTCATCTGTTATTTGTAATGTACAAGGTCATTTGGCTACATAAATTCATAGGTACATTATGTGGGATTACCCTCCTAGGTTTAGTGGAGCCTGAAGTGCAAGGGAGAAAAGTGTTGAATCCATCTCTCATTCATTGGCCACTAATCTTGAAGTTCTTGAGGATAAGTACTGGCTATCCTTTAGAGGATTTTCAAGGTTTAGCTAGAAAAAACCCCAATAGATTGGTGACTCTACTAGGGATGAACTTTAAAATTTGGTTATAGACTGTCCTATCAAAGAGTCATTAAAATCTCAAAATATTTTCTTGTAACTAGAGATTGAAAATTGTAGAATCTTATTTTCCCATCCGAGTCACCAATAGATTGGCGACTCTACTAGGGATATCGGAAGAGATCCATTAGGAAAGAGTCAAAGAATTTGATGAATTTGAACATCTAGTTCATATATTGAGAATTTTTAGACCTGGAAGTGGTTTTGTTGTAGATATAAAAGAATTAATGTGTGACTTTGTTGTTGTAGAAGACCCAAAATGAAATTAATCTTTGAAAGAACTTCATATTGTTTGAAGTTTAGTATTTTTTGAACTTCATAAAGGCCAATTATGATTTTCTATTGATGGCTTCCAGTGGTCTAAAGAAAAACAACTATTTTCAACACTTTAACATGCTTAGGTGAATTGTTATTATCTATTAATGATGTGAAGTGCTCTCTTCAAAATTGGCTATGTAGGTAAAGGGGCAAGCATCATGCTTCCCATTATTACACACTCTTTGATTAGAGATAAACTTGAAGAATAGTATGAGAGGCTTAAATTATTACATCATCATGAGTCCCCATTTCTATGAGGCATTTTTTCATGCTACCCCTTGTTGGCCTCCTCTAATGGTTCAATAACTAAGCCCTTAGAGCTGTGACTTATAGATTGGACATCTGCACTAAGTAGCTATCTTACTCATCATGAAGGTGCACTTCATTATCAACCCAAGGATGTAAACTTGAAATGGGTCAACATTGTATGTGCACTAGGACTCCACTGTAGTCATCCATGAACTAGGAAAGAAACAATATTGGAAATAAAATGCTAGAGAGAAATCAACTTAAGTACTAAGCATGAATCAATAACTATACTAAGCATCAACAACTGTGCTGGAAATGGATGGCAGGAATAAGAATCTCAACAAATAGACAGGAAACCACTCTATCTACCTTGGTTACAGGAACAACCAAAGAACAAAATTCCAGTGGTTGCAAGAACATATAATTGCTGAAACCAAAACTAATTATTGAACAAAAAATAACTTTTAAACTAAATGGGTGAAATTCTCACCAAGTGGGCCCCCTTGAGTGAGTCTTCCTTAAGCTAACTCAGATGCAGCAAATCAGAATATCATTTTATTCCTTGAAAGCATGATTACAACATATCAACAATATAATTGGAAAATACAAGTACAATCTTAAAACGTCCAACCTTATGAAAAGGGGCATTTGACCATTATTTATAGAGGGAAAAACTTCTAATTAACCCTAACTACCTAGGCAATCGACTCCAACAAAATATGAGGATGTCATTTATTGAAAGCATAGAAAAGAGAGGGAGGAAGTTATGCATGGGCCATATTTGGTCAAAGCAGACTTGCCCCAACCAGAATCTAGCATAGCACACTCCCTAGATTTTCTCAACTAACAAACATGACCATTAAAAGGTAGTTACAATCTTTCATTTGAACTAGGAATTTCCCTCCATTGGAAGTTTCCCTCCATTGAGGGTTTTCCCTCCTTTTACCTCTTAATGACCATCTTTTTTACTTCCTTAGCAACTAACCAGTTGGCAAGAGTTTCTTCCACTTTGCAAGCTTCATTTACATCAACATTTTAATGTGAACCTGCATAATTTTATTAGTACACATAAACAATTGCATATCCATAATTACCTTAAAATAACATCCATTCAACCACATGTAAAATTAACATAGATAATTCACATAGCATGTTAATGTCATTAAAGGTCACAAGGATAAGTTCATGTCCAAGGTTTATGGTTTTAAGGAAATAACATGGAAAATTTCAACAACCAAGTGCCAAAGTCTATGGTAACAACAACAAATATATAATAAACCCTATCAAAATTGAGCCATTAATTGAACTCATCATCTCCCCCAACCTAATGTTTTGTTGGTCCTCCAACAAAAGGAGTGTTATTCCTTTGCCTAGTTAGAGCTCTGAAGTCACTAGCTACCAACTGTCCCAAATTAGTCTCTACAGTGTCTAAATTGGGGTTCCAGTAGAATCCTTGCTTGTTTTCCAATCTGCTCCATCTTTTCCTTTCTATAGCTATGTCATATTGATAAAACCTGTAATCTGGCACAAGCCACAATAGAGTAGGTGGTTGAAATGTTAATGGAAGCCAATACTGCTACCTCATCCTTCCAATTTGCATGTACCTATTAGTTCGTTTGCATGTTGCAACATAATTTTGCAAGGAGTGGGATTCAGCTTGTTTCAACTAATCTGTCAAACTATTCCACCTCTGTGATAATTACCCCATTACCAATTTCTCTGTAGTAGCAACTACTTGCTCATATTCCTTGTATGCTTCTTCTCTAACAGGCATGATCCTATTTTTTTATATTGGGTGATAAAGAATTTTGTGCCATGTTTGGTAAATGTCTGGAGGGTTACTGGATTCAACTCTGAGAGGCAAGGGAGTATGGAGTTTTATTTCCCTGTATGTTCTAAACTCCCACCCCCAGCTAATTTCATTTTAGATCCATGACATAAATTCCCTTAAATGGATATCTCCAATGTATAGTAATGGGTTCCAATCAGGATCATTAGGCACAACATAATTATGTAGGTACAATTTACACAACAGATTTTTAACTTTAGGAGGGGAAGATTGGTAGGCCTAGAAAAAATCATGTGGAGTTTCAATAGAAGGGCTTAAACCTGAAATAACCCATGACATCTTGAAGGAAAGATTATGCTCCTTCAAATGCAGTGCATATAATCTAGGTGGAGTTCTGCATGCCATCATTTGGGGTACTAAAGCTACCACATTATCTACCTTATCCTTCAAGGAAGCAATCTCTACATTCTTTTCTTTAATTTCTACATTTTTCTTTTTAACCTCTTCTTGTAGCTTGCATTTTTCCTTTATCCACTCCTCATATTTTCTTTGCATCTCACTCCATAGGTTCAAATCTATAAGATTCCATGAAAAAGTGGGAGGTTTATGTTTTCCTACCAAAATCTTTCCTCGCATCGATTCTTTTTGTTCAAATAGCACCAGTTGTAGTGATTTTGGTTGTTCATCTTGCTCAGGTTGTAGTGGTTCTTGATTCTCATCTTGCTCTTGATTTTCAACCTGCTCTGCAATAGCAGCAAGCTCCGCTAATCTTATGTGTGTTTTTTCTTCAAAAATGTCTTTTTCTTCAACATTTACCTGCCCCATAGGGGCTTCTGTCTCCTTCCTAGGTGTTCTTCTGAATCTAGGTCTTCTCTTTGGAGGCATATCAATAGCTTTCCCAGCTAGTTTTTATTTATTAGGAGGGCTTTTATGTTTTTCTTCGGCTACAAGAAGACTAGTGTCATCAGCCTTCCTTTTCCTAAGGCTTGGTGTTACTTTCTCTGGCATTTTCTTCTTGGCCTTCCCCTTCCTCATTTCTGCCTCTCTCATTTGTGTTTCCTCTCTTCTAATGGAAACCCTAGTTTGAATTGGGATTTTGGGAAGAACATTAACATCAAGGTCTAAGGATGAAATTTCTTCATCTGAATACTCTGATTCAAAAGAGCCAATTTCTATTACTGCTTCAACTACAGTAGGGCTTATGCTAGGGTTTGTGCTAGAGGTTGAAGCTCCAGGAGTGGTTTTAACAACCCTCTCACCCCTACTAACCCTCTGAGGTTGAGGCTGACCTCTAGGATTGATAGCAACCTAGGTCAAAAAAAAACTCACCTTCCCAATACAAAGGTTTCCAAACCACCTTTCTTCTCACAAAACTAATTTTGGTTTATTCTCCAACTCTTCACCTAGACACCCTTGTAGGTTTGCAGACCTAGATTTTTCACCCTAACTCACATAAAAATCTCTCCATAACTCAACTCCTCATAGATTCAAAGACTAATTAAGGCCACCTATAACATATCTCAACACCTTGTGCAACTCTTTCAGAACATCAACCTAAAACTAGGCCTTCCACACTAACCTAGGCCATGAATTAGGCCAATTTTACAAAGGTTCACCTCTTTTTACTCACATCTTACACAAAAAATCTATGGGACAACACTAAAAAAACATCCAAACACACAATTTCATAATTTATTTGCACATCCATGCTTTCCAAAGTACTCAACCATGAAACCCTCTTTCCTTGTCATATACTTGAGGTTTTATTGAAAAAATATGTCACAGACCTCTCCAGACCTTATCACCAGTTCAAACACCTTATATTATTCCTACATATGGTTAAAATTTCAAGAAAGCTTGCTGCCTCCAAAGATTTCATCAAAACTAGTGTAAAACTTCATTTTTCAAGCAAAATTGACACAAAACCACACAGGGCAGTAATACAAAAGGCCTTCAATATTCTTACCAACATCACAAAACCATAAAAACATCTAAACGAGCCCCAAATATTCCATTCCACTAAGATACAATAAATGACAGTGGGTGGAAAGGCTTAAAAAGTCATTATTTCCCTCAAACCCTTAAAACAGGGTAAACTGACCAGCATTGAGAAATCTGCCTCTAGAATGCACAAAAATGAATGAAAAACTATTCAAAACAAATCTAGAAGCAAGTTATTCCTACTTCCCACACATTTCACACCATGAAATATCACAATCTTCCTATACGTAACCGTACAGTTCAAAGAAATAACAATTTTTTTTGGAAAAACACTATTTTTGCAAGGAAAGCAATGAAATTTTTATTGATTCTTCTCAATGATCAACCTCACCAACCATCCCTTCAAGTTCAAAATAATTTAAAAAAATTTTCCCCCCAAATTCAATAGTTACAACTACTTTTTAAACCAAATGACCGTTGGCTTACAACTTTTACAATTTCATTGACAACTTTTTCAACAATCTTTGTAATTCTTGCAAGTTTGATACAACCAACCCCCAAAATTACTCAAACACACCTAAAACATTAAAATTTGTCTAATGATACCTTATTCCACCTAAAAACATGACTCAAAGCAAGAAAATGCAATTTTACCCTCCTAGACAACTTTTGTCAAAATTGACAACTTTTAGACATGATTTGCAACTTTTGCATTTTAGACCCAAAATGACTCAAATGACCACAAAATATTATGAATGGCCTCATAATGGCCTTATTGCATTGAAATAACTTGAAAAACTCAAGAACCTATCACTTGACCTAATTTACCTAAAGTGACTTGGTGCTCCTGCACCATATAACCCGCCTAAAAGAAAATCTCATGTCCCATGAGGATTGCACTGTCTTGAACCTTGTCTCTTCACATCATCTTTAGGTCTTCCAAATGATCCTTGGTCTAGAAATCTCATCCATGGGATCAGGTGCTACCACCTTGCTTTGTTCTCTACATTGATGGACTTTTTTCTTTCTTGCATTTGTTTCATCTTTGCAACCTGCCCTGTTGACTGTCTCTCCATCTTTCCCTTGTCATTAGTTGATGCTACACCTATCTTGATCTCTGCAGCCTAACCTCTGTCCACTTTCCCTCTGATTGTATTCTTCCTCATCCTTATTGTACACTTAGGCTCATTTACTTGAACTTTCCAAGCAACCCTGCTCCCTGCACCTTTACCTTTGACCTCAGTCATCAGACTTTCTATCTTTTTAACCCCTATGTCATTAGATCCACTAGCCTCTAAAACAACACAGCTGAACTACCTTCTACCCTCTTTTTCATTCAATGGACAAGATACTATCCCCACCATAATCCTATCATGCTTCATAAAACTATCTTGAACCTCCAACACAAATTCATCCTTGGCCTTTCCATGATCATATTTCATTAGCAACTCACCATATTTTCTCTTCAACATGGCATCATTTTGTAAATTCACTATCATGGCTTCCTCCCTCCTTGTGGTGTCTATGACCTTCATCTCCTTTTCACTCTCAACTTGCACAAACTCCTTATTACCCATCATGATTACCTTGGATGTCTTGATCTACTCCTTGACTTCCTCTTGCAATGGAAGTAGAGTAAATGAGTTCCCTTCATGCTCAATCTGATAAGTATTAGCCCATCCATCATGTACATAGTGTTGGCCTCCTACAATTATTTCATAACTAAGCCTTTACAACCATGATTCAGAGAATGGAAATCTAACTTGAACAACTATTCAATCATCATGAAGGTGCATTTAACTTGTCAACCTAGGGATGTGAACTTGTAAATTGCTTAAAAGGAAATAAAGCAAATGATGAACATCAACTAACAACTATGATAAGCTAAAATGTACAGCAAGAATGAAAATCTGAGTGAAAAACATGAGACTACTATGTCTACTTTGGCTACAGGAATAGTCACAGAATATAATTCTAGTGGTTGCAGGAATAGTCGATGCCATATTTCTAATTGAGTACTAAACAACAAGTAATACTAAACTAATGCTAAACTAATAAGAAAAAATACTCACCAAGTGGCCCCCCTTGGATAAGTATCCTCTAAACTAATAAGAACTCAGATGCTCGAACTCAAAACTTTATTATATTCACTGTAAATCATAAATACAAAGAGTAATGTATCTATATTATTGAAACTGGAGAATGAGAGTACAATGTCAAATCGTGCAACCTACTTTTTTGAAGGAGCATCAAATCACTATTATACTATAGCTAAACAAGGTAGTCAACTCCACGACTGGGAGGATGCCATTTAGGGAAAATAGGGGAAAGTGGAACAATGGAGGTTATACATGCATGGAATCTAGTCAGACATGCAAGTCAAGTGCAAATATAGCACAACAGTAATGCCCATGCATGCTTGATCATTAAGGTCCACTGCAAGCCGGTTACATTTAGTTGCATGAAGAATATTTGCTGCCAACTACCTTTGAATTGGAGCGATTTCTCAGCTGGATGTTATGGTGCATGCCCAGCTGGTGGTGTCTTCCTCAACTTGGCATATTAAATCTGCATGTCAAGGTTAGTACGTATAATAACTACACATCTATAACCACTCTAAGAAACATTCATTAATCACACAAAAAATCAATATAGATAACCCACATATTATGCCAAATATCATTAAAGCTTGCAGAGATGGGGTAATATCAAATGTCAACGGTTTGAGGGAAACATTACGCCAATACCAACACTTAAGAATTAAATTCCATGACATCTATGAGCAAATAGACTGTAGATTCTATCCAAAACTAGACCAAAAACTAGGCTCATCACTCCCCCAACCTAACATTTTGTTGGTCCTCCAGCACAGGAAGAGTTGTTTTTCTGCTTGGTCAAAGCTCTGAAATTTGAAACTGAGAGTTGTCCAACATCAATGGATGCAGTACGTGAGTCAGGGTCCCAATAGAATCCTCCCAATTTATCAAACTTGTTCCATCTCTGCCTCTCTGCAGCAATGTCATACTAGTAGAATCTAAAATTTGGCATGGGCCACATGAGCATGGGTGGTTGAAAGGTCAGAGGAAGCCAAGACCATCCCTGAGTTCTCCCAATCTGAATATGCCTCTCAATTCTTTTTAATGCTGCAGTATAATTGTGGATGGAATGAGGCTCAACCTATTTTAGCTCATCAGTCAAACTATTCCATCTCTGGGATAAGCATCTCCTCATGGTTTCATCTTTTGCTGCTATCTTCACCTCATACTCAATGTAAAATGCCTCAATCCAAGGCATAATCCTATTGCCATAAATTGGTCTGAGCAATATTCTATGCCATTCTCTATACATATCCCTTGGGTTGCTTGATCCAGCTCTAACATGAAGAGGGATATTAGACTCAATTTTTTTATAAGCACCATGTTGCTATCCCCAACTATTCTCATTTTGCACCCAAGACATGAATGCTCTCAATCGAACATCCCCAACATACAATAGTGTATTCCAATCATGGTCCTTTGTGATAGCATAATTATGTAAATAAAATTCACATAGCAAATTCTTCATTTCAGGTGAGGCAATCCTATAAGCATTAAAAAATTCCATAGGGGTATAAATAGAAGGATTAAAACCTGAGGCAAGTCTTGACATCTTAAAAGAGAGATACTTCTCTTTCAGGAGTAGAGCATAGACCCTCAGAGGATTTCTACATTCTAGAATCTTTGGCACCAAAGCTTCCATATCATCTACCCTCTACTTTAGGGTGGCAATTTCTACATCTTTATCCTCAATCTCTTCATCCTTCTTTTGAATTTCCTCCAATTTCTATTTTTCCTTTTTCCATTCTTCCTCCCTTCTTTGTATCTCTTTCCATAAATTCAAAATTGTTGCATGTATTATAAAACTAGGAGGATTATAAATTCCTACCAGTCTTTTTGTTGATGGCAGCTCCTCATATGGCACTATTTGCATGGACTTAAGCTGTCTAGCTATCTCTGGTTGCAAGGGTGTTATTTTTTCTTCCTTTTGCTGCATGGACTCTTGTTCTTGCTATGGCTGTAGGAACTCCTGCTCTAGTTCTGGCTATTGCTGTAGGACTTCATGTTGTAGGACCTCTTGCTCATACTGCAGGAAGTCCTAATTTTCTTCCAATTCTTTTGCAATGTTAGCAAGATTGGCCAGTGTTATGTTTGCTTCCCTCCTAAATATATCTTCTTCTTCTTCAACATTCTCTTTCTCCATTGGAGCTTCATGGTTCTCATGTGAGGTCTCACCAGGTTTAGGGCTTCCCTATAGAGGTGTACCAATCACAGGCTCAGTTGGTCTTGATTTCTTGGGAGGTCTCTCACATTTTCCTTTGGCTGCGGGATGAACAATATCAGCCTTCCTCTTATTAGAACTTGACACTTTTCTTTCTACAAGCTGTGTTTTAGCCTTCCCTTTTCTCATTTCTACCTCTCTCTGTTGTGCCCTATTTTTCAGAAGGGCTTTAAGTGGAACTTCATCATCAGAATCCGAGGAAGAGCTTTCTCTTTTTGAGTACTCTGTTCCAAAAGAAACTAATTTCTATGGTTTCTTCTACTATAGGAGGATTCATGCTAGAGCTAGCGCTAGAGGTTGAAGCACTAGGAATGGCTTCAACCATGGTTACTCTCCTGCTAGACCTACGGGACTGAGGCAAATCCCTAGGTTGCAAGTGCTTAGGTCTAATTTTATCAACATTTATAAACTCTTCCCAAGTCATCCTAGATACATCATGCAAATATTTTTCAACTAGCAATTTAATCAAGCAATGGTGGGAAAAAAATTTCCCCTACCTTTTTGGGTCTCGATCGCCATGATTGAAAGAAGGTTGTACAAAATGTTGGGCATATTCATCCTCCTTTCGTGCCTCATGTGATTCAAAAGATTGAAGTGGACAGAATGCAAGTTTGAATGGTGACCCTCACAAGTGATTTATTTGATAACATACACAGCTATTTGCTTCCACAGCTCGAGAAGAGACATTATCTTTGCACCCTATTTTTCTATGCTCAATGGGGGGTTGTTTGGCTTTGTGAATTCAACCCTAGCTGACTTGGTGTCTCTGGAAGCAGGGTAATTTTCACCATCAATAGGTAACCCTATAACCTTTGCAATTCTTTCCTATGTTACCACAACTTCTAACCCTTTTACTATGGCTTCTCCTTCTGAAAATGTTTGGGAAAATTCAAGGGAAATGCCTTCATCAAAACCATCCAACTTCAAAAAGTAATCTATCCATCCACGGTTTTGAAATTCTACCAGGCATTGTGCATCCTATAGTAAAATATCATGCACCGTGGGTTTGTTTCGAATTAACCCACCTCCCATTGTCTGCAATCAAACAAATGCTCTACAACTTATTTTCCTACAATTCCCTTTTTTCTACAATTCCTGTCTGAAAATCAAATGCACTTCCCTGTAGTGTCTACTAATTTCTAGTGCCAACTTGCTAAATTTCTAGTGCCAGTGTTGACTGAATTTTCTTTCTTTTGTTTTTCCTTTTTGCTTGCAACTCAATATTACAACAGGACAATAATGGCAAGAAAAGGAGTGATAAAGGAAAATTATGATAGGAAGAAATGGCTGCTGCAACTATTGTCCCCTCACACATGCAAGCCGTCCTTCCACTCAGATTTCAAATCAACTCATTTTTTAAATTTTCTGACGTAGCCTAATATGATTTGACACATGGACAATAAATTCACAAAATATTTGCATCATTTTCTTTACCTTCCCCCCAACCTAAATTTGGAAATGTCTGCACATGTGAGATGGGAGTGGCGATTGACAGGTAATGATGGCATTTATGTGAATACCTAAACTAACGTACAATGATTAAATAAACTCACTTAAAAGATGATTAAATATAGCAATTAATGCACACATAACTGAATGTGTGGAAGATTTGTTTTAAAGATCATAGATAAAGTAACGCTGGCCTTGTTGGAAAATAAATTGAGCAATAATTGAAGATGAGGTGGAATGAGGTGATGGAAGAGAGAGAAAGGTGGTGATGGATGGGTGGAGGGGAAGATGATGAAGAAATTGACTTCAATGTAAGTGAAAGTCTTTATTATGAAAAGTATGTACCTCAATTAGGCTAAAGAGTGATACTAGGTCCACCGCCTTCGGCTGCAAGAAGCTCTGAGTGCTGGGTGAATTGCTGTAGGAACTCTTCTTTAGAAGCTGGCTTATGGTATAATCTGAGACATTGGCCATTGAAAGGTAATTTGAACCTGACAGGGTCAATCGTGGTGAGCTAAACAACTCCATTAGGAAAGATGTCAACAACTTCGTATGGTCCTAGCCACCTTGTCTACAATTTTCCTGCATTGTCCTAATATCTTGAATCATAGAGCAAGGCCCAATCTCTTGGTTTGAACTTGTCCTTGATAAATTTGTCATGCCACTTGATTCTTTGATTCTGCACTACTTTTGTATGCTTTAGGGCTGCTCTTTGTATCTCATCCAAAGCATTTAGCTCCATGATTCTTTCTCTTTGTGCTTAAAAAATATCCATCCCCAAATCTACTATA
Organism: Sequoia sempervirens; assembly: GCA_007258455.2. NCBI lineage: Eukaryota > Viridiplantae > Streptophyta > Pinopsida > Cupressales > Cupressaceae > Sequoia > Sequoia sempervirens. The sequence goes on from VDFB02353493.1 coordinate 124,608,437, forward strand.
GTTTGCAAAGTTTTATGTTCAAATTCAATTGGCATCGTAGCTGTCTTTCCATATAGCAACTTAAATGGGGTGAAGCCTATATTTTTTATCCATGTTGTCCTATAGGCCCAAATAGATTATGTAATTTGTTTTCCCAATCTTTCCTATGGATAACTATTGTTTTAGTTAGAATGGATTCAATCTCTCTGTTGGTCACTTCAACTTGGCCATTAGCCTAGGGGTGATAAGGAGTAGACTTTATGTTCCTTATATTGTACTCATTTACTAGTGTTGCAACAAGAGTTGATGTGAATTGTGACCCTTGATCAGTCACTATTTCTCTTGGGACTCCATATCTTGTGAAAATATCCTCATAAAGAAATTCTGCAACCTTGTTATCTCTTGCATGCTTCATAGCCTTGAATTCTACCCATTTTGTCACATAATCAGTGCATACCAATATATAAGAAGTTTACCATTTGATGGAGGGTCAATTGGTCCCACAAAATCTAATCCCCACTTGTCAAAGGGTGTGATTACTATATGAGAGAAAAGTGGAATTTCATCAGATCTGGTTGGTCTGCCCATTCTTTGACATCTACCACATTTTCTGGTATACCTTCTTGCATCCTTGTGGAGTGTTGGCCAGTAATATCTTGTGTTCAAAACCTTCATTGTTGTCATCTTGGCTACAAAGTGTCCTCCACATTGTTCATTGTGACATGCATGCACAATGTCATATGTCTTATCTTCTCTCACACATCTTCTCATGACATGGTCAGGTCTAGTATAAAACAAACATCCAACAATCCAAGAGAAAGGATTTTTTTTTTCAATGAGTGCCCTTTTCTCTTTTGGGGAGAAGTGAAAAGGAACTCTACTTATAACCAAGTAATTGGCTATGTCAGCATACAAGGGTATTTATACACAAAGAGAATAGATGCTCATCAGGAAAAGAGTCATCTATGGGATGATTTTCTTTTGATGTAATTAGCCTTGAAAGAAAATCTGCAACAATATTAGTCTTCCCTGGCTTATCCACAATGGTTATATCAAACTCCTGCATCAACGATAACCATCTTTCCAATCTACCTATGATCAAAGGTTTATTCATGAGATATCTAATGGATGCATGATCAATGTGCACAAAGATTTGGTAGCCCGTTATGTAATGTTTGAATTTGTTCAGTGCATAGACTACTACCAGCATCTCTCTCTGTCACTGTATAATTAAATTCAGCTCCTTGCAAATTTTTGCTAACAAAATAAATAGCATTTTCAATAGCTCCCCTTTTTTCTCATAAGACTGCTCCTATGGCATAATCTAATGCATCAGTATGGATGTGGAAAGGAAGCTCCCAATTGGGTCCTTTGAGTATAGGAGCATGAGTCAAAGTTGTCTTCAAGTCAGAAAACTGCCTTGTCACAAGCTTCATTCAACTAAAATTTAGCATCTTTAGTGAGAAGGGTATACAATGGTGTTGCTACCTTGCTAAAATCCTTGATGAATTTCCTATAATATCCTGCATGACCCAAGAAACTCCTAACATCCTTCTATTTTGCAGGTGTAGGAAGATTTGTGAGTACTTCAATTTTTGTAGGATCTACTTGAATTCCCTTGTGGGAGATGTAGTTTCCAAGAACTACACCCTCTTGCATCATCATGAAACACTTTTCAATATTTAAGGAAAAGTTTTGATCTTCACATCTCTATAGGACTCTCTTGATATTCTCCAATGCTTGATTAAAATCAGCACCATAAGAGGTGAAGTTGTCCATATAAATCTCCATGCAATCATGAGAAATGTCCGAGAATATGCTAATGACTGCCCTCTAGAAAGTTGTCGGTGCATTGCATAAGCTAAATGGGAGGACCGAATAGGAATAGGTCCCCCGTGGACAGGTAAATGTGGTCTTCTCTTGGTCTTTTAGTGCAATTTGGATTTGGTTGTAGCCACTTAATCCATCTAGAAAAGAGAAGTATTACTTTTCTACAAGTGTATCCAAAACTTGATCAATGAAGGGTAAAGGAAAGTGGTCCTTCTTTGTGGCAGCATTAAGTTCCCTATAATCAACACAAACTCACCATTTCCCTCCTTTCTTTGGCACAATCACTAATGGAGACACCCACTGACTATTTGAAATGGGGTAGATAAATCCTGCATATAGCAATCTCTACAGTTCTCCTTTCACAATTTCTCTTAGTGTAGGGCTAATCCTTTTTTGTGGTTGTCTTACTAGAGTGCAATCATCTCTGATATAAATTTTGTGGGTAAAAATTTTAGGATCTAGTCCCTTCATATCATGATAATCCCATGCAAATGCATGTTGATGAGCCCTTAATAGGTTTGCTAATAACAGTTGTTGCTCTTCATTCAATTTACTATTAACATTTAAATATTTTCCCTTCGACACCTCAACTTGTGTAGTTAACTCAATCATGGCTGCTTCATTAATACATGGTACCTTTAGTTCATATGGCAGCAATGTATGGAACATACATGTTGTTGTAGGAAGTCTATCTGTAGGAACAATGGCTGCAGGAAGAGCAAGCAAAAGGTTCCTCACCGAAGTAGAAGATGATGGTTCCTCCAATTCATAATGTTTCTGAATGAGATTAGCCAACACTTCATCCCCATCTTGGAGCTGCATGAAAGAGCTTCTGCCTAGCATCAAAAGCTGTTGTAATGGTTACCCCTTGTTCTAGACTAAATTTTGTGCTCTTTCTCTCAATGTAATTTTGACAAACAATTAGCTTGTAGCTAACTACTAGGTATTTTTTTTCTCAATTTGCAATATATTGTTTTGGATTGTTGTTGTTTTCTAAGTAACTTCAGATTTAATTCAGCATAGCACATTATTCATAACAAATACAAAGAACAAACTGAAATTGTTTGTTACTAATTCCCTTGAATATCTTCAGTGAATGATATCAACACATTTTAATTATCAAGAATAGTTTGATACAACAATAGTCATCAGTAAATACAACATAGACATACCAGTTGTTGTCACAACTAATTTCAGACCTGGAGCAGCTCCAATAAGTCTACTCAGCACTCTAAGATTGTTGTCAACCAGGCACAACCCCCTTCTAATTCATCTCAAACTTGTATGGCCACATTTCCATGCATTTCTAGATGGTGTGGCTTATCTCCCTGGTGTATTTGAATGATTTAGTCCCTATCCTGACATGTATGGCTTGGAATATTCTCTCCAAATGTTGCTAAACACTAGCAAAATAGAAAATATTGTAGCCGTTCTACTGTAGCTGCATCACTGTATCACGACATTGTAGCAGCAAGATCTCTTCCTTGAAAACTTGATTCAAATCCTCCTAGCTGTGTCTTGCAACAACAAGGAGAATGCTATTCATGAGGGTTTATGTCCTCACAAACCTTTGAAGAACTTCTCCAATAATTTATTTAACTTCATATATTCTCAAGCATGTCTCAACTCATCCCAGCCAAGAGAATATGAGGCCCTCCAAGAAGTCAATTTCAGTTGCATAAGCAATGTGGGATAAAAGAAGTGACAACCTTTTTATTAATATTAAATTCTTCACTTAAAAAGGCCCATGATAACACATTAGGTGTCCAAACCTAGAGAAGACACTTTTTAACAACTTTATAATAAAGTGACCATATTAATACATCTTTTATTTAATTGTCACTTTATAATAAATTATATTAACTTCAGGCATTAAAATAATATAGCAGTTGAACTCAGAATACCATGTATGATAGCTTGATGGAAAGCTCTCAACAAGAAGCACCAAGTCCAACACTAATATTCTCCAAATATTTTGATACCACTGACTTACTAAATATAGTAAGTTTGGCCAAAATCCCAAAATATCGTCATAAAAGATATCCTGACAACCACATAAAAGGTGATTAGACCCAAGGATTCTTGAGACCATGAAATCCAACTCCCAAGTCCATCTTGACTGACTCACTAAAAATAGTAAGTCCTAGAAATATTGCCAACTGAGCTCCCTAAACACTTCATTAGCCTACGGAAGCTCCTGTCATAGGCTAATCTACTGATCTCGATGGTCAAGTCAAATAGGGGACATTATAGTCCACCCCCCTTGAAATTTCTTGTCCTCAAGAAATCTCAATCCTGAATGCTGCAAATTCTATTTGTGCTCCCAAGTTGCATTCTCCTCTGGTAGGTTTACTAGTTTAGCCCCCTCCTCTAGCTCGATAACATGCTCTATACCCATCTCAGGAGGAACCCAATGTGGAATGCTACCAAACACCTTATCATTCCTAGAAATGATCTCCTTTATATCTGGAGGATGGCTTTTAACCCGCTGCTCTTGAGGCGTAGGCATGATCAAACATTCTACTTCCCACTCTACATCATCATTTCTAAATAACCGTTCTATCCTCTTTAATGATACCACCCTGAGTCCCCCCATCTGATAAACCTTGAAGCACCACCTTCCTGCCCTGATGCTGAAAACCTCATCTCTAACTTAGCCAAGTTGAAGGTAAACTCTACCAAAGAAGCCATCCATGTCATTCCCAAGATGACATCATAATCACCCATGTCAACTACATAGAAATCATCCTCCAACTCATAATCTCCCCCCAATCTGACGCGAAGATTTGAAATCTTTTGGGTGCATAATAACTTGTGGGCACTAGCCACCATGACTCTGAACCCTCTATGCTCTTCTGTTTGAAGGCCTCTCTTAGCCACCATCTATGCATCAATAAAGTTATGCGTTTCCCCTATGTCAATCAATGAAATCACATGCTACCCCTGAATCATCCCTCTTACCTTAAAGGTGATTTCCTTCTGGACCCTTGTCAACCGTGCAAGAGACTTCTCATCATCTGAACTCTCCTTAGCAGTGCTATCACCCTGACTAGACTCTAAATTTGAATGTTTATCCTCGTCCTTGGAAGGTGATTCTTTTGCTGAAAAATACTCCATTTGTTTAGCCTTCGCCTTAAGTAGACACTTATGGGAAAGATCCCATGGCTCCCTACAATGAAAACATAGTTTTTTCTTCCTGAGCTCATTGAGGGTGTCATTGTCCAACCTTTTAGTTTCCCCCTTAGGCTACTGAGGGTCCTTATGAAATGTATTATTTTCCTTATCCTTCTTAAAATGAGAATCCTTAGAGTGAAATTTACTCCTATAGGAAGAAGGTGCTAGGTCTCTCACTTTCTTAATAGCCTCCTAAAGTGAAGAAGGGTTGTGTCCCTTTACCCAGCCTCACAAGGGATCAGAAAGTCCATCCATGAAAAGAATGATGATTGTCCTCTCAGATATATCTATCACCAATAATGCCAGCTTCTGGAACTCGGTGATATAGGTCTCCATAGAACCCCACTGTCTAAGCTATGCTAGCTCCTTGAAATGCAATTTCGGGTCCTTAATGTTAAACCGCTCGATCAACCTCTCGGTAAACTCTGCATATGTATCAATCTGGTTATGTCCAAGTGTCACCATCCCATGGTGCCACCACTCATGGGCACTTCCATCTAGATGTAAAGCTACGTACTTGATGACATCATCCTCAGGCATCAGATTGAGCTAGAAATATGTATTGAGCTTTTGTACCCAAGACCTGGTTGTAGTCTTGCCTATACCATCAAAATATGGAATTGAGAGCTTACCCACTTTCTTCTTCAGCTCATAATGTTGTTGCATGTTGCCTCTTTGAGGTAAATGCTTCAACCTAACATCCATGTACTCCCTGAAAGATATTTCACCCTAAAAATACGATCCAAAATTTCTCCAATCCTCCAGTATCTGGTCTTGTATCTCCTATTGTGTGGGTACATTATTATCCTGTTCATTTTTGCTCAGTGGGAATTGAGGCATAAGGGGTCTAGTGCTAGCTAATTCTACTCTATTATACTATCTAGCTGCCCCTATGTTCACTGAACCCTCTCCATTGCCCCCATTTCTTCCATTTCCCTTCCCCTCTGGCATTATTGTCTCCATGATTTCCATTGTTTCCCTACTCTCCCTGATTACCATTGTTTCCTTGACCCATATTAGTCAAATGTTGTGTCATCATAATAGCCATTTGGTGCAGAGCAGCCTATAACTCATGTTTTCCTCTAGCTAAATCACTCAACATTTCCCTAGTGCTTAGTTCCCCTCATTCTTCCTATCTATCACCCATGTTAACTACAAAGAAAGGATCACCCCGTTCCTCTATTTCAATTATGTTGTTAGGATTTTCATTTGACCTATTTCTTCTTAGATAATACTGATGGTGCAATCCTCTTTGAAACTTAACAGGATGGCAGAATCTTTAGCTCTGATACCATTGTAATGGTTACCCCTTGTTCTAGACTAAATTTTGTGCTCTTTCTCTCAATGTAATTTTGTCAAACAATTAGCTTGTAGCTAACTACTAGGTACTATTTTTTTTTCAATTTGTAATATACCATTTTGGATTGTTGTTGTTTGCTAAGTAACTTCAGATTTAATTTAGCATAACACATCATTCATAACAAATACAAAGAATAGACTGAAAGTGTTTGTTACTAATTCCCTTAAATATCTTCAGTGAATGATATCAACACATTTTAACTATCAACAATAGTTTGATACAACAATAGTCATCAGTAAATACAACATAGACATACCAGTTGTTGTCACAACTAATTTTAGACCTAGAACAGCTCCAATAAGTCTACTTATAAGCACTCTAAGATTGCTGTCAACCAGGCATAGTCCCCTTCTAATTCATCTCAGACCTGTATGGCCACATTTCCATGCATTTCTAGACGGTGTGGCTTATCTCCCTGGTGTATTTGACTGATTCAGTCCCTATCGTAGCCTGTATGGCTTGAAATATTCTCTCCAAATGTTGCCAAACACCAACAAAATATCAAGTACTATAGTCGTTCTACTGTAGCTGTGTCACTGTATTGCAACACTATAGCAGCAAGATCTCTTCCTTGAAAACTCTATTCAAATCCTCCTGGCTATGTCTTGCAACAACAAGAAGAATTCTATTCATGAGGGTTTATGTCCTCGCAAACCTTTGAAGAAGAACTTCTCCAATAATTTATTTAACTTCATTTATTCCCAAGCATGTCTCAACTCATCCCATCCAAGAGAATATGAGGCCCTCCAAGAAGTAAATTTCACTTGCATAAGCAATGTGGGATAAAAGAAGTGACAACCTTTTTATTAATATTAAATTCTTCACTTAAAAAAGGCCCATGATAACACATTAGGTGTCCAAACCTAGAGAAGACACTTGTTAACAAATTTATAATAAAGTGACCTTATTAATACATCTTTTATTTAAATGTCACTTTATAATAAAGTATATCAACTTCAAGCATTAAAATAATATAGCAGTCAAACTCGGAATACCATGTATGATAGCTCAACGAAAATATCTCGACAAGAAGCACCGAGTCCAACACTAAGATTCTCCAAATATCCTGATCCCACTGACTTACTAAATATAGTAAGTTTGGCCAAAATCCCAAAATATCGTCATAAAAGATATCCCAACAACCACATAAAAGGTGATTAGACCCAAGGATTCCCAAGACCATGAAATCCAACTCCCAAGTCCACCTTTACTGACTCACTAAAAATAGTAAGTCCTAGAAATATTGCCATCTTAGCTCCCTAAACACTTCATTAGCCTATAGAAGCTCCTATCATACGCTAATCTACTGATCTTGATGGTCAAGTCAAATAGGGGACATTACACTGCACCATAGAATTAACTTCCTCAACCTCTTCACCAACTTGTGGCCATACAAAATCTTTCTCATGATGATACATTGCCGAGCAGGTGGATAAAGAACAAAAATTTTAGTACTCCTTCCATCTAAAATGGTCATGTCACCTGACCAACATCTAATGTGGGCATGTACAGTTTCCAACCAAGGATTTCCAAGAATGTTGGGATACCTACCATGTTAGCCTTAGGAGAAAGAATCATAAAATCTATTGGGTATTCCCAGGAGTCTAGAACTACCACAAGATCCTCCACTACACCATCAGGCTTAATAGTAAAGCTATTAGCAAGCTGTAGGATAGTAGGAGTAGATCTCATATTCATAATGTTTAGTTGTTGCAGGATAAATTTGGTCATTACATTGATTGATGCCCCTAAATCAATCAGAGCATTCTTCACTTAGATCTTATTTATGACAACTGCTACCACAGGACTGCGTGGGTCATTATACTTGGGAATAGTCACTTTTCCTAGCATGATATCAGCTAGCTGGCCCACCACATGAATTGTAGTTGGGTCTTTCTTCTTCCTTCTTGGCTTCTTAAGATAAGCTTCCTTGATAGCTTTGTCATAGATTGGAACATCCTTTATGGCCTGAAATAGGGGTATCTGAACACATATATGCTTCAGCTAATAGAGGATGTCAAAAGTGGTATCCTCCTTTTCTTCTTTCTTCTTGGAAACTTCCAACCTCTGAGGGAATGGTGGATCTTATTCAGTCTGCTTGACTTGAATTGGTTCAGGATTTTTAGGTGCATTTGGTTGAATGGCATCATTTAGAGGCTCCTCCTCCTCTTCCACAGGAAGCTCAGTGATAATGGGTTTGGGAGGACCCGATAGAGTGGTTCTTGAATGCAAGTGGATATCACTTACACTTACAACATATGCAAGGAATTGATTTGAATTAGCAGAGTATACAGGCTGTTGTTGTGGTTTGTTATTTGGGTTGGGTGTGGGTTGAGCTGGTATCTGAGTAGATTTAGGTTCATTTGAGCTTGGATTAGCAGGTGGAGGCATTAGAGCAAGTTGTTAGGGCTGAGAAGGTGGTTGCATGTAACTAGTTGTCTGAGTAGGCCATTACTATCCTCCTCTCCATTGATTTGGTTGCTACCAATTTCTTGGAGGTGGTTTCCAGTGCCCTTGAAATTTCTACCAATTCTCTTGAGGTTGTTTCCATTGAGGTGAAGAAGTCTGATGGTTTGGCCAAGGATTTGGAGGGTTACTCCAAGGCTGTGGTGGATATCCTCCATAACTAGATGGATATGGGGGTTGCCATTGGTTACTAAAAGAATAAGAGTTAAAATATGGTCCAACATAGGATAGTGGATCTGGTGGCATACCTTGTCTTGGAGCCCAAGGCTTCCTTTGTGCAACATAGT
>VDFB02353493.1:124617632-124745769 GCA_007258455.2 Sequoia sempervirens
CCCTTCATTCTCTCCCAAGAAGTGATCTTAGCCTTCCCCTTTTTCTGCCCTTCTTCTTGCACAAAGTTCTACCATAGCAAAGCATGTCCTTTCAACTTAGTTTTTTCATTCTTCACCTTGTGTTCTTCATCTATCTCTTCACTTTCAAAATAACTCTCCATGGCTCCTATCCAATCCAAGATCTCTTCACCATCTAGTTTACCCCCATACATAGGAAAATCCATTTTTCCATGTCCATCACCTTTCACAGCCTTCAAAAGCTTCAACATCCTCACATCCTCTGGATCCAACTCTTCCTCTTCACTAGAAGTTTATTCCTCTTCAGAATCACTCTCATCCATATCAACCCTAGCTTTAGACCTCAATGCAACAACCTCCTTCTTCAAGGTTTCTAATTCTCTAGCCTAGTTACCAATCTTCTTAACAATGGTTCCTTTAGGAGGCATTCTGATTCTTCCAAATACACCTTTTCCTTGCATACAAACTTTCAATCTTCTCCCTCAAGAGACCTAATCCCTTTGCTTTGATACCAAAAGATAGCAACCTAGGTTGGAAAACAGCTCACCTTCCCAATACAAAGGTTTCCAAACCACCTTTCTTCTCACAAAACCAATTTTGGCTTATTCTCCAACTCTTCACCTAGACACCCTTGTAGGTCTACAAACCTAGATTTTTCACTCTAACTCACATCAAAATATCTCCATCACTCAACTCCTAATAGTTTCAAAGACCCATTAAGGCCACCTATAACAAATCTCAACACCTTGTTCAACTCTTTCAGAACATCAACTTGAAACTAGGCCTTCTATGCTGACCTAGGCCATGAATTAGGCCAATTTTACAAAGGGTCACATCTTTTTACTCATAGCTTACCCACAAAATCTATGGGTTAGCACTAAAAATACATCCAAACACCCAATTTCACAATTTATTTGCACATCCACGATTTCCAAAGCACTCAACCATGAAACCCTCTTTCCTTGACATATACTTGGGGTTTTATTGAAAAACAATGTTGTAGACCTCTCCAGACCTTATCACCAATTCAAACACCTTATATTATTCCTACATATGGTTAAAAGTTCAAGAAATCTTGCTGCCTCCAAAGATTTTATTAAACCCTAGTGTAAAACCTCATTTTTCAAGCAAAATTGACACAAAACCACACAGGGCAGTAATACAAAAGGCCTTCAATCTTCTTCCTAGCATCAAAAAACCCTACACATATCTAAAATAACCTCAAATATGCCATTCCACTGAGATACATTAAATGGCAGTGGGTGGAATGGCTTAAAAAGTCATTATTTCCCTCAAACCCTTAAAAAAGGGTAAACTAACACACCTTGAGAAATCTACCTCTAGAATGCACAAAAATGAATGAAAAATATTCAAACCAAATCTAGAAGCAAGCTAGCCTACTTCCCACACATTTCACACTAGGAAAGATCACAATCTTCATGTACGAAACCGTAAAATAAACAACATAATTTCTTGAAAAACATAGTTTTTGCAAGGAAAGCGATGAAATTTTTATTGATTCTTCTCAATGATCAAACTCACCAACCATCCCTTTGAGTTAACAATCCTTTTAAAATTTTTTCCCATCTAATTCAATAGTTACAACTATGTTTTAAACCAAATGACCATTGGTTTACAACTTCTTCAACAATCTTTGCAATTCTTGCAAGTTTGATACAACCAACCCCCAAACTTACTCAAACCAACCTAAAAAATTAAAAGTGGTCTAATGAGACCTTATTCAACCTAAAAACATGACTCAAAGCAAGAAAATGCAATTTTACCCTCCTAGACAACTTTTGTCAAAATTGACAACTTTTAGACATGATTTGCAACTTTTACATTTTAGACCCAAAATGACTCAAATGGCCACAAAATCTTATGAATGGCCTCATTATGGCCTTATTACATTGAAACAACCCAAAATGCTCAAGAACCTATCACTTGACCCAATTTACCTAAAGTGACTTGGTGCTCCTGCACCAAGGATGCACATTTTCTAGTGTAAACTGATCAATGTTTACAAATTCTTCCCATGTCATACCAGACACCTCTTGTAAATATTTTCCTACCAATAATTTTATCAAACAGTGATGAGAAATAGAATTGTCCCTACCTTTTTGTGATTTAGCTGTCATGATTGCAAGGAGGTTATACATCACATTGGGCACGTTCATCCTTTTTCCATGGCTCATATGGTTCAGGAGCTTAAAATGCACAAAATGGAGGCATGACTGTCAGACCTCACAAGTAATATACTTGAAAATGTAGATGACTACTTGTTTCAACTTCTCTGGAAGAGAAGTTCTCCTCGTTCCTTGCTTATCTACAACCAGCAGAGGGTCACTAGGTTCAGTGAATTCTTCCCTAGCTGACCTCTTATCCCTGGAAGCAAGGTATGGCATTCCTTTGACAAGTAAACCCATTACCTCTGTGATTCTCTCCTCAGTGGCTATCACTTCTAGCTCTTTCACCATTGCCTTCCCATCAGAGAGTACCTGTGCAAATTCCAGAGCAATGTCCTCATTGAAACTATCTAGTTTTAGGAAGTAGTCCAACCATCCACAATTCCTGAAATCGACAAGAGAAAGTGCATCCTACAGTATCACATCATGAACTTTAGGTTCATTCCTAATCTATTGAGCTCCCATTGTTTCAACTTCCCATAATCAAGCAAACAGTTCTGCAAAATTTTCTTTCCCGCAATCTTTCTATGAAAACCCAATTTCTTCTTCCTGCAACTCTTCTGTGGTGCTAACGCCAATGTCATATGAAATTTACCTTTTTGGTGATGTTTAAGATTATGACTAAGGCATTAAAGAAACATAAATGAAGGGTATCATTAATAAAATGGTGGTGGTTCAATGTCATTTCACACATGCAAGCCGTCATTTCACTATATCATTCAAATTGGCTTATTTCAAATTTGGTGACATGTATGACATGTGGACATGTGGTTGAAACCCCCACAACCTAAATTAGAGTATGTGTCCACACAATATAGGTGGTAATTATGATGTGACAGGGTAGAGTACAGATATGTGCTATGTGAAATATCAAGATTAATTTACAATAATTAAATAAATGCATGAAAGATAATTAAGATATAACAAGTTTTTTTATGCACTTGAAAATTTGGAGTTCCATTGCAAAAAATGTGGAAGGAAGTACGGGTTTCTTTAATAGTAAAATTGAGCAATTAAAGGAAGTGGTGATGGAATGAAGTTATGGTGAAGTGAAGTGATGGTGGAGTAATGGAAGAGAGAGAAAAGATTGAAATGGATGGGCGGATGGTTTATTGATGAAGAAGTGGATTCCCACAAAAGTGGAAATGTTTATTATGATGTGATTGGATGCATACCTTGACTAGTCAGAAGGAGGAACACTAGGTCCACTTCCTTTAGTTGCAAGAAGTTTAGAGGTTTGGTGTTGAATAAATTGTTGCATGAATTCTTTCTTAGAAGCGAGTTTATGATATAACCTGAGACGGTAACCATTGACCAAGAGTTTGAATATGACAGTGTCAATGGTAGTGAGTTGAACAACACCATTGGGGAATACTTTTGCAACTTCATACGGTCCCAACCACCTGGTCTACAATTTTCCTGCATTATCTTGATACCTGGAGTCATAAAGGAGTGCCCAGTCACCTAGCTAGAATTTATTTTCCTTTATGTATTTGTCATGCCATTTGACCCTCTGATTTTGCACTATCTCAGTATGATGAAGGGGTGACTTTCTCATCTCATCCAAGGAATTCAATCGCATGATTCTATCCTTTTGTGCCTCAGATATATCTATCCCAAGATCTAGTGCAGTCCTAAGAGTTTTATGCTCAAACTCAATAGGCATCATGGCTGTCTTCCCATACAGTAATTCAAAAGGAGTGAAACCAATGGTTGCCTTCCAAGTGGTCATATAAGCCTAGACAACTTATGGAAACCTATTTTCCCAATATTTCCTATGAATAGCCACTATTTTGGTCAAGATAGCCTCTATTTCCCTATTGGTCACCTCAGACTAGCCATTGGCCTAAGGGTGATAGGGGGTAGATTTCCTATGCCTCACATTATATTCATTTACCAATGTTGTGACAAGGGTTGATGTAAGTTGAGCCCCTTGATCTATCACTATCTCTCTGGGAACCCCATAATGTGTGAAGATATCCTCATAGAGGAATTCTACAACTTTATTATCTCAGGCATGTTTCATAGCTTTAACCTCAACCCACTTGGTCACATAGTTAATACAAACCAAGATGTAGGATTTTTCATTTGATGGTGGATCAATGGGACCTACAAAATCAAGTCCCTATTTATCAAATGGAGTGATGACTACCTGGGGGTATAAAGGAATCTCATCAAATTTAGTTGGTCGGCCCATCCTCTAACATCTATCACACTTCCTAGTATACTTTTCCGCATCCTGATGAAGTGTGGGCCAGTAATATCCTATATTAAGAATCTTTAATTTTTTCCTTTTTGTTGTAAAATTCCCTCCATAGGGTTCATTGTAACATGCATGTAGTATATCATATGTTTCATCCTCCCTTACACATCTCCTCATTACATGGTCTGATCCAGTGTAGAATAAACATCCTAAAGTCCATGAGAAAGGAAAAGTTTTCTCAATGAGCTCCCTTCTCTATTTTGGAGATAAATGAGGAGGAACTCTCCCTATAACCAGATAATTGGCTATATTAGCATACCAAGGTGTATGCACACTAATAGAAAACAAATTTTCATAAGGGAAATAATCATCAATGACTTGAGTGTCCTTTGATGTAGTCAATCTAGCGAGAAATTTTGCTACAACATTTTCCTTTCCTGGTTTTTCAACAATGGTGATATCAAATTCCTGCATCAACAACAACCACCTTGCTAGCCTACCTAAAATCAAGGGCTTATTCATGAGGTATCTTATGGCTGCATGGTCTGTATGAATAAAGATCTGATATCTTGTTATGTAATGCCTGAAGTTATTAAGGGCATAGATGACTACCAACATCTCCTTCTCTGTCACTGTGTAATTAAACTCAGCTCCTTGTAGGTTTTTGCTAACAAAGTAGATTACATTCTCAATTGCTCCCTCTTTTTGTCCCAAGATAGCTCATATAGCATAATCAAATGCATTTGTATGAATATGAAAAGGAAGCTCCCAAATAGGGCCTTTGAGTATAGGAGCATGGGTTAAGGCTACTTTCAAATTAGAGAATGCTTTGTCACACTCCTCAGTCCACTGGAACTCAACATCTTTAGTTAGAAAATTGTTGAGTGGTGCTGCCATTTTATTGAAATCTTTGATGAAGTGCCTATAGTATCCGGCATGTCCCAAGAAACTTCTAACATCTTTTTGCTTGGTATGAATAGGAAGATTGGTAATCACCTCAATCTTGGTTGGGTCCACTTGAATTCCTCTTTGAGAGATGTAGTGGCCAAGGACTAATCCTTCCTGCATCATCATGAAACATTTCTCACAGTAGTGTTCAAGGACAAATTATGTTCTTCACATCTCTATAAAAATTTCCTTATATTTTCTAATGCTTCTGGAAAATCAGCACCATAGGTAGTAAAATCATTCATATAGATCTTCATACAATCATGTGAGATATCTGAAAATATACTAATGACTACTCTTTGAAATTTTGCAAGTGCATTACATAAACCAAATTAGAGTACTAAGTAGGTGTAAGTCCCTGAAGGATAGGTAAAGGTTATCTTCTCTTGATCCTTAGGTGCAATCTGTATATTATTATAACCACTTAATCCATCTAGGAAAGAAAAATACCATTTTCCTGCAAGCAAATCCAGTACTTGGTCTATGAAAGGAAGGGAAAAATGATCCTTTTTAGTGGCAGATTTTAGTTCTCTATAGTCAACAAAAACTCTCCATTTACCTCCCTTTTTAGACACAATTACCAATGGAGACACCCATTGGCTATTTGAGATAGGGTAGATAAATCCTACATGAAATCATTTTTGTAATTCCCTTTTTACAATCTCCCTCAATGCAGGATTGATTCTTCTTTGTGACTGCCTTACTGGTGTGCAGTCATCTCTAATATATATCATATGAGTATAGAGTTTGGGATCTAATCCTTTCATGTCATGGTAATCCCATACAAATGCATGTTGATGGGTCTTCAACAAGTTTGTCAGGGACAATTTTTTCTCTTAACTCAACTTCCTATTAATATTCAGATTTTTCCCTTCTGACACTTGCACTTGTGTGGTTAACTCAATCATGGTTGTTTCACTAATACTTGGCCTTTTTAACTCATGTGGCAATAATATATGAAGCATATTTATTGCTGCATGAAGTTTAGTTGTAGGAGAAGCGGGTAGAAGTGTCTTCACTAGACCTGTAGAACCAGATTCGTGAGTGGATGATGCTTCATGCACCTCACAATGGTTCTGAATTATGTGGTACAATAATTCATCTTCTTCCTAAAGTTGCATAAAAGGACTTCAACCTATCATCATGAGTTGTGCCACTGAATTAACTTCCTCGGCCTTTTCTCCAACATGTGGCCATATGGGGTTGTCCATATCATTGGATGGTTGAGCAAGAGGGTAGAGAACAAGCCTTTTAGTGCTTCTGTCATTAGAAATATTCATGTCTCCTGACCAAAATCTAATGTAAGCATCTGTTGTGGCTAATCACAACCTACCCAGAATAATGGGATACCCTCCTAGTGTAGTTTTAGGGGAGAGGATCATGAAATCTGATGGGTACTCCCAAGAGTCTAGAGTTACAACAAGGTATTCTACTAGACCATCTAGTTTGACAGTCGAATTATTAGCAAGTTGCAGGATAGTAGGAGTAGGTCTCATGTTTGTAATATTTAGTTGTTGTAGGATATCCTTAGTCATCACATTTATTGCTACTCCCAAGTCAATTAGAGCATTTTTTACTTAGATTCAATTTATAACAACTCCTACCACAGGACTACTAGGGTCAGTGTATTTAAGAACAATAACTTTCCCAAGCATGATATCTGCCAACTGTTCCACCACATGAATGGTAGTGGGGTTTGTCTTTTTCCTCTCTTGCTTTTTGAGGCATGCTTCCTTGATTTACTTGCTATATATGGGAACATCTTTTATGGCCTAGAACAAAGGTATCTTAACACATATGTATTTCAACTGATCTAGAATGTCAAAGGTTGTTCCCTCCTTCTCTTCCTTTTGTTTAATAACTTCTAACCTTTGAAGAAATGGTGGATCTTGTTCAGTTCGCTAAACTGGTTTAGGATTTTTAGGCACACTTGGTTGAATGGGGACATTCTAATGCTCCTCTTCTTCCATAGGAAGCTTGGTGATGATAGGAGTGGAAGTAGATGGAAAAGTGGTTCCTGAATGCAGATGAATTTCACTCACACTCACAACATATGCAAGGAATTGATTAGGATTTGTAGAGTAGATTGGTTGTTGTTGTGGTTTGTTATTTGGGTTAGGTGTGGGTAGAGCTAGTAACTGAGTAGGTCTTGGTGTGCTAGAACTTGAGCTAGTAGGAGGAGGAATTATGGTAGGCTATTGAGGCTGTGGAGGTGGCTTCATGTAGCTAGTTGTCTGGTTTGGCCATTGTTGTCCTCCCCTCCATTGAGATGTCTGCTGCCAGTTTCCTAGAGGTGGCTACCAATTCCCCTAGAATTGCTACCAATTACCCTGAGATTGCTGCCATTGAGGTGGAGATTTTTGTTGATTGGTCCAAGTATTTGGAGGGTTTCTCCAAGGCCGAGGTCGATATCCTCCATAGTTGGATGGGTATGCTAGTTGCCATTGATTATCAGATGCATAGGAATTGAAATAAGGCTCAACAAAAGATAATGGATCTGGTGGCATACCTTGTCTTGGGGCCCATGGTATCCTTTGTGTGATGTAGCAGACTTGATCATCATCACCCTGGATTGGCTTGAACTCAGGTGGAATTTTCTTGCTATCAATGTTAGCTACCATTTTGCATCTACAGTCCTTCTTTTGTCTTCAATGCGGGCAATATTTTTCCAACATTGCCTCTACCTCCTCATGTTTCTTCTTTGCTTGAAGTGTGTCTAGTTGAGTAGCTAGATTGTTTATGATGTCTTTCTTGAAATCTACCAAAAAATGAGTAATCTCTATCCTTGAAACTCCATTGATGGAGGATTTACCCATAGAGGATTGGTAACCTCTTTCTTTCTTTGAAGCTTCCCTGGAATAGTTTTGACATCTCTTCTTAATATCATCCCAACAAACTTTGGTGATATCTCCTCCTCCCATCAGGTCCAAAGAATCAATGTAACTTTCATTGATCCCTCTAAGTAAGAGAATCTTTTTAGAGTCTTCATTGAGTGTATGATGTGGATATTTCTGTAGGAAAAATAGAAATCTTGAAATATAGTCCTCCAAACTCTCATCTTCCTTCTGTTGCATCCTAAAGATGTCATCTCCTCTCATATCATTTCCCCTACAATATTATTTGTACTTCTCAAGAAAATTTGTTTTCATATCATCCCAAGTCTCTATAGTATTCCTACCTAAGATCATAAACCATCTTAATGCAGCTTCTTTCAAGGTGGTAGGAAACAACTTAAGCCTATGAGCATCAATGGTATAGTCATAGCTTCTATAGAGGATATCAAACTCAAATAAGAAAGTGTCAGGGTCTTCTGTGACAAGCCCATAGAACTTAGGAGGGATTGAAGTAGGGATGTTTTTGAGGTTATGAACTTCATTCTAATGAGTGATAGGAAATGGAAAAGATGGTTGGTTGGTTCTGTTTCGATTTGCGTCAGCCATGCCTGCTTGATGGAGTTCCAAAGCAAATGGATTCTCAATCAAATTTTGGTCTTCAGAGGAAGTTTCAAAATTGATCAAATTGGGAAATGCATCAATAAAAGGATGTGCCTCTTCTTCTTCTTCGTCTCTTGGAAGATTTTGAAACTGAACTAGCTGATTAACGGGATTAGGGTCATTAGGAAGGAATCTCCCATAAGCATCTCTTCTCCTACCTCTATGCATGTAGTATCAACTTAGTATCAACCAAATCACATAAAGAATTGGTGAAAGAATGGAAAATCATTACTTTTCTAAATGAGGGGTATGCTAAGAACAAAATTCAGAGATACTATAGCAAGAAAGAAACTATCAATGAATCCAAAGAACTTCCTAATTTGACACCATCCCTGCAACGACACTAAAAGTGTTGGCCTCCTCTAATGGTTCAATAACTAAGCCCTTAGAGCTGTGACTTATAGATTGGGCATTTGCACTGAGTAGATGTCTTAATCATCATGAAGGTGCATTTCATTGTCAACCCAGGGACATAAACTTGAAATGGGTCAGCATTGTATGTGCACTAGGACTCCATTGTAGTCATCCATGAACTAGGAAAGAAATAATACTAGAAATAAAATGTTGGAGAGAAATCAACTTAAGCACTGTGCATGAATGATCAATAACTATACTAAGAATCAACAACTGTATTGGAAATGGATGGAAAGAATAAGAATTTCAGCAAACAAACAGGAAACTACTATATCTTCCTTGCCTGTAGGAACAACTACATAACAAAATTTGAGTGGCTGTAGGAACAAACAACTATTGAAACCGAAACTAATTACTAAACATAAAATATAAACTAAATGGGTGGAATTCTCACCAACTGGGCCCCCTTGAGTGAGTCTTAAGCTAATTAAAATGCAACAAATCAGAATATCATTTTATTCGTTGAAAGCATGATTACAACATATCAACAATATAACTAGAAAATGAATGTACAATTTCAGAACATCCAACCTTATGAAAAGGGGCATTTGACCATTATTTATAAAGGGAAAAACTTCTAGTTAACCCTAACTACCTAGGCAGTCAACTCCAACAAAATACATGGATGTCATTTATTGAAAGCATAAAAAAGAGAGGGAGGAAGTTATGCATGCGCTAGATTTGGTCAAAACAGCCTTGCCGCAACGAGAATCTAGTACAACACACTCCCTAAATTTTCTCAACTAACAAACACGACCATTAAAAGGTAGTTACAATCTTTCATTTGAACTAGGAATTTGCCTCCATTGAGAGTTTTCCCTCCTTTGACCTCTTAATGACCATCTTGTTGACTTCCTTAGCAATTGACCAGATGGAAGGAGTTTCTTCCACTTTGCAATCTTCATTTACATCAACATCTTAATGTGAACCTACATAATTTCATTAGCATGCTCAAAAAATTGCATATCCATAATTACCTTAAAATAACATCCATTCAACCACATGTAAAATTATATAGATAATTCACATAGCATGTTAATGTCATTAAAGGTCACAAGGATAAGTTCATTTGCAAGGTTTATGGTCTTAAGGAAATAACATGGAAAATTTCAACAACCAAGTGCCAAATTCTATGGTAAGAACATAAAATATATAGTAACCTCTATCAAAATTGAGCCATTAATTGGACTCATCACCCCTACCTTGTCAACCCTACCGAATTGGCAAGCTAGTGAGCTCACTAGCTTGCCAATGCTACCACATGATTTTTTGGATGGAACACCTTAAAGAAATGTGGTAATGTGGCATGCCATGATTGGAAGATAGGGTCAAAATGGAAGCATGGAAAATTCATTTGAATTGTTTGACTAATGTTTTCATAGAAATGTATGCAAAATGTGGTAGCATTAACAAGCTAGTGAGCTCACTAGCTTGCCAATTCAGCAGGGTTGACAAGGTAGGGGCAGCATATGCCTCATACAAGTTGGCCCTATCACCATGAGACTCCATTTTTATGAGGAATATGTTGCCCCTACCTTGTCAAACCTACCAAATTGGAAAGCTAGTGAGCTCACAAGTTTTCCATTTTGGTAGGAGTAGTGTGAAAAAATGCCTCATAGAAATGGGGACTCACAGTGAGTCCCCATTTCTATGAGGTATTTTTTCACGCTGCCCCTACCGAATTAGCAAGCTTGTGAGCTCACTAGCTTTCCATTGCTCACATGATTTTTGTGACGGAATTCCTTAAAGAAATGTGGTAATGTGGCATACCAATCACCATGAGTCCGCATTTCTATGAGGCATACATTGCCCCTAGCTTGTCAACCCTACCACATTGGCAAGCTAGTGAGCTCACTACCTTGTCAAAGCTACCACATTTTTCATACATTTATATGAAAAAATTACTGTCAAACAATTCAAGTGCTTTTTCCATTCTTCCATTTTGATCCTATCTTGCAATCATGGCATGCCACATTACCACATTTATTTAAGGCATTCCATTGGAAAAATTCATGTGACCTTTGTC
The DNA here is from genome assembly GCA_007258455.2 of Sequoia sempervirens. NCBI lineage: Eukaryota > Viridiplantae > Streptophyta > Pinopsida > Cupressales > Cupressaceae > Sequoia > Sequoia sempervirens. The sequence goes on from VDFB02353493.1 coordinate 124,628,922, forward strand.
AATGCTAGAAATACTCTTCTACAAGATTATTGTAAGTATTTTGTATAAAGCCTTGAATGACATATATTTAATTTATTTGTATGGATTCATTTTTTAGGAACTAATATTTGTCTCATTACCATGCTACAAGTAAAATTATCTGTCATGCCGAGGAAACGAACAAGGAATAAACCAACAAACGAAGAGTATGAAACCAATAAGGCAAAAAATAGAGAACGGGTGAGGGAATATTGTGAGAAGAAATTGGATACGATTGATGAAAACAAGCCAATTGAAGAGGAACCTCAACCATCAAAAAGAGAAAAGGCATTGGTGGCACAAACGACACGAATGGAAAAGCATCGTGGTAACATAGATTCAAATATTGTAGTTGGAGACACACCCTCTACCTCAAGTGAATACGAAGGGACATCAATAACCACAAGTGAATATGAAGGGACACCATCTACCATAAGTGAATATGGAGGGACACTATCTACCACAAGTGAATATGGTTGGACACAATCTAGTGCAAGTGAATATGAAGGGACACCATCCACCACATCTCAAGTTGAGAGTACATCATCACTCGGATTTAACAAAGAAGGTATGCCATCATCCCCATGTGAACCTCAAGGTATGTCATCTATTCCACCCTCAATTGAAGGTACGTGATCTAGCCCACCTCACTTAAATATTGATGAAATTCTTAATGTTGAGATGTATGTACCTAGGAGAACACCACCTAGAATTTTGCGTAGAAAGCCAAAGTATTTGATTAATATTGATGAGGATATTTTGTAGAAGATGGAAGGTAAGATTCTAGCACACACTTGTAGAAGATATGTAGATAAAATTTAGAAATTTTTCTTTGAAAGGATAAATGAGACTGCAAGATGTCAACTATTTGTTGAAATGATGTGGGGTATAAAGTATAGAAACACCATAAAGATTCTTGAGAACATCGAATTCTTCAAGTGAAAACACTATTGTGAAGAATCTAATGGATGCTTATAAGAGTGTGGGTAAGACCTCATGTTCAAAGGATAGTAATGTCACCCAACATGTCATTACATCAACTTTGGTAAGTAGTCAAACAAAGAATCTCATATCATTAGAAAGATGAGTGAACAATTGAGAATTAATAGAAAAAAATTATCAAGAGTCGTTGAAAGGTGGAAAATAATTGAGGGAACCGATTCAAATGAATTATGGGAATTCTTGGGGAGACTCCCATGAAAAGATAAAAAATTTGTTGAAGCATTGAGAAAAATAATTGAAGAGTATTGGAAGAATAACACAATTCCATCTCTGAATCAAAGGGATGTGGTAAGAAGGAGAATCGGTAGTCAGAATCATGAGCCACATCCAAAGCATTTTTTGGTAAATTTCAACAGGATTACCCTCAAATTCAAAATTTTCAAAGATATTTTGAAATGATTAAACCTTTTTATATCAATAGAAATCACACACACACTACTTGTTGTAGACTACATATTGAATTCTCGAACCATTATGATGTTTATCATTCTATATGTTTAGATTTGCATTCTAACAATGTTTTGCAGGATTGTGGTCTACAAGGCCCACCATCTTCAAGAGAGTTCTTATCAAAAAATTTATGTGAAATAGAGGATGGCCAAATATTCTATAGGAAACTATGCTTAGATGGTTCATGTCAGCATTGTGGTGGCTTGCAGTGTATGCTAGTATGTCAACATATGGAAAGCACACATGAGGTGGGATAGAAACTAGTAGAGTTTGAGAAGTATAAAATAGTGACATACATTACAAAAGATGGTAATCAAGCAAAAATGTGTGATTTGGTTATTTAGAAGATTCCAGTGTATCAGTTTATGTCCATGTTTCATGGTAATATAGTGTATAAGTATGCAAGGCATACCCATAAAGCTTGATGGTTGGACACACAATTCAAGCTATGCAAGGAAAAATTTCCAGTTGGTAACATACTTTTAGTGGTTGAATTTGCAGAGAACTACAGTCTACAACCATAGCGTGAGGTGCACTTACAATATTACAACTCCACACAGGTTTTGATATTTTTGCACATAGCATTCATTCATGCAACTGATAGTATAGAGGACCAAAGGAAGGTATTAAGGGAGTATCACTTTTATATTAGTGATGATTGCACATATTCTCTAGAGTTTGTGCAAGGTTGCTTCCAGATTTTCTACAGTGATTTGGCTCAGAGGGGCATAGCATATGGTCAACATATAATATGGTCAGATAACTATGTAGCATAGTTCAAGAACTCACACATGTTCTATTGGTTGAGCAGGATGCATGCCATTATAGGTGTTCAACATATGTGGAACTTTTTTGAAGCCAAGCATGGAAAGGGGAAGCATGATGGTACATGAGCATGTGTGAAAAGAGCATTAGCACTAGAAGAGTTAAAGTATAAAGACAATGCAAAGTTGACAAATGCAAAATTAATCATTGATTGGTGTAATGCTTCGATGGGTCGAAGTAATGAAGTTACATCTTCAGTTCGTATATTTTTTTGGTTGATGGATGATACTAACATTGCACCATATGAGGATTGTTGTACACTGATAGGATCGAGTGAGCTACACTCTTTTCTTAGCTCAAATGCAAGTTCATGGAGTATCAATACACAAAAGATGGCATGCTTTTGTTCTTCATGTACAATGCAAGCCTGGGATGATTGTGAGTCAAAGGAGTGGGTTGAAAAATGGTCACTAAGTTATCTTAGCCCACTTCACACTATCACCCTCCAACAACATTGGAACTAACACAAATGGATTCATTGGTTTACTTTGACCACATATCAGATCTAGTTCAACTAGGTAATATATCTACTTGCATATTTTTTGAAATTCCTATTGTTATCTTACTTTGTAGTGTATTTGTAATGTTGACTAATTTCATCTAATTTGCTAGACATATCAATGCAGGGCATGTTTATGCAGTTATTACAGATGAAGACAACGAAGAGGGAATGAGCTATTACTTGTGTCATTGTTTTGAGGCCAAAAAGAAATTGGGGGCCCCAGTTATAGATGGAGAAAACATCGAATACCCTACATGCTCAGTTGTTGTTACTAGAATGTGGCTTAGAAGTTACCCACATAAGAGTGTTAAATATTAGCTCTTTTAGGACTTTGAAAAGCATCGGAAAATTCTTCATTACTCGAACCTTGTCATGGCATCCAATGTTCATTTGACCAAATATGGGGGTAGAACTTTGAACACGACCTTGTGGAAGGTCTGTGGGCCTGAGCATGAGATAATACTTGACACAATACAGAGTAGAGCAGACCCAGATGGTTTGTTGGAATTGGTTCTTATTAATTTATACATGTATGCACATTAATTTATATGATGCCAATGCTATGATGCAAATGCTATCATCTAATGTTTATATCATGTATGTAGGTGATTTATGAAGTTATCAAACTTGCAAATGTAGCACACTTTATGTTTAGAATTGTGGAAAAGGATACAAAGTTCAATGATATTTTATTTTTTTTCAAAAATATGCAAAAAATGATGTAGGATATTCTCAATAGATTAGTAAACTAAGTGGAAGATTAAATTTTGTTGTGGGTATAATAGGTTACAAGTTTCCAAAAGGTTGGAAAGTAATAGTTTGGTTACATTCTATTCATGTTCTATTCATGAGAGGTTGTTGTGTGCAATAGGTATCTTGGAACTCCCAATGAAGATGTATGGCCAGGAGTGACTAAGTTGAGAGACTGGAATGCATATCCTCAATGGAAGCATCAAGATTTAAGCCTTGTTGTTTCCGACTTGGAACCAAATGGTGTGGATTTGTTGTCTGTAAGTGCCTTCCATATATTTTCATTTCATTTCCATTTTGGATGCTCTTTCTTTTTCTTCTTTTACTTTGCCTATTTGTAAGTAACCTACTAAAAATTTATTGGTGTCCCCTTGCAGAAAATGTTGATTTATGAGCCATCCAAGAGAATCTCAGCCAAAAAATCAATGCAACATCCTTATTTTGATGATCTTAACAAATCTCAATTATGATTTTAAGCCATTATAAAAGTGTGTGTGAAGCTAAGCAAGGGAATTTCAAGTTATTCATTTGATGTTAACCTCATCATGAGCACCTATGATGTAGACATTATAAGAGCATATCGAATTTGAAGTTATTCTATTCATGAGGGGCTGTTGTGTGCAATAGGTATCTTGAAACTCCCAATGAAAATGTATGGCCAGGAGTGACTAAGTTGAGATATTAGCATGCCTATCCTCAACGAAAGCATCAAGATTTAAGCCTTGTTGTTCCCGACTCAGAACCAAATGGTGTGGATTTGTTGTCTGTAAGTGCATTCCATCTATTTTCATTTCATTTCCATTTTGGATGCTCTTTCTTTTTCTTCTTTTACTTTGCCTATTTGTAAGTAAACTACTAAAAACTGATTGGTTTCCCCTTACAAAAAATGCTGATTTATGAGCCATCCAAGAGAATCTTAGCCAAAAAAGAAATGTAACATTCTTATTTTGATGATCTTGACAAATCTCAATTATGATTTTAGGCCATTATAAAAGAGTGCATGAATATTAGCAAAGGAATTTCAAGTTATTCATTTGAATTTAACCTCATCATGAGCAACTATGATGTAGACATTATAATAGAATCTTGAATGTATGAGTGACACTGCAAAAGATCTATGAGAACGGAGTACCTAAGGCATCCTTGAATCATATTTTTGGTTATTATGAGAGAATATTATAAGATGAGTTTGTGTGCATGAAAATGGGGCATATTGATTCAATATTTGATTTAAGTGGGGTGTTGGAATTCATATAGTTTTTTTTTTTCACATGATTTTGTATTACCACTTGATAGTTTTGAGAAAGAATTGTGCCTACAAGTACAAGAACTTGGGTTTCAAAATGGTGTATGAAGCATATTAGACAATTGTAGCACAAACACAAGAAGTAGGACTGCCAAATAAATCTCATTTTATTGTAAACATCATATTATTAATATAGTGAGTGTAATAACCATTGATGGTTACCAATCATTCTTTTTCTTCTTTTTATTCTCTCCCTATTATAACTAGCACCTACTGACTAACTTATTATAAAAACTTTATTTATTAAAAAAAATCAACCTAATGATTATATATCTATATCAATATAGCATACCATCTATTCACATAAACATTTGTAATGATATTTACTCAAAATTTGAAATTTATTGTCGCACTCAAACATTTGTAATTCATACAACGTAATCCCTTAACAGTCCAAATGGTAAAAGGGTAGCAATCTTTGATGGCCTGTTACCTAGATACTATGTCACTTACATGCATTCCATCTAAGCCTATAGGATTGCGTTAGGATCCTCTACAATAACCTCTCTCAGTTTTTGTTATCCCGAAGTCATTTTTCCATGGTGTCTAGTTTTCACTTGATGGAAAAAGTGTCAAATGCAAGTAGTCTAAAGTTGCAAAGTGATGCAACTTATGCAACTTGTGTGACCAAAAAGATTGTTCCAATGTGTCTGGATGAGTACATTTATGCTAGGCATGGTCCTCTTTCACACCCAAACACGCTGAATCACTCTGAGCTACGTTCAACTGGCTTGATCCCTTAAAAGGGAAACAATCTTTGATGTGATACTACTTAGAAATCATGATGCTTACAAACTCTCTATTAAGCCTATGGGATCATGTTGGGAACCTCCACAATAACTCTCTTAGTTTTTGTTGTCTTGTAGTCATTTTCCCATGGTGTTCAGTTTTCACTTGATGAAAAAAGTGTCAAATGCAAGCAGTTTAAAGTTGCAAAGTGTTGCATCTTTCATTCTGCAACCCATGTGACCAAATAAATTGTTCCAACACATGTAGATGGGTACGTTTATACTAGGAATGGTCCTCTTTCGGACCTGTTAGAACTATAAAAATATGATGTTTTTACATATGCTTTCATTCATAATTTTCCAAATATGTGCCTTCTTGAACACTTTTTTCCCATTGCTTTCCTTTTTTCCCCATTAATCAATCGAATCATGCATTTTGTGCATTCTGGTGCCTATCGGCATAGATCCATGGTTGTCTTCCTGACCCATGTTGCCTTTGTGTTGACATATGTTTGCTGCAGGTGTTTCGCTAGGACTTCATCATTGTTACAGCGACAGGCATTCGCCTATTGGTTTGTATTGGCATAATATTCATGTGATTCTGGCAACTGTGGAAGGGTCTATCGACAAAGGACTGGGGTATCAACATCATGTCCTAGTGATTTTTTTTGTCACGCCGACAGACAGATTGGGGATGCATATCGGGGGGAGTCTTGGCTATCGCTGTAAGGTCTTGGTGAGTGACCTTCGGTCTCACCAACCTTACACATGGTTTTTCTTTGATCAGCTTTCGAGGAGATATTGGCTGTGTCTCAACGACCAATATGTTTGGTTGAGAGCTCTTGGTATAACTTGGGCAGTCTTTATAAGGTCTCCGCGAATCCGACAGTTCTTGCCGACTAAGTCTTGTGAATGGAGACTTTTGGTGAAGCAAGTACAATCTACAAAGGGTCTTGTTGATGTTGTAGTGTCACAACGATAGTGGACCAAACGAGGATGCTTTTCAGCATAAGTTCTCTTTTGTCTCAGCAACGCGGGGATGATTGAAGCCTTTCGGTGAAACACTGAAGTCTACAGGAGGTTCCCTCAACCATGTGTTGTCTTGCTGAAGGTGACTGAAGATTATATTTCGGTGAGAGTGTTGGTGACTTGTCCATGATGAATTTCTTTCGGCTTGACATAATGACCTTGATGTATGGTCTTGCCGATGAAAGAGTGTTATGGCGAAGCAGATGAAATGAAGATGGTGCATCGGTGTGAAAGCAAATATGTCACAGCGACTCAAAATGCGTAGCGATTTTTGGTGAAACAAGATGGAGTCTACATGATGTCTTGCCGATATTATTAAGTTATGGAAACCTGCATGTGTTAGAGGGGTGTATTTCGGTAAGATATTCTCTTATGTCTCAGCGACTGAAACAAATGTAACACATATGCACTCTCGGTGTGACAAATGGTTTTCTGTATGATATCTCACCAATGGCAGAAGGCTATAGCGAAACACAAAAGGAACAAAAGGATGCTTTTTGTCTTTGGCATGGCAAACGAGTGGTCATGGCAATGAACTGGGGAACACAGCAAGAGCGGTGAGTGATATTTTTCCTTTGGCATACTTTCAGGATGTCTTAGCGAATGGCTCAGAAATTGTATTCAAACGTTGTGGGCCGAAATTTGTGAAATGCTATATTCTGTTGAAGGCCGACATGAGTGCTCGATTGTAACGGTTGCCCGAATTCTATGGTGGCTGACATGTGCTTGAAGTGATTTATTTTCTTGATGCTGGTGTATTTATGGGCACTCAGATTGTAATTGAGGAGGGAGATTTTTAGACAAGATTTTTTAGATTAGAAAAATATAGTAGAGTAGGAATGGGCACGGTAGAATAAAGTTCTCATTCTGGAGACCATGGTGCATGTTTTTAAATGGTGATTTCAATGAAATTCAGCTTGTGTGATAGGTTATTTTTGGTATCAATTGTCTGTTAAGCTTATTGAAAAAGTATTGCTGAAGCTGTCTCCAATTTGATTTTTTCTGGTTGTTTAAATTGGAATAACAAGTTTAATTTCAGTTTATCTGTGCACATTTGCTGCATTTGTGTGATTAATTAATTGGTTCTCTCAAGTAGGGATTAAATCCTTTTCATTGATCATAGTAATCAGGAAGATTCATTTGGATTATTAAAGAATAGCTCAGTAGTCATAATCTTGCATTGTTTATACAAGTTATGAACAGATCATATGCCTGCAATTTGATTTTCTGCCATAATAAGTTGCCCACTTCTGTTTCGTTTGATTCCGCATACCCAATAAAGCACTGGTCTCTACAATTTCATTATTTGAATTCATTCAATCTCTTTTATCAGTTAATTAAGCATTCTAGGATTTAGATCAAAAGGTAGTTATCGAGTTTGGTTTCATTTGTTCACTGTTATCTGCCATTATGGACAAAGCATCTTAGAGAAATAATCACAAGTTAAGTCTGCGCTATTCAGAAAGGTACACCCGCCTGGGTAGAGTAGCACCTAAAGAGAAGAAGGTTTGATTGTTTCAATCCTTGTTCTATTACCCTAAAACATTGTGAAAGCTTGGCAACCTTTCATCGTTCAAACCTACATTTTTGAGAGCTAACAGGACCCAAACATGTTGAATCACTCTGAGCTACATTTAACCGACTGGATCCCTTAAGGGTAGTAATCTTTGACGGACTACAACTCAGAAACCATGATGCTTAATAACTCTCTTTCTAAGCCTATGGGATTTTTTTGGGCCCCTCTACAATAATCTCTCTTAGTTTTTGTTATCTTGGAGTCATTTTCCCATGGTGTCTAGTTTTCACTTGATGAAAAAAGTGTAAAATGCAAGCAGTGTAAAGTTGCAAAGTGGTGAAACTTTCATTTTAAAACTCATGTGACCTAATAGACTATTTTAACACATCTAGATGGGAACATTTATGCTAGGCATCATCTTTTTTCACACTGAATCACTTTGAGCTATGTTCAATTGGCTTGATCCCTTAAAGGTCCAAAGTGCAAAAGGGAAAAAATCTTTGATGAGCTATTACTCAAAAATTGTGATGCTTACAAACTATCCATCTAATCCTATAGGATTGTTTTGGGCCCATCTACAATAATTTCTCTTGGTTTTTATTATCTCAGAGTTATTTTCCTGTGGTGTCTAGTTTTGACTTGATGGAAAAAGTGTCAAATGCAAGCGGCGTAAAGTTGCAAAGTAGTGCAAATTTCATTCTACAATTCATGTGACCAAACATATTGTTCCAAAATTTATGGATGGGTACATTTACACTAGGCATGGTCCTATTTCACACCCAAACATGTTGAATCACTCTAAGCTATGTTCAACCGATTTGATCCCTTAAGGGTCCAAAGTGTAAAAGGGAAACAATATTTGATGGGCTACTACTTGGAAACCCTGATGCTTATGAACTCTTCATTTGAATCTATTGGATTATGTTGGCCCCCTCTACAATAACCTCTCTTTATTTATTTTTTATCTCAGAGCTATTTTCTCGTGGTGTTGAGTTTTCACTTGATGGAAAAAGTGTCAAATACAAGTAGTGTAAAGTTGCAAAGTGGCGCAACTTTCATTTTGCGACTTGTATGACCAAACAGACTATTCCAACACATCCAGATGGGTACATTTACACTGGGAAAAGTCCTCTTTCACACCTAAACACGCTGAATCACTTTGAGCTATGTTCAGTCGACTTGATCCCTTAAGAGGCCAAAGTACGAAAGGTCAACAATATTTGACAGGTTACTACTCAAAAATCATGATGCTTACAATTTTTTTTTCTAAGTCTACGAGATTGCATTGGTCCCCTCTACAATAACCTCTCTAGGTTTTTGTTATCTTGGAGTCATTTTCCTATGGTGTCCAGTTTTCACTTGATGGAAAAAGTGTCAAATGCTAGTGTAAATTTGCAAAGTGGTGCAATTTTCGTTCTGTAACTTGTGTGACCAAACAAACTATTCCAATGCATCCAAATGGGTAATTTTATGCTAGGTATGGTCCTCTTTTTCACCCAAATATGCCGAATCACTTTGAGCTATGTTCAACTGGCTCGATCCCTTAAGGGTCCAAAGTGCAAAAGGGCAGCAATCTTTGACGGGCTACTACTCAAAAACTGTGATGTTTATGAACTCTCCATATAAACTTATGGGATCACGTTGGGCCCCTCTAAAATAACACCTCTCATTTTTTGTTATCTTAGAGTTTTTTTCCCATGGTGTCCAATTTTCATTTGATGGAAAAAGTCTCAAATGCAAACAGTGTAAAGTTGCAAAGTGTTGCAACTTTCGTTGTGCAACTTATGTGACCAAAAAAACTATTCCAATGCATATAGATGGGTAAGTTTACACTAGGCATGGTCCTCTTGTACACCCAAACACTTTGAATCACTTTGAGCCACATTCAACCTACTTGGTCCCTTAAGGGTCCAAAGTGAAAAATGGCTACATTTTTTGACAGGCTATTATTCAAAAACCATGACACTTACAAACTCTTCATCTAAGCCTACAAGATCATGCTAGGCCCCTCTACAATAACCTCTCTCAGTTTTTGTTATCTCAAAGTTTTTTTCCTATGGTGTCCAGATTTCCCTTGATGGAAAATTTGTCAAATGCAAGCAGTGTAAAGTTGCAAAGTGGTGAAAATTTCTTTCTGCAACTCATGTAACCAAACAAAATATTCCAACATGTCTGGATGGGTACATTTATGCTTGGAATGGTCCTCTTTCACACCTAAACATTCTGAATCACTCCGAGCCATGTTCAACCAGCTCGATCCCTTAAGGGTCTAAAGTGCAAAATGGTTGCAATCTTTGATGAGCTATTACTTAGAAATCATGACGCTTACAAACTCTCTATCTAATCCTATGAGATCACATTGGAATCCTCTACAATAACCTCTCTCAATTTTTGTTATCTCAGAGTTTTCTTCTCATGGTGTCCAATTTTCACTTGATGGAAAAATTGTCAAATGTAAGCAGTATAAAGTTGCAAAGTGGTAAAAATTTCATTATGTAACTTGTGTGACCAAACAAACTGTTCCAGTGTGTCCCGATAGGTACGTTTATGGTAGGAATGGTCCTCTTTCACATCCAAGCATGTCGAATCACTCTGAGCTACATTCAACCGGCTCGATCCCTTATGATGGCATGCAAAATAATTGAAAAGAGAAACATTCACACGACAATTGAGAAGAGTAAGTTTTCCACAAAAAAAGCATGTGATCATCCTCAAGTATAGCAAGTGCAATATTTTTTTTAATTATCCTCCTTCCCCTTACAACAATATACAACCAATTGTAAATGCATACAATGGTGAAACTTGGAAACATTTTATTTTTTCTTAATTAACAACTTTGGTTCTGAAGCATTTTGTCATTTTCATTTGAAATGATTTGCTATGCTTGAAAATTGGAGTCTAAGAGAAACAAGTGATGCTCTCACATATATTTATTATTTGGTGTGATAAATAAAGTTTTCACCCTTGAGTCCATTTCTTATTTGTATTATAAATTATAAAGCTTTCTCCCAAGTTCATTTCCTATACAAGAAATAATATTGCAAAAATTTGACATACATCTTATTATGCCTTGCATAACCACCCCATTTTATTTTGGAACAAAATGGTTCCCCCTTTTCTTTTTTTGTCATTGCCTTTGGTTATTTGCTTTGGTCTTGGGAATTTCTTTCGTTCTCCTCTTGGGTCTATATTTTGTTTTATCATATTTTGGTTATGTCTCAACTTGAGTTGGTTTTCTTCTTGCTAAAATTGAATGAAATAATCATAAGCAATAGTGTATTTTATTATAAGGTATTTTATTTACTTTTGAGAACTAATGGAGGCATTTGTTTTGCAAGATTGAAATACTCATTTGAAGATATCTCTCAAGGAAGTCAGCTGGAAAGCATGCCTCAATCCCATTCAGCATAAAATTCCTCAAGGAAAAATTCACTGAGACCCTCCTGTTGTCTTGCTGACTGGCAGTTTGGTTTTGTTCATTTAAAATCCAAAGGGTCACCAAGACATTTCGGTCGCTATGAGTTTCTATGTATCTCGCCAATCGGTGTGATGTCTTGGTGAAAGGGGGTTTGCATTGTGTAGAAGTATTCTCGACAAATGGAAGTCTCGATGATAGGGGGTAGTGTCGGCGTGAAGTCTCGTCGACCAAGCGAAGTCTTGCCAAAATGAAGTATGAGCCCGGAAAAAGTTTGCACTTGGTGTAAAGTATGGCCGAAGGGAGCTAGTCTCGCTGACATGGATATCTCGGTGAAAAGGGAGGTACCATCTCTATGAAGTCTGGCCAACATGCTAGGGTCTCCCCAAAGTGGTCTCACCCTGCCAAAAGATTTTTGATAACATAAATTCTTGCCAACTGGATGAAGTCCCATCGAAGAGGGCCATTATCAGCGTAATGTTTTTCCTTCGCTATGAGGTCTGGCCGATTGGCATTTGTCTCATCGAAGGGTTCTCCCTTCGGTGTGATGTCTGGCTTACTGCGAAGGGTCTCAGTGAAAGGGGCATCACTTCGGTGTAATGTCTCAGCAAAGGAAGCTAGTATCGCCGACATGAAGTGATATCGGCGAAAGGTCTCACTAACCCAGTGGTGCCTTGCCGAAAGAAGGGTTCGATTTGACCACTTTCCGACAAAGGGGATTCTTTCCGATAGCGATGGATTTACAAATAGAAAAGGGATATCAGTGTGACCGATGGGAACTTGCTGTGATTTCTGACTGATAACGACTATCTTGCCGATGGTTTCTGTGCTATCGATATGACTTATGCAACTTGACATGAGGCCTCATCAACTGTTTTGTGCTACACCAAGGAATTTTATAAGGTATAATCATTCGAGGAGACATGATTAGTGTCTCACCGACATGCAATTCCATTCGAAGGACCTTTGACTGCCCAGGAATCTTGCATGGCCAATGTCCCACCAATCAGAAGAAGTTAAAGGAGCGGCCCACTGGCCGTTTAACTGGTTGACTACCTCTATGAAGAAGACCAATAGAATACAACCAGTGTGGATCTGCTATGTGAATAAGCTGATGGAGCAGCTTGAAGAACAATGGTGTGGAGATCTAATGGTAAGTCTGATGCTGCTTCCAAAAGACGGTCAACTTGCAGGAGAGTCTAGAGTAGGAAGAGGGCCGAAAGAAAGAAAGAACCACAAGTCTTACAGACAGTGGTGGTGTCTACTAGCAGAGGTAGATCCACATTAATGACAATGCTTTAGAGCATTCAAAGTAGCCCTTCAAGGGAGTTCAAAGATGGACATGGGGACCAGAAGTAAATGCTATTCAAAAAAAGATTTGAAGGCTTTTACTAAGGATGATCCTTCGCCAACATGGATAACAGGGATACACATTTAATGCAGAATCAAATTCATTCCAAAAGATCTGAGTGCCAACCCTCCTGCAACCAAGTGAGATATTTTGTAAACCCTAAAAATAGGGGCCAACGCATTCTTTTGGCACATTCTATATATATGGCATTTTTTTCCTCTAAAAAATAAGGTACGAGGTTTAGAAGAGGTAGAGAGAGAACTTTAAGAAAATTAAGAGTAACAGTAGAATAGGAGTTAGATTCAATAGAAGGCAGTAATGTATCCTTCTAGTTCTCTTAGAATAGATGGAAACAATTTGAAGACAGATTTTTTGTACACTAGTGATTGTGCCAGATTTGTAAATATTGCTTATCTATTTTACTAATAGTATAAGCAACTAGATAAAAATCTATTTCATATTGTGTTCCTGAATGATGTTTATCTTGGGTTAATCATTAGATTTGGGAAGCTTTCAAGGAATGAAGTTTTATTTTAAGTTTTGTCTAAATGGTGACTTAAAATCTATTGTTGAAATCAGCACTGTGAATGAATGAAACTGTGTGTTAATCACAAGTGGACTTTGTTCTGCAGTTTTAATTAGCAATTCCTTGAAAGGTAACAAGTCTAGTTAAGTTGGATGAATTATTATTCCTTTCAGTTCCAAAGCTTTGATCTATCTTTTTCTGTTTCTTTAAAAACCCCAGTTAAAGTAGGTTTTAATTTATGTTTGATCTTAGAACAATCCACAAGCTCAACACCAGCAGGCCCCTTGAACATTACAGTTCACATCAGCCATTGAGTGAAGTCAGCACAGTCGAGAAACGATTACAAAGACCTTGGGAGCTAAGATATCCATGTGATTATCTTCCTCTTTTAGGAGAAGATAGTAATATTCTGTTTAACTGTTGCTATGCTCATCAGAACCATCAACACATCTTTCAACGTGTTTATATGGTGATGGATCAAGAACATAACAATTCATTTTGTACTATGAGGATTATGTTGTGATAATTTTTAAAGACAATTCAAGATAAATGTTTGTATGATAATGTGTCAAGAAGTTAAATACTCATCATCTAAGTTATTAATATTATGTTTTGCAAGTTTTGTGAAGATTATGTATCATTTCCTTAATTGACTTGTTCCAATCAAAAGATTAAATATACTTTAATATTTTTATGAAACATCTCATGGAATACCAATTGAAAACATGTTTTTTGCTTTTAGATAAAGCATTTGATGGAACTCTTTGAATTAAACTAAATTGAGATATGTGAGAACAAGGGAGCATTAGGAAATACATTTCTCTTAAATAAGCCTTCTCTCCTGTTGTAATTTTGGGTGGATTATTGCTTTCAAAGTATTTGGAATGCTTTTCCTATTTTCTAGTTGGCAGTTACCATTCTAGAAGGATCATCTCTTGATATATATATTATACTCATTCTTAATCAATTATCAAGTTAATAATGAGTGCATTTATTTATAGTTAATCTTTTCTTTTCTATTTGTGCAATTTTGTAATTTGTAACTCTACTAGTATTCCTAGAAATATTGAAGTTGTTTAACATCAACTAATAAAGTTGTTCAACATCAATCAATAATTATACAACACAAACCATGAAGGACAACAATGATCAATACTAGGGATAACCAATCAATAAGTATACACCTGATAAGTTAAGCATACATGTGAATAAGGGAAGCACAAGTACTCAAATACACATAAGCCTTGAAGTATACACATGAATACATTGTATACACAAATTTATACAAAGTATATGCATGAATACAAGGTATACACATGAAAACATGCAAGTCACAAAGTATATATTGGAATATACGTAAGTCACAAAGTATACATGGAAGTTGTAAAGTATACACTTGAATACACATAACTCATATCTATTGAACCATGGATTTATAATACAAATATGGACACCATCAATAAAAATGATTTGTATTAACCAAATAGCCATGTAGGCATACATCGATATATGTCAATATAGGTATAAAATATATACAAAATAGCCATATAGGCTTACGAGAGTTCCATATAGGCATTCAATGTCAAATATATCCAATACAAAATATGTACAAAAATGCCATATAGGCATACAACAGAGGGCTCTAGAATCAAAAGTCATTGCTCTGCATCCTCTCAAAATAAATTCCTTCCCTTTGCTTGTCGTCCAGATGGTGATAGGTCTCTCACTCGTTTATTCTAAGGTCAAGGAGTGCTCCTGGTGCTCCTCCTAGGGTTTAGTTCTTGGTCAAGCTTTATCTATTATAATAAAAAAGTAAAGACATTAATATATAGAAATTACATTATAAAAATCATATATTTAACAAAATAATCACTTACCGCCAATAGAAAATCTCTCTCCTTGAGGGAAATATTCGCATCCCCATGTTGTGGTGTGCTGAAGCCCTCTAGAAACCATCCAAAGAGAAATTAAACTACAAATCAATAATGGTTTGATTTTTCACTAACTAATAGTTATAACAACGAATGTAAATTCAAATTTAGTAATCTATCTCATACCTCCGTGAGAGTCATCGAGGAGTCTATAGCATATGAAACACCGAGCTCCATTGCCCTATGAACATTTGGAGGTTTATCTGCTTCCAACATTTGAAAATAAAATGACAAATTATTCAATCATGAAAACTGCAATAGCGATCCACGTCATGGCTTATAATGTATGAGATAATGAATTTTTTTTTTAGTACTTATTAAACTATATATTTCTGACTATCATGTTTACTATTTTCCCTATCCATAGCTTGTTCGAAACCACCTATTTTTAGGCTTTTACCCATAGTATCAAGGCGGTGAATCGTTTGATAAAATTCTTTCGTAGACATGTATGGTAACTATGGTAGCATAGAGAAGGCAATGAACTATTTGAAAAAGTTCCTCAAAGAAATGGGGTCTCATTGTGATGGAATGCCATTACGAACAATGTGTCATGGCATTCCATCACCATAAGACCGTATTTATTTGAGGCATTTTTTCAAATAGTTCATTGCCTTCTCTATGATATTATGTTGGGATGGGGTGGATAATATAGTGTGGTCTTGGTTATGAGATTGAGGATGATCATGACATGAAGAGGGAGGGGTAGGGACATGAACAAGTGGAATAAAAGGTGGAAGGTTCCATGGATTGGTAAATTGAGGATGAGGATGAGGACCTTGAAAAGAATTTGGAGGGGAATTTTGGCTAAAGGGTTGATTTCTATTCTTCAGGCAGTGAGTTATTTGATTAAATGCCTCAAAGAAATTTGGTCTCATGGTGATGGAATAGAATTCCATCACCATGAGACCACATTTCTGCAAGTAATTTTTTTCATACTACTCACTGCCTTGACTATGATATTGCTTACTATTATGCTTTTATATATTTTTTCCAAGCATCCATAGTTTGTTGGAAATCACCTATTTTAGGCTTTTAGCCATAGCAGCAAGGAAGTGAGTATTTTGATAAAATGCTTTGGTAGAAATGTATGGAAAATGTGGTAGCATAGAAAAGATGGTGAGTTGTTTGAAAAAGTGCCTCGAAGAAATGTGGTCTCATGGTGATGGAATGGTATTCCATCACCATGAGACCACATTTCTTCGTGGTATTTTTTCAAACTACTCACTACCTTGTCTATGCTATTGCTTACTATTATGCTTTGATAGATATTTTCCAAGCATCCATAGTTTTGTGGAAATCACCTTTTATAGTTTTTTAGCCATAAAAGCAAGGAGATGAATTGTTTGATAAAATAATTTGGTAGACATGTATGGGAAAATGTGGTAGCATAGTAATAAAGTTGTGCTTGTCAAAGAAGGTCTCATGGTGATTTCCATCACCATGAGACCACATTTCTTTGAGGCATTTTTTCAAACAACTCATTATCACCATGGTATTCCATCACCATGAGACCACATTTCTTAAATTGGTATTTTTCTCCGACTACTCACACCTTGTCTATGCTATTGCTTGCTATTATGCTTTTGATGATCTTTTCCAAGCATCCATAGTTTTATTGGAAATCATATTTTTATAGTTTTTAATATACATGAGGAGATGGCCAATTGTTTGATAAAATACTTTGGTAGACATGTATGAAATGTGGTCTCATGGTGATTTCCATCACCATGAGACCACATTTCTTTGAGGCATTTTTTCAAACAACTCATTATCACCATGAGACCACATTTCTTTGAGGCATTTTTTCAAACAACTCATTTCCTTTTCTATGCTATTGCTTACTAATATTCTTTCATATATTTCTTCCAAACATCCATAACATAGACAAGGAAGTGAATATTTTGAAAAGATGCCTCAGTAAAAAGTGGTCTCATGGAATGCCATGACAAGAAAATGCAATTGGAAGCTTCTCCTACTTATTACTTATGCTATGTGAAGTAATTGCATGATTTCTTATGTTGAATTTCTAAACAACTATATTGTAGTTGAAATTTTATCATCTATCAAAATCTAGTTATTAGTTATGGAATGAAGTAACCCTTTGAGTTTGAAAGATGTGCAATGCAATGTAATCAACGATATGAATATAAAATACACAAATCCATTATGTACAATTCATTAGTTAAACTCTTTATTCTATTACCTGTGTGTAGGTTTGCCTAAATCCACTGGCATTGGGAGGTGTTCCCTCGAAAGCTCCAATATTAGCCTATTCAACATCTAAAATCAGATATTAGAATACCATTCATATAACAATGCTATTAACATGAAATAAATTTATAATTGTTTACTAGTTACATACCTCAATGGTAGATTTGTTGGAGTAATAAGTAGGTGTAGGGCTGGTGTATCCAGTATCAACACTGTGACCCTAAAATTTTATTAAAATCATAAAACTAAATTAGTCAATATTTTATTTCAAAATTGAAATTTAATAAATTAAATTCAATGAACATGCTAACATTTACTTGAGTATCAATGTCATAAGCCTCTTAAGTGTCGGTGGGGTCATATGAGCAAGTCACCTAGCAAGCCTAACAAGAATGGGATTGAAGCCCACCACTCAAAGACTCCCCTCGATGGCATTGTAGTATAGGGTAGGCATACTGGATGACACTCTGTGTCAAAGAGGTGATAACCTACAAAGTCTCTACCTCAACACTCTCCTTTGCGATGGAAGGGATATCAATGTTCTCATGATCTAGTCTAGCGAGAGATTGTCTCACTTGCCACCAAGGATCCTGTCATGCACCAAGTCTATCTTGAGATAACTCCTCACCTCTCACCTAGAAGTCCCTCATATCAAAATAATTTAGAATTTTGTTCAAGATGAACTCAGACTATAGTTTCATTAGGAAATATTGTGGGGCTTCACAATTGTTGCATGGTGGGTAATCAAAAACCATGTACCACCTATCCCCAAAAAAGTTCCTAATCCCTTGGTGGTGGTACCAATGGATAGGAAACCTCTTCGCATTGAGGCTAATATTTTTATTTGTGTGTGGGTCGATCAATAATGGGCACAAATCTAATTTTGTAATTTTTAGATCTTTTACATCTTTATATGAAAATTTATCCTGATAAAATTTCCTAGCCCCATGCCTCCTATCTTGCCAAACACTTAATTGTTTGTTGATTGCATCTACATGATTTAACATTTCTTTAAGTGAATTTGCAAGTATTCTTCTTTCCATGGTTGAACCTGCTAGATCGTTCAACCTCATGATTAACTCCTTAATATGTTTTTTATTGTTTTCAATTACACCCATTAAAATTTGCTAAGTGCCAGGAGGATGTTGAGGGATTGGTGGAGGAGATTGTTGTTGCGGTTGTTGAACTTGAGGATTTTTTTCATGTTGTTGCTCTAGTTGTTGAGGATTTTTAGGAGGGTTTTTAAGAGGGTTTCTAGGATCATTATCATTTCCTACAAATTCAACAAATGAATATAAAAAACAACCTAAAACTAACAAATTCACAAAAAAAAAAAAACAATCCTTACCTCTTCAACCACCTCGTTGACGTGGTGGCATCCTAGCGATAAAATAGAAACAAATTGATGAAAAAAATGCAAGATTGTCTCCTCCTAGAATGCGAGCACGCAAGAGAATGGTTTTTGGCTGTGGGCAGTAGAAAAATAGAATGCATACAAATGAATTTGATTTGGTTTTTTTTGTTATAATAGCCCATAACACGAGCATGGAATAGGATCGATGTGGCTGAGCCTTAGGCTGGGCACACCAAGCGATAACATGAGTGCATTATAACACAATCATATTATAATGTGCTCACATTATAGCCTATCAAAACATTTTTTAAATTTCAGCCACAATTTGGCCCCCCATCTTTTTGTACCCACCCGTTGACTTATTCTCATTATCGACTTAATGGTTGCAAAGTTTGTAGATTTAAACTCTCTTTTTGTTTGATAGCAAGAGTAGAAAATGCAACTTAAGAAATATAGTCGTAACCAACTCAAAGTTCAACCATTAAGTTTCCCATGATAATTGACTTCAAAGCCAAATGGATAAATCATTATAATTGGATGATAATCATTGATTTAGATAGTTGATCTCAAAGAAAATATCATATATATATATAACGTATACATAAATATATATTAACAAAAATAACTATATATTTATTTACGTATACGTATATATGTATATGATAATATATATCCATAGTTATCATATGACAACAAAGCATGTATATATAATCGATATACAAAGGCATACATCAAAATAACAATCACATTGTTAAATTAATATATCAGTTGTGTATACAAATACATACATACATACATACATACATACATACATATATATATGCCTCTATGTACATGTATGTGTATGTATACATGTATCGATACATTCATATGGGTATATCCATTTTCCACCATACACATATATGGATACATTTATACATATGGATAGATTTATATACATTATATATATACACATGTGATTCTCATACCAAATTATACACAATTACTATGGTATTGATAAGAGACTACAAGCAATATGTCTATACATATACATATGCATGCCATTGGTTCCATCAAATAGTTCCATGTGCATAAGCAACTCGTGCATGAGTGTGCATAGGTACGTCTACCTATGTACCCTTATATACGTGTTCCTTTGTGCGTATGGTTTATCATCGCCATGCATGTGTGTACGCATACACATACCTCATATGTTTCACATACAATACAAACATAGTAACAAGGAAACGAACTCTCAAGCTTAAATAGATAAACATCACCCAATAATGCACTCAATAGTAAACTAGCCTCTTACTAAAGTAGACATATTGACTAGGGATGACTTACCAATTTCCCACTTAATAACTTGTTCAAATTATTCTATTGTGGTGTGTGTAAGATTAGATAGGTTACATTACTGGTTACCTGACCAAGACCTTTTCCTGAGTGATACTTCCCCTCTGCCTGGAGGAATTGAACATATACCTGCAAACACTAACACATGTACACGACAATCAACTATTCACAAAATATGTAGTATACACATTACATCTCCAAAGTTAGAATATCAACACAATATTCCTCCAATCACATAAATGCATTCCTTCATATAACATTAAATTAGATGAGATTCATTCATTAAGAAGTGATAACAAAGTGTACACACAATTTACTCATCCACTGAATTCACATTACATTCACATTTTACCCTACATAGTAATAGTAAATAGTAATTTCACAATTGGGGTGTAACATACTCCCCCCTTGTGAATCATCATCCCCGATGATTTTATGTAGCAACATCAAACAAAATAACAATCAACATATTGTTCAAACATTCTCATAAGCATCGAGAACATGAAAATTTTGTTGAATTTTGGCATAATCTTCCCAAGTGGTTGAGTCTTCTGTATATTGATCCCACTGGACTTTGCAATGCAGTACATCCCTGTTATGCAAGTGAAGCTTACGTGTTTCAATCACCTTGATGGGCTCGAGTGTTACCACTCTAGGGTCATGTACCTATAAAGCAATCCAATCCATAGCATGATTATTACCGGGTACATACCTCTTAAGGTAAGACATATGGAAGACATTATGCATTCTAGAAAGAGTTGGTGGAAATGCTATTCGATAGGCTACCAGATTCACTTCCTCTAGAATCTCAAAAGGTCTAACATAACATGGGGATAACTTGGAAGAATTTCTAAATTTAGTGAAGCTTTTGTGAGGTTTCACTCTCAACAACACTTTTTCACCTATGACAAAATTTTGAGGCACTCTCTTAGCATCAACATAAATTTTTTGATGATTATTAGCCTGAACCAACCTTTGGTTCACAATCTTAACTTGCTCATCCATCTCAACCAACATCTTTGGCCCAAGAGTTACTCTATCCTCAAGTCTACACCAACTTACAGAATTTCAAAACTTTTGACCATACAATGCTTCGAAAGGAGCCATCTTTATTGTAGAATGATAAGAATTGTTATAATAAAATTTGACTAAGGGTAAGTAGTCTTCACACTTGTACTACTAATCCATGTAATACATTCTCAGTAGGTCTTCCAATACTTGATTCACCCTTTCATTTCTTCCATCTATTTCTAGATGATATGCTGAGATAATATTCCACTAAGTCCCTAGTACAAAAAATAAGGTTTTCCAAAACCTAAAAGTGACTCATGCATCCCTATCTGAGATAATTTTCTTCAAAATTCCATGCAACCTAAACACTTTTTGCACAAACTTTATTGAAATGATAGGTTCTCCATTAGTCATAGTCCTAAGTATAAAATGTGCAAATTTGGTAAGCTTATCTACTACCACAAGAATGGCATTGTGCTTATTCCTTGACATAGGAAATCCTTGCACAAAATCCATACTTATGACTTGCCACTTCCTCTCTGGTATGTCATGTGGATATAACAAGCCTGCAAGATGATGTTGCTCTGCTTTCACCCTTTGAAATTCCAGACACCTAGCCACAAAATTACCAGCATCTCCTTTCATCCCTTTCCAAAAATATTATGGTTTCACATCTGCCATCATTTTGGTCACTCCAGGGTGTCAAGAGTATGATGCTTCATGTACTTATTTCCATACTAGATTCCTTAACTCCACTATGTCAGGTACATACATCCTACATTTATATTTAAGTAATCCATTAGGTTCAAAATAAAAACCCTCATACCTAGAATCTTGTGGATTATTAGCGAGTGCCTGCTTGACTTGCAA
Source organism: Sequoia sempervirens (assembly GCA_007258455.2). NCBI lineage: Eukaryota > Viridiplantae > Streptophyta > Pinopsida > Cupressales > Cupressaceae > Sequoia > Sequoia sempervirens. The sequence continues at coordinate 124,651,055 of VDFB02353493.1, forward strand.
GTAGTACTCATCCTCTTTGCACTTATGCAACATTTATCCCTTAAATTTGGTTTGAATCATTACTATTGAAGCAATATGACATCTTCGACTCAAGGTGTCAGCAATCCTATTCTCTTTCTCTTTTATATAACTGATATTGAAGTCAGAGTCAACTATTAACTCCAACCATCTTGTCTACCTATCATTTAGATTTGGTTGAGTGAAAGGGTACTTTAACCCATTATGGCCAGTTTTCAATTGAAAGGGTTTCCCTAACAAGTAGTTCCTCCACATTTGCAATGCATGAACCACAACTACTAACTCTCAATCATGTGATGCATAATTTAGCTCATAAGGTTTCAACTTTGTAGACTCATAAGCAATTACTTTCCCATCTTGCATTAACACACCTCCTAACCCTTCCCCACATGCATTTGTGATAACCATAAAGTTACCCTCAAGATTTGGTACTTTAAAGATCAGCATAGTGGTCAAATTCTCTATAAGTAGATCAAAGACTTCTTGACACTTCTCAATCTACTCGTATTTCTTCCCTTTTCTCTGTAGAGAGGTTATTGGAAAATCAATCTTGGAGAATTTCATAACAAAATTTCTATAGCACCCTGCTAGACCCATAAAAATTCTTACCTCAGACCCATTCTTGGGTACAGGCCACTCAATTACTACCTTGATCTTAGTGGGATCTATAGAGATTTTGTCTGCCTAGATTGCATGCCCTAGATAATGCCCTCTCCTTTTGAAGAAAGTACACTTAGAGAGTTTACCATACAACTTGTGTTCTTGTAGACATTGTATAACTATCTATAAATGTCTACAGTGATCTTCTTCATCCTTAGAATAAATCAGGATGTCATCTAGATAAACCAAGACAAATTTATCTAGGCAATCTTTAAACACACTATTCATTACTCATAAATGCAGTGGGTACATTTCTTGACCCAAAAGGTAAAACTGTGAACTCATAGTGTCCATATCTGGTTCTAAATGCAGTCTTAAAGATATCTTCATCTCTAATCCTCAACTGGTGATATCCATATCTCATATCTATCTTTGAGAATATGGCAACTGCTCTCATTTGATTGAAAAGATCATCAATGTGTGGCAACAAATACTTATTCTTCACCATGGCTTTGTTAAGCATACAATAATTGATGCACAAATGCAAAGTACCATCCTTTTTCACAAAAAATAACTGGTGCTCCCAAAGGAAAAACACTTGGTCTTATCAACCCTTTTGACAACAATTCATCCAATTGTGCCTTAAGCTACATTAGTTCGATTGTTTTCATCCTATAGGGTACCTTGGAAAAAGGTTAAAGCCTTGGAATTATATCTATAGAGAAATCAAATATCCTCTTCGGTGGAAACCTAGGTAACTCCTCTGGAAGCACATCCAAAAAATTTCTCAATATAGGATATCTTTTCATGTCCAACATTCTAGTGTCATCTATCTCACCATTTTCCATCTCTTGGAAAATTTGGGAATCCAAGTTATCAAGATATTCTCCAAGTTCTTCGATCTTAATGTAAAATATTTTTCACCCTTTCTTCTCAGCCCTCACTAGTTGCATTGTCGAGATTTGACGAATAGGTGCTGTCATAATAGTGGTTTACAATTCCTGAGAGGAACAAATTTTAGCTGAAATCACATATTTTTAGAAAATATAATGATTTAAGCCTTAAAAAGTTCCATTTTAAGGATTCCAATTGAAGAGGGTTTGATCAAATCACCTTAGATCAAACCCCCTTGGATAGAACCTCGCTAGTTTTAAACCATACCTATAAATGCGTCTCCTTTACACCTATCAAAACGCTGATAAAAAATCACTTTTGATTTAGCTTTTGGGGGATCAAATGAATTCATTTAAAATTTATTTCAAATGATTATGGTATTCCTCAAAGCAAGCTATCCAATGAATATAATTTTAATATGTTTTGGTTTTGTTATGTATTTATTTTTTAAGTTTTATTAAACATAGGATTTTCATTGAAAATGAATTTCTTTGTTCTTCACATGTGGAAAAATAGAATATTATCAAAAAAAAATTATAAAATATGAGTGCACCAGATATTGAAGTACTTGATCCAACAAAAAATAAAATAAAATTTTGACATATACAAAAAAAGTTACACATTATCGGTCGCGTTGTGTCTAAATTATAATTTGTTTGAATTTAAAAATTGATTAAGGAAAAAATATTCAATAAAAAACTATATGACCACGTGGAAGCACTAGATATTAGAGTTATAAATCTAAATTTGAAAGAATTAGAATTTTATCCTTCATGGAAAAAATGTTAGGCATTAGTGTGCGTCACTTTTTTAAAATGTTGTTTTCTAAAAAAAATCAATTTTCATGGGAGATGGAAAAAGAAGTGCAATTTGATTCCAAAAAATTTGAAAAAAATATTTTTAGAATCTACAGACAAAATTTGATGAGACTCTAGTTTGCACCATCTTCAAATTCCTCACATTTTAGCCGCTATAGGTGCCCAAATGTGAAGATTTAGTTAAAAATAATAATTTCAGTGTCCAGTTTGGCCAAAAATTGTAAACCACTATTATGGGATCACCTGAATCTTCACCTCTCTAGGTATCCCTTGGAATTTCACTCGGTTACCAAGATCATCTAGGCATTCTACAGTTTTTATAGGACAATCTACTTTAGCCCTATGTCTCCACAACCAATTCATACCTAAGATAACATCATAGGATCCTAATGGTGCAACATAAAGGTTTACTTTAGTAGAGATACAAGGTAGCTCTATCCTAGCCTCGAACAAACATTGTTCCACCTTTGCTCTTGTCTAGTTTGCATACTTTACATCCCAAGACATTGCAATGTGTCCAACCTTTCTAGATAATTGCTTAGTTACTCTATGTGAAATGAAATTCTCAGTTGCACCAGTATCAATGAGAACAAAAATGGGTAAACCAAACAAAATTACCTAGAGTTTCAATGGGAGTTTCCTGATACTCTGCTTGGTGGTCATCCATTGTTACATGTATCCTTTATTGGAACATTTCCCATTGAGTAGGTAGTAAATTACCAGAAGCCTTACTAGGACAATCTATAGAAAAATGGTCTCCTCCACAAGTATAGTATCCCGTAAATGGTACCTTCTTCTTTGTGGGTTCTCCAGATCCACTAGCATTTCCACCAGCATTGTTGGTATTTTCTTGGTTGGAACCATTCCTTCTTCACTCCCTTCTCGACTCTTTTCCAGTATTTTGGTTACCTTTTTCTCATTGCTTATGTACACTTTGCACAACCTCCACCTTCTTTGGAGTTGGATTATTAGGAATTTCTGCAATCTTCTTATAGTCTTTACTTTCTTGTCAGTTGGAGATAGCCCTAAGCTTTTTCTCCTGCTTAATTTCTTTTTCATATACAAGATCCATAGTTGTAGGACCATGCATATCCACTTCTCTGCTAATTTGATTGTTAAGTCCCATTATAAATTTTCTAGTGCAGAAGCGTTTGTCCTTATGATATATAGGAACATAATGTAGAAGTCAGGTAAACTTCTCCCAATACTCATTAACCATCATGTTTCCATGCTTCAAACTCTGGAAATCCATGAGTTTTTGGTCATGGTATAGATGGGCTAACCATCTATTGCATAAAATATCAAAAAAATCCCCCCATGTTAGCTTTCATGAGTTGATATTGAATTCTATCTTTTTGTTCATCCACCAGGTTGAAGCTTCTCCAGCTAACTGGTACGAACCCCAAGCAGCTTTAGTGGTCTCAATGTAATTTCAAAATTTAAAATACCTTTCCATTTGAACAAGCCATGCCTTAGCTTCATCCCTATTGGCGCTTCCCTCAAACTTGGGTGGAACAATCTTCATATCTTTGGAAAGTTTAGAAGCCATATGCTTCTTATTTCTTTCCTCAAATGGTGTTAGTGATCATTGTTTTTCATGATCATGAGTTTCATCATGTCCATGAGAAGAGTTTTCACCTTCATTCTCATTAATGGGAACCTCTTTCTCAACCCTAGCTTGTGCCTTTTCTTGTTCAAGGTTATCTAACCTTGCTAGAATTTGGTTAAGTCTAGCTTCAATTCTTGTTGGTCCTTGGCCAACTTCTTGGCTACTGCCAGGATTGGTTCGTGTCCTCACCATCTTAACAAGATTAAGTTTTACTAGAATGTCTTATCCATGTTAAACTAAATCACGTTATCAACTATCTTATGGAAAACATTAGAAATGACATTCAAATGCACATAGAGAATTTCAAATAAGATTTAGCACACACTTTTGATAAACAAATAATTTTATTCATTTCATAAGGATTTCAATATCCTTTGATTACATGGAGCAACTATTCAGATAGTCGAGTGGAGAGCATCCCTTAGATTCACTCTCTGACACATAACTTAATGGAGTATATCTTACAAACTGAGATTGTTTCCCATCTCTATCTTTCTATTCATCCCTTAATTCTTCATATTTATCCCAAAATTGTAGCCTTCAGATTTATCATCTTATACATAGTTATGGGTTTGAATTCCAATACGCTATTCATCAAAAATGCAGTCTAACTTTTTTGTAGACATTTGTTCATGAGACCATTTCACATCTAGCTGATCTTGAGGTACATATCCCTTGAACTGATTACTTGAGGAAATTCATATTACTTCTTCCAATGGAAGAACTCTAGGGTCCCTAAAGATGAATGTTGGGTTGATGCTTCCTTCTGAGGGCATATCCATGGAAAGTGATAATGACTTAGACTTTTTTGGTGAAGGTATATTATTTTACATAGCCTCCATCTCAATCTTCCTCTTCACATCAATGATCCGAGAAAGTGCATGACTAAATATCTCGGTGTCACTCAACTAGATGGCATTATCGTAGTTGGTTCCCTCTATGGTTCTAATGTTGGCTTCTCTTTCCTTCTTGGCCTTGAGGTAGCACTCATTTTTTATTACTGACTTTCGAGCCATTAGTCTGAGATGCACCATCCTGGCACAAGAATTCACAACATTAGATAACGTTGGATAGAAAGAATGACTAGCTCATAGGTTCCAAAGCTAAACCTAGTAGCTCTAATACCACATGAAATATGCCAAGCATTCACTAAAGTAAATTTTCTAAGTTTTTACTATGCAAGGAAAAAAAAACTATGTATAGGCCATTGCAATAAAAAAAAATTCTTTCTTTATTGAAAATATATGAACAAAGATGCTATAACAAGTACAATAATAATTTCCATTCCATTACAATATTTCACCAAGTACAATATTCCCAAGAAAGTACAAAACTACATACATAGCTCCTTTGGGCTTCATAGCATAAGATATAGATGGTCCAAGAATCTGCCTTTCAAAGCCTTGGTCCTCTATTGCCTGCTGAGGAGGAGAAGCATTACTCAAGTACTTTTTCACCAACCACGGACTCATATGTGGTCCCTCGCACATATATCAATGATAGATGGACCTTCCCTTTGATGAAGGTATTGGTTGGGTAACCCCATATGACATACCATTTTGAGCTTAATGTTGTGTCCTACATGACTAGGATTTATAACCTACACTAGGTAGCACTCATGCATTTAAATTAACACTGTGAACTAACAGTGGAGTCTTAGAATTCACACTATCTATAGTGGATTCTTCAGACAATCACACTACTTTGGCCAAAGTGTTCTCACTCAGTATAATAGATTGATAATCTAACATTCACCTACACTATGGAAAGCTTGTTTTGAATTGAGGCCATTATATCTATTCTTAGGCAATCCCTCTCCATGAGCAAGCTACTCCCCAGGATAACCTATCTCTTTAACACAACCTAGGGTAACACAACTCAATAAGAAAAGTACAAGTTTCCTCCCTTCACTGAACAATCATTCCCAGGAGTAGCCTTCTAGCCATCTAGCATAATTAATTATCTAGTTATGAGTGTTCCCTAAGCTTGTCTATGTTTGATCATATCTAGTATAATAACAATACCTATAATTAACATACTCTTTTACTCATATCTACTCATGTCTAGTATAATAACAATACCCTTGACAAGCAGAATCTCCTATCATGGAGTACTTACAAATAATGCACAACAAAGTAAATAGTTTCAACTTATGTTTCAAAGCAAACTATACTTTCCTCTATGTGCAAGTAACAACAAGACTAGTTAAATCAATCCAAACATAGCTCATTCAAAATAGAATAAAAAAATTAGAATATCCTCATGCTTGTGTTAAGCTTTTCCAATTCGACTGGTTGCATTCACAACACTTTTAGAAACACTACTATCCCAATATTGATCCTCCAACAAAGTCTCACAACTCTTAACTCTCAAGTTGGAAAATGCCTCTTCTCAAAGGATAATAAAAATCTCTCAATACTCAAGGCTCTCACTCACTAATATGACAAAATATTACAGATAGAAAAAGTATACAAAATGTAAATACTTTTTGCTCAAGAAATAACACATAGAAGAAGAATAATGATGTGTCCAAACAAATGAACTTATGTTGCTATTTATATAGCAAGTAGGAGACCATACAACCTATAGATTAGACATGTATAATGATAAAAAATTGCATGCACAACAACACATCTCACTCAACTAAAATGTGGTGATTAAGAAAGCATAAAATCAACTCAAAAACCTATAGATTAACCCTCATATTCGACAGAAAATAGAGACTATTTCAAATCTCCATGTGATAGAATTCAACTAGAAACTCTAAGTAGACTTCTATAGTTTAGAGGATTCAAAGGTGGCACCAAGAATTATAATGCTTTCACAAAGGTGGCGCAGTTTCTTCCCTTGTAGAAACAGTCAATAAAAAAAGTGTACCATGAAACTAAAACATTGACTAAGTCATGTTGAGTATCGAGTTACTCATTAAATTGGTTTAGACAAAGTCATTGATATGTTTCCATATATTTATAGCTATTTGGATCAATGCTAAACATAGTGGTAATTCTATTGACCAATTCCATGGTTCATTATGGCATCAAATTATTCTCATTATCGACTTAATGGTTGCAAAGTTTACAGATTCAAACTCTCCTTTTGTTTGACAGCAAGAGCACAAAATGCAGCTTAAGAAACATAGTCGTAACCAACTCAAAGTTCAACCATTAAATTTCCCATGATAATCGACATCAAAGCCAAATGTATAAAGAATTATAATCGACTGATAATCATTGCTTTAGATAGTCAATCTCAAAGAAAATAGCATTATATATATAATGTATACATATATATACTTACATATATATATATATTAACAAACATAACTATATATATATATATTTACGTATACTTATATATGTATATGTTAGTATATATCCATATTTATCATATGCCAATAAATTATGAATATATAATTGATATAGAAAGGAACACATCAAAATAGCAATCACATTGTTATATTGATATATTGGTTGTGTATACATATGTATATATATATACATACATACATATATATACATACATACATACATACATACATACATATATATATATATATATATATATATATATATATATTCATATATATATGCCTCTATGTACATGTATGTGTATGTATACATGTATCGATACATTTGTATGGGCATGTCCATTTGCCACCATATACGTATATGGATAAATTTATACATATGGATATATGTATATACATTATATCTATATATATACACATTCAATTCTCACACCAAATCATACACAATTACTATGGTATTGATAAGAGACTATGAGTGATATGTCTATTTATACATATGTGTGCCATTGGTTCCATCAGATAGTTCCATGCACATAAGAAACTCATGAATAAGTGTGCATAGGTACGTCTACCTATGTACCCTTATGTACGCGTTTCTTTGTGTGTATGGTCTATCATCGTCATGCATGTGTGTATGCATACACATACCTCGTATGTTTCACATATTAATACAAACATAGTAACAAGGAAAATAACTCTCAAGCTCAAACAAATAAAGATCACCCAATAATACACTCAATAGTAAACTAGCCTCTTATTAAAACAAACATATTGAGTAGGGATGACTTACCAATTTCCCACTTAATAACCCAACTCAATTATTCTATTGTGGTGTGTGTAAGCTCATATAGGTTACGTTATTGGTTACCTAACCAAGACCTTCTCCTGAGTGATACTTCCCCTTTGCCTGGAGGAATTGAATATATACTTGCAAACACTAACACATGTACACGACAATCAATTGTTCACAAAATATGTAGTATACACATTACATCTCTAAAGTTAGAATATCAACACAATATTCCTCCACTCACATAAATGCATTCCTTCATATAACACTAAATGAGATGACATTCATTCATTAAGCAATGATAACAAAGTGCACACACAATTTACTCATCCATTGAATTCACATTACATTCACATTTTACCCTACATCGTAATAGTAAATAGTAATTGCACACTTGGGGTGTAATAGTTTTTTAGGTCTTCATTATCCTAACACTTTGTTTTGTAGGTTCATTCATCATTTGCATGCTTAAAATAGGTTCTTTTAATTTTTTCTAAGATTAGATTTTCATACAAGCTTTCTAGGTCACCTAGGATCTTCTTCATTTTGAGCTCATTTTCATTACACTTGGGGGCATATTTTTGTTAGATATACATTTTTTTAGGTCCCTTAGATATTCATCTATCTATTTCCCCATCTGTTTTGCTCCAAAACTTTATTTTTTGACTTTTGGGGGTCATTTTCTAGCACTTTCTACGAATTGATGCCTTTGTTCAAAATTGTGGTGCCTCTATTCAAAATTGTTGTGCCTCTATTTTAGGGGAAATATTTTTTGGTTTATCAGGTGTTCATTGCACAAAAATTTTACTCTTAAGTGATTACATGCATTTTTAGGTTGTTTGCTAACCTAGGTATCTGACAAACATCAATTTTGCACCCCTAAATGCTCTGATTTTGGCCTAATTCACAAAATTGCACCTCTGTTCACATAATGGAACCTTTGTTTTAACAGAGGCACAAATTTATCTGAAAAATGACACCTGGGTTTTAGGATGCATGTTTAATTCTTCTTTTAGTAGTTCTTTGCATCTAATCTCTATTTTTCGATACTAATGCATGTTGCAGGTCTCTAAAATTTATCTAAGGCAGAAATCATCATATATCCATGCTTATTTCATGCTAAAAATAATTTTATGTGATCATCTTATCATCTAACCACTTTTTTGTAGCTTGAAATCAATTTTCAAAGGAAAAATCATCAAACAACTAACATTTCCTTGCAGATTTGTTTGTCAAAGATTTTTTTTCCCACTAATTTAGGCACTAAAATTAGAGTAGTGGGTTTTAATTAATTTGTTTTTCATGCTTGGAAGGGTGCAATATATGTCTGCTCTCCCCTCACACTTAGTGTGATCTTAGGGATTAGAAATCTTTTGCATCTCTTCATTTTGTTTAGATCAATGTTTTAGGTAAACATAAGGTAGCTAGTTTTGTGTGTATGCTCTTCCCTCACACTTCATGCGATCTTGGGGATCAAAGACACCTAGCATACCTTTTCCTTTATGATAATTTCATAGGGATTTCATCACCCTATGGGATGATCTCAACCACGCATACCAGTGGGGTATATGAAGGGGGGATAACTAAAGTTGTACCCCAATCTAGTTGCATTGTAATCGGTGAAGCTCTAATTTCTTAGGGTGATTCCAAGCTAGGAGTGAAGGGCTGGTCTGAGCTCTCAGTACCTCGTTGAAGCTCCCATCCCATGCTTGTGATGAACTAGTGTTCATGATTTGAGCCTCATGTACCTTGCATATATAGAGGACTCCCTAGAGAAACATTGTAAACCTACAAAGCCATCAAACGTAGACTAGTGTGGTGCAAGGGATAAAAATCATACCCTAAAGCTACTCACCACTTACTCCCTTAGGTTGAGATAGAAATCCTTGTGGTGAACTAAGATAGTTCCCAAGGAGAGAGAAAAGGTGAGCCTATGGCGTCCATTGATGACCCTGTGCCACTGGATCTCTAGCTATTTGCCTTCACGATAAAGGGTGTTTCCAACCTAAGTATCAAGGAGTATTAACCCAAGCTTTCTTGGGTGGTGGGCCCACATTATTCTATAAACCTACTCGAGCTTAGGGCTTGTAATCAAGTGTTTGAAGTGTTTTTATTGTGCTATACTCATGAAATATGAATCAACAAAGGGGCTGAGGATTGAACATGTACACTACAAAAATCCATCAAACTTGGCCACTTTTCTTGTTTGTGTGCTTTTAATTCTATCTCTTAGTCAAGCAAGAAAAACCTTCACCTCATCCAATTCTTGCTATCCTAATCATCCCGTAGCATCCTAATTATACCATCTTTTCCATCCTAATCATCCCTTTTCATCATAATCACGTAATCCTAATAATCTAATCCCAATCCACTATTTTCATCTTAATCACCCTTTCTAATCCTAATCACCCCCATTTCATCATAGCCATACCTTATTATCCTAAACGTCCATTTTCATCCTATTCCCACTCCTTCTTAATCATATTATCCTAATCATCCCATCATAATCCTCTATAATCATTCTAATCATCAATCTTGTCCAAATCATCCCCTATTCCATCCCTAATCCTTCATTTAGTACCCTAAGCCTAATTTCCAAATTCATTTCAGGGCCTTATAATTATCCTAATCATCCTGCATAATCCCTATCCACCTTCATCATTAATCTTGGTCCTAATATCCTGTACTCACCATCATCCTCAACCTTCATCCTTCATCATCATCTTAATCCAATCCCCCTTTCCAACCTAATACTAATTTAACCACATCCTAATCTAACCCATCCACCCCTCATCAAAAATCCAATCATCTATTATCCATCTACCTACCTCAACCATACATTGAATACCCCATCCTTAATAAAAAAACCATCACTTGGGGATCAAAATTGGTTAAGGACTTAGTCTCCTTCATACATCATATCCTTTCAACATCATCCAAATCTTTCATAAGGATTATATCCTTAATCCACTATCATCCATCTCAAATCCGATTTCCTAATCAATGATCAAGAACTTAACTTGATTTCATCTTTAATCCAAACTTGGTTAAGAACATTAGCCTATCTTAATTATAGTTATCAAAACCAATCAATTCCTACTTAAGAACTTTTCCTATCTTAAGTAGAAATCAAATCCAATTAACTATTTCTTAGGAACATTAGCCTATCCTAAGTACAAAGAATCATACTTAATCAAATCAAATTATCTTAAGGTATTGATATTTGATCCCAAGTCTAATCCCATCCTCCATGTTCATCTTCATATTTTATTCTTCTAATCACCCATATTTTCCTAGTCATCCCCTAACATATATCCAATCCACCCCTAATCTATCTCCATCCAAAACCAACACCAAACTTTCCACCTACAATCAACCCTCCACCATGTATAATCACTTAATCTATCCTCCATCCTACCTAATCTATTCTAATCCACCTTCATCCATTCCAACCCAACCCAATATCATGCACCCATGTCCTAATCCCTATGATGATAGTGAGAATATTGTGGATCACCTTGAATTCATTAGAAAAATACTCAAGGCTTTCACCAATCACCCATCCAAAGTCCCTCTCAAACCCCACCCACACCCTCATCACCCATATCATCCTCATGGGATCCCATGACCAATCATCTTTGCATCCACTACTTTAATAATGATAAGGATGTCACACTTAGCTATCTCCTTGGCATTGGTGCTAAACTTCCACCCTTCCCACCTTCATCCAATCCCAACCCATTCCATCTTGCTTACCATTACCCTTCATTTGACAAGGGAGACCAAGCCTTTAGCCACAACTCCCCATCCCAAATTCCCATCTCCGCATTCTTTGCAAGCTCCTCATCCTCATCATCCATTTACAAATCCATAGAAAATTCCAACTCTTATTCCACTTTTTCATCTCCCACATCCTTACAATCCACATCACGCCAATCTTACCAATCAAATTCATATCATGTCCTTGATAATGGTTGGATCCAAGTACTAATTTCAAAGGTTCTTAATTCCACATACAAAAATAAAGTTGTGCAATCTCCCCATGTCATGCCTCCACCTTCATCACATCCACATCAAGATAAATCTCAATCCCCTAAGCCTCATAAATGCTCTACTATGCCATCCATGCAAGTTGAAGCATCTTTCCAACCTTCCTCCCCCATCACGCAATCCACATCAAATGAACCATATCCATCTCCTAATCCAAATCATGCTAACATAGACCCCCCTCCATATAAAGATCAAGAAACCCCTTCTCCTCCATCTGATGATCCCATTTCCAATAAAAAATAACACATCCCTTCCATCCCATCCAATGATCCATTTCCATCTCAAGAGCATGATATCCCTTCATCCCCCTCTCATGATCTCCTCTCCCACTCCATCTAATGACATCCTTCCATCCCAAGATCAAATTACATCTTCCACTCCATTGCATGATCCCTCTCTAAGTCAAGATTAAAGTGCACCTTCCAACCCATCTAATGATAATCTCCCCTCTTATAATCACAACACCCCTCCTACTCCATATCATGATCCCCTTCCATCTCATAGCCAAGAGTACACTACACCATCCACCTCATCCCATGATCCTCCCCCAAGTCAAGATCAAATCATCCCTTCATCTACATGTCATGATCATAATCCTCCAAAAGATCCCATCACCCCCATCCAAGATACCCATGAACCCCCTACTTATCAATTGGGTTCCTCCACATTCATCCAAGCTGGTTTACTCCAAGATCCTATCATTCCTTCCTTTTCATATCCCCCTCAAAATGGACTCACATCTTGTTTGTAAAATAGTTATTATAGCATTGGAAAAAAGAATTTTCAATCCATGCATTATCAAGGAAAATGGTTAGGGCTCCATGCGCAAGGCAGCTTATAACCCCTTAATATAAAAGAAAATCCAAAATATCATGGCCTTGGATACCAAGCTCAAGATGTTGGTATTCCTTCCACCCATCCTAAATCTAAAATTCATCCATCTAAAGCCAAAAATCCATGTTCCTCATCCTCCAAATCTATCTTGGGCCCTTATGTTCCAAATAAAAATCCCTCATCCCTTCCATCCATTTTGGGTCCCTATGTTCCAAAACAAAGTCATTCATCCTCTCCATCCATCTTGAGTCCTTACATTCTACCACCTATCACTCCTATTCTAAAAAATCTTTATCCTATTTATCCATCACCTCGTCAATATCAACAAAGTTACACACCCTTGAACCCTCTCTAACATACTAATTGCACGAACCCATCTATAATCCACCCACATCATTCATATCCATCCACTAATCCAATTTCTCTTGGAAGCAATTTGGATGCCAAATCTCAAATGCATAAATCCAAAAATTCACAAAATTCCAAAGATCAACATGTCCCCTCAAAAAGACATACAAAAACAAAGAAAAATATGATCCAAAATCAAAAATACCAAAGGCCACAAAGGCCCATGAAGAAAAAATCAAATCCAAAAACTATGTGGATTCCAAAAATACTCATAGAATCAATGCATCCAAAAGAAAAATCAAAATTGGCATCCAAACTTGCTAATCCAAAAGTTTCATCCAATTCTAAGTCCCCCATCCCATCTAAGAATCCTTCATCACCTTCATCCATTTTGGGTCCTTATGTCCCAAAATCTACACCCACTCCTCCATTTAAACCTCAAAATTCAAAATCAACTTCTCTTTCACAATTCCACCATCCTTCAAGGTGTGTGCCAATGTTGATCTTTCCAACATTACCATCCACTATCCAACATTCATGTTCCATCCTTCCATCCCTCTTAGCCAATACTTTGCATAAATCCATATCCCCCTCCATCTCCTAATCCACTTGATCCTCCTCACCATCATTTTACCAACATCTATGAGCTTAATAACACATACTCAAGGAATACCATCTATTGAACTAGGATAGTCACAAGAGATATAAAAAGAAAGAGGGGAAGATATATATAAAAACATAGAGAGGGAGAGAAATATAGAGATATAGTGAAGATATATACACATATATATAAGGGATAGAGAAAGAGAGAAGTAGACAAATAGAGTGAACACGATACATATAGAGGGAGAGAGAGGGAGAGGGAGAACTATAGAGAAAGAAAGAAGGAGATGGAAATAGAGAGTGTGATTGAGACATAGATAGAGAGAAATAGAAAGAGAGAGTGGATAGATAAAGATGGAGAGATAGATAGAGGTATAGATAGAGTGATAGAGGGGATGGAGATAAAATTAGAGGGAGAGAGTGTCTTAGATAGAGATAGATGGATCTATAGAGATTATTTAGAGCTAAAGATAGATGGAGAGATTAAGAAAATGAGTGGGAGAGAGGGAGAGGGAGAGGGAGAGGGAGAGAATGACTATAAAAAATATGTTCACATTGTATAGTGTACATGCATTATGTAACATGCTCACATTATATAACATGAGTGCATTATATAACATGAGTGTGTTACATAATTAATATGCATCATGTAGCATGCTTACGTTATATAACAAAAGTGTATTATATAATGTGTTTGTGTTTTGTAAACAACTTTTTTTCCTACCAAATTTTATTTGGAAATTGGTTTGGAAAATGAACCTAAAGGTTTAGACTATTAACTTGCCCCATTTCACATGTTTTACACTTTCAATCGAGTTTTTCAAATTTCACCTCATCAGATTTACATATTACATAATGATATTTTATAAAATTACCACTACAATATTGCACAAATTCTTATCTTTTTAATCGTATATATATTTTTTAATTTCTTTTACTAATGTTTATGTAAAATTATTACATACATTATTATTGTTTTTTCTTTATTACTATTGATTCATTTATTGAAATTTAAAAATATATAGGATTTTTATAGTTTATGCAATCTTTTGGATTCAACTGTGTATTTTTTTGTGTCAACATTTCGGATCACACTCAGTGATCCATCATTAGGAAGAGGAACAATAGAAAGAAAGGAGTGCAGATAGAGCCTAATAAAGAGCAGGGTGGAGATGTGAGAGAGAAGAAAAATAAGAACTAAGAGAAAATGACAATTGGCAAAAAAAATGAAATAAACAAGCAATAGGAAATCAAAGTGTTAGAAAAATAAAGACCATTAAGAGGAAAAATGGATTTTTATAGTTTATGCAAGCTTTTGGATTCAACTGTGTATGTTTTTGTGTTGACGTTTTGGATCACACTCAGTGATCCATCATTAGGAAGAGGAAAATAAAAAGAAAGGAGTGCACATAGAGCCTAATAAAGGGTGGGGTGGAGATGTGAGAGAGAAGAAAAAGAAGAATTAAGAGAAAATGACAATTAGCAAAAAAATTGAAATAAACAAGCAATAAGAAATCAAAGTGTTAGAAAAATAAAGACCTTGGTTTTTGCTTCCATTTTTTCCTCTTAATGGTCTTTATTTTTCTAACACTTTGATTTCCTATTGCTTGTTTATTTCAATTTTTTTGCTAATTGTCATTTTCTCTTAATTCTTCTTTTTCTTCTCTCTCACATCTCCACCCCACCCTTTATTAGGCTCTATCTACACTCCTTTCTTTCTATTTTTTCTCTTCCTAATGATGGATCACTGAGTGTGATCCGAAACGTCGACACAAAAACATACAGAGTTGAATCCAAAAGCTTGCATAAACAATTTCATGGACCGTGGAAAACTCATTCCAAGGATTTTTATACATTTCATTCTTTGCACATGAAAGAATTATGTTTTCAATTATTTTTTTGAAAGTCATATGACATGCACATTTAATGCCACATTTTTAGGATGTGTTTACTTTGAAATATGCACAAAAAAATATTTAATAAAAAATTACAAAAATACACAACTTCTAGTACTCACTCATAACTATGTTTCTCCCAATAGGCTTTTGAAAAAACTAAATGAAACAAAAAATTAAGGGGGAAATAAGGAGGCATACACCAAACACTATGTTATGTTTTAGTGAGGACAAAAAGAACACATTTGTATGGGAACAATATTTCACCCTCTTAATATTAACTATTTGTTCAAAATTTAAGTAGTTTAGAAAATAGATTCAAAGTAATACAATTCTTGTCATATATTAAATTTTTTTGTGCATGCATCTCAAATTACTCATCCAAGTTTAAGTTTAGTTGATTTACAAAAAAGTGGCCACTTTTGACCCCCTTTTTGTATACCATTTCCATGCAGTTATCCCTACATAGAATTTAATTCAATATCCTTGACCCATATTTTATTAGTGGATCACAAGAAGCCATCTCTCATAAGAATGAAGGGTTCACTTAACACTCATTGGATTTAGGTGAAGCATTGGGATTTCATGGGAGGTGACCCATCCTCGTAAAACCCCAAACCAAGTGTGCTTAACCATGGATTTTCCCCTAGATCAAACCCAATTAGCTTGCTACCTCATATTTAAGACCTTGAAATAGTGTTTCTCCTTATGAAACTTATAATATAGCTCATTAGCTCAGTCATTATTGAGAAGATGATTTTTTTTACAATGAATCAAATTATGTGATGTATTATCTTAGGGTTCAATTGGGTAATTTTTTTAATCAATCTCATTAACCCATATTTCATGAGTAGTATTTCACAAGAAGTTATCTCTCATGAGCATGAATGGTCTACATATCACTTATTGTATTGAGGTGATTCTCACAAGGTGAAGCATCAAGACTTCCTAGTAGGTCACCTAATTAAGTACTACTCTAACTCAAGCATGTTTAAGAATGCATTTTCTCCCATGATCAAGCACATCTAGCTTGCTATCCCATTTGTAAGAAATTTACAAATTGTTTTGACTTAGGAACTATCATGTAGCTCAATCATTATCAAGTAGGTAATGTTTTCACAACATGTCAAATTATGTGATGTTTTATTAGGATTCAACTGCATATTTTTGAGTTCATCTCATTGAACCATATTTCATGAGTAGTGATTCACAAGAATCCATATCTCATGAGCATGAATGGTCCACTTAAAACTCATTGCATATAGGTCATTCTCATAGGTGTAAAGGATCAATAATTTCTAAGAGGTCGCTCAACTTAATACTACTCCAACTGAAATGTGTTTAACCATAGAGATTCCACCTATAAGTTCAAGGAAACTTAGCATGCTAGCCCATTTTCAAAACCTCTAGCAAGTGTTGCACCTTATGAAACCATCCATTATATAGGTTTGTAGCTCAATCATTATCAATTAGGTGTTGTTTTGCATACCAAATATCAAATTATGTGATGAGTTATCAATATTCAACTACATAGTTATTGAGTCAATCTCATTGAATCATACTTCATGAGTAGTTCTAAATAATCCTTCTCTCATGAGCAAGAATTTTCCACTTAATAACCCATTTCTTCTAGTTGATTCTTATAGAGTGAAGCATTTAGATTTCCCAAGAGCTCACCCATTCTATTATTACTCCAACTCAAGTGCATTTAACAATGGAGTTCCCCTAATATCAAGCCTAGTTATTTTGCTACCTTATTTGCAAAACCTTCAAAAAATTTGTGCCTTATGAACCATTCATTATGGAGCTCCTTAGGGAATCACTATCAAGTAGGTGGCGTTTTCTTGTGGCATGTCAAATCAAGTGATATTATTATTAAGATCCAACTATGTAATTAATGAGTTAATTTCACTGACCCATTTTTCATGAGTAGTGATTCACAAGAACCTAGATATCTCATGAAAAATAAAACCCTTTAAGCACCTATTGCATTTTAGTGATTCTCCTAGATGAAACATTTAGAAATATATAACCCTTCCCAATACTACTCCAACTCAAGTGTGCTTAATCATAGATTTTCCCACAAGATCAAGCACACTTAGCTTGCTACCCATTTGCAAAACCTTTAACAAGTGTCATGCCTTATGAGGTTAAATCTCCTTAATTTAATCATTATCAAGTAGGTGGAATTTTCATAGTGTATCAAATCATGTGATAATTTATTAGGATTCAATTCTAGTTTTTTAGTCAAACTCATTGGCCATTGTAGACACTGAAAAATGTTCTGAATCATATCATACACTCAAATAAGGTATACTAACATCATTTCGTCCTAAAACCCATCCTCTTTTCACTTAATTAATTGGATTAGCCTAGATAATTAATTAATTGCATCATTTTCATCTATTAACCTAATGCATTTAATCGGGTTAATTCACCCCCTTTCATGCTAATGCTTCATCTCATTAAATTAAATAAATCAAACTATTTAATTTAATTCCCTAAGTCATCTTATTTGATTAAATAATATTAAGTTATTTAATTAAATGGAATTTCACCTTTACCCCTTTCATTAAATCACTTTATTCCTCTAAATCCCCTAATTGTATGATTAAACCCTTGTTTAATTAACAATTATCTAATTAATCTAATCCTCCCACTTGCAAGGGAATATTCCTCCTTTGCACATTCCTCCAAAAGGGGAATATTCCCATGGAATATTCCCTCCTCTTTTGCATAATTAAACTTTTTTTAATTTGCAAAATATCCTTTTCTCTCTCCTCCAATCATTTGAAAAAGGGATATTCTCAAAATGATTTATGTGCAAGTTAGCTTGTGACTTCTTGTGCAAGTTAACTTTTGACCTCTTGTACAGGTCAAAAGTGTGCTTGTTTGGAAGAAATGAGAACCCTTGATTAAATATCATCTTGCATTCTTACCCATTGATGAGAATCCATGATCCATGCCTCTTCTTTCTTTCATCCTTGACCGTTGATTGATATTTTTGATCTCAACTCTTGATTTCTCATTTGCTTTCCTATAAATAGAACACTATTTGGAGACAAATGGATCCATCTTTCAATTGCAAACTTATGTTGTTGAAATCACTCATATTCATACTCATACTTTTCTCACATTTATCATATTTTAGTTCATTTTTAGTTGCATATTAGTTTTAAGCTTCCATTATGGCTTCCATGCATCCATTCTAGCTTGTTTATAAATTAGAGTTTGAATCTATTACCTTAGAATCCACTTAGATTAGATTAGCTATTGCATACTTAGACCATTTTCAGCATAAAATCATGTTAATTTAGCTTGCATCATGTTCAATTTAGCATAAATCATGTTTTCATCCACATATCACAACGGTTTGATCAATTCTCTTCAATAGAATCAATTGAAACAAGCTCATTGATCACAAGATTAGGAAAGGGTCATTGTTTCACATCAACAAGACACCAATTCCAAAATGGGATAAGTTTTAGATGGGTTAGAGTAGACATTTAAATGCTTTCATAGTTCATAATGCTTAGTTTTAATAAATATTTTAGTTTAACCTTCATTTGAATGATCTTGTTTAAGATTGAGTATTAGTGGCTTTGTTATGCTTTGATTCTTCATGGATCAAGCATAATCAGTCCATACCAATATCCTCAATCAACATTCTGGTACTAGAAGGAGGGAAAAGTATCAATTTAATCAATTTTTATCACAAATTTCATTTGTTTTGACTTTTGTAGGAAACAGTGACTCCCAACTCAATTTTAGGGACGCCTTTGTAGGGCATCACCATATAGCGACACTATCATCATTTCAAACAATGACACTTATTAAATGCATCGATGTTGATTAAACAAACAATGATGCTAATAATTTTTAGTGGTATCGAAGATCTGCAAACGACGACACTTGACCAAATTGCGACGCTATCATGCTCTCTGGTTTTGTTCTACAGAGTGACACCCTATTTCACCAGAGTGATGCTCAACCAAATCGTGATGCTATCACGCTCTCTGTCCTTTCTGCAGTGTGAAACCCTTGTTCACTAGAGCGATGCTATTGTAAATAGCAATGCCAAACTTGGGTAAGAAGTTTAATGATCATTTTTTCAGCATGTGCTTTAATTTTCTTGATTCGTCAGATTACAAATGCACTTCTAACATTGTTTTATTTGTTAGACTAACAAGGTTTTATAGGTTGGATGACATGAAGCTAGAGTGAAGAAGCATTCTCATCTTAATATTTTATGATTGTAACAAGCATTTGACACTTTGGGGTAATTATAACCCAATTTCTTATACTTTTTTACTTTCTAATCTAGGACCTCACTAAATTTCATTTGGGTTTAAAATGAATGCTCAACTAGGACTAGAATTGAACCCTCATTTTATCATTGTCTTTTACATTTTAAAAATTGAACAAAGTAACTTAACATTTCATTTGGTGCATAAAATGAATTCATCTTAGCTTTATTCAGTAAAATGAATCAGTGTTTGCTTTGTTGTGACACACTTGTAGTGTGTATCCAATCCCCTTGTGGTTCGTGCGATCTTGGGTGAAGAGAAACACTCCAAGTGTACTTCATTGTTTGTGTGCACTTATAGTATGTATCCAATCCCCTTGTGCTTCGTGCGATCTTGGGTGAAGAGAAATACTTTAGTACACTTTTATGCTTTGTTTCACCCTTAAGAAAGGCCTTACTATGAGACACACCCTACAATGGGAAACTCATAGGAAATTTCTTGCAACCATGTTTACCGGTGGGCTATATTAAAGGTTGGGAAATCGTGAGAAAGTAACTTCTATCCTGGACTGTATAATGTACTGCACCTAGTACCATGCCTTAACTAGGATGGGAATGGTAGTAAGAGTCATAAGTGGCAAAGCAGACGTGTATACAACTAGATGTTCTTGGTTTGTTACTAAGAGCCAAATTGTTTAGCTACCAAAATTCTTTAAATACTTGTTGGTGCAAGAATAGTCGTTCTGAAGCCACCCCACATTTGTACTATTCATTTTTGAAACAAAAAAATCCTTAGGATCTTAGGATCTTTAGGATTTTGATATTTGGTGGTCCCGAGAAGTGTGTGTCATGGAGGGGAGCCAGTGTCACCAAATATCTAACTGTTCACAATGTCTTAGTGTTTGGAGAAATCCGAGTGGGGACTCAACAAGTATGACCATTTCAAACCTAGGATTGTAAAAATTATTGTGAGTCATTTTTATACATTGCTTGGTTCCAAAATGTTATAAACATTCACTATCTTCCTCAAAATTTTGAACACTTTGGCTTAAATATGGATATCTTTTGAAATAGCTTTGATAGTACTACTTGTCCTAAGGATTTTATCCTTAGAGATTTCTAAATATCTTGACTTATATCTCAATCCATATTTTCTAAAGGAAACATAGGAAATTATGGCTTCAACCTCATGATTCTCGCAAAATGGACATTGTGAAAGTTATGTTGTTTTGGACATAAACATTTATTTTGAAAACTTAATCAAGACAAGTGATTGTGGTAAAATAAATTCACTTAATTAAGATAAATTGATAATTGAACCCCACATGACTATTTGGAGACCAATTTCTCTTGTTGAACAACCTGATCTTGTAGGTGCTTTTATTCAACCAAACTTTGAACTCATTAACAAAGAACAAACCAATCTCATTAGTAGTTTGAGAAGCTTCCCTTTTGAAAAAAAAGAAACCCCTACCTAGTGGAGAAACACAACCATTTTAGATGAAGAAGAGGAACAAGCTGATATTGAGGCTAGAAGGCCCACATTACCACCACCCGTGTGGCAATAAATATCTTCCTTTCTTCCATAAACTTGAACTTTTTTTAAATGATCTCACACAAAGTGAGGATCCCTAAAGTAAGGTCTATAGTTTTTCATTTCAAACTTAGGCATCTTAGTCAAAAAGCTCTCAAGAAACACCTTTTGTCACTCCACAAAACTATAACTAGGTTGGTATACAACTTCTACAAACGTGCTTCAAGGAACAATTCAAACTTGTATTCCTTCTATTACTGTCAGAATCTTGGTCTTTTCCAATGTTTTGAAATTCTCACATAATCATTAAGTCTTGAGGAGTTGAAAGCTTTAGAGGTATAGCATGTTTCTCACTATCTTTGTATTGTAAAACAAAGGTTCACTTTAGGTCAAAATTGGGTCAAACATTTCATCCACCCCTCCATCAAATTTCATCCTTTACTTCACCAAACTTTGTAAAAAAAATTGAATACACCAACACTTTGTGACTTAAAAATCTATCAAACCAACCCCTAGCTTGGCTATTTTGTATGTGAAATGTATCACTTTCCATGCATTTAGACAATTTAGTTATCATCCTTGAACTAGTTCATCTTGAAGGTCATAAGTCTACCCTAAATATTTACAAGTTCATCAACATCCTTTATCCCAACATCAAAAATTCAAACTTAAGTCAAAAGTGTTGTCCTAAAACATTTGCAAAGATCACTCTCCACATCACCCATCTTTTCATCCCCCATTATCATCATTGCTCCCAAAATGCTTAGAGTGTCCCTTTTACCTAGATTTGAGTCAACTAGAGAGTTCAAAAATTACAAATCACAACACGACTCACCCAAAGGTGACACAAAATTTATGGTAAAGATGAGATCACAACACAAGAGAATCATGAAGAAAACCAAAGTCACATTTACCTCAAGTGATCCAAATCCTATAGAATTTGATTTGAGAATTCAAGTTACTCTATCACAAAAACCTTCATCACCATCAGGGCCATATGAGATAGAAGATATCACAAACAATCCATTTGAACTCACTAGGGAGGAAATAATGAAATGTCAAGCCTTTGAGAAAGTAGGTCCTATGTCCACATCATTTGTTACATAGACTTTAACACAAGGTTTTACAACCCCATCACTAGGGTTAAACCAAACCTACATCATGTTGTGCATATTTTGCACACACACCTCACTGAAGGTAGGGACCCCCTCTTTTTCACTCCTAATGAGTCATTGTTGCCCTTGATGGGTCATTTTTCTCTTGCCTCAATTTGCATGCCCCTGTTCTAGACCCTAAGTTGGTCACATGCCTTAGAATGATCAAATTCCCCTTGACTAGATTCACCCACCTAATTTTGACTTAGTCTTTTCCTTTCGCAGAAATGCCCCTATGGGTTGTTCTTCACCCGTTGCCCCGACGTCCCTCAGGCATCATGAACCCGCAGCTTCGGGTCACCACTCATGGTTTTCCACTGAGTAGCGACTTATGCCCAACTTTTTCTTGCATGGCGGGATCCGCACTTAGTTCTTTGTTCGAGCCTTGACCAAGCATCCAAATGGGCATGGGTTTCTACATCTCACCTAACCTGAGTCCAGCGTACCAAGGAATCAATGCATGCCATTAATGGAAATTGGCCTATAAACATTGCTCCCTACCCTTCATTTCACCTGGGGTGTTTGAATTTGAGAAGAGAAACAAAGTCCTCCCCCCCCTTTTTCCTCTTTTTCCTTGCTCCTGCTGACTTGGTCTCGTCTCGCTTGCTTCACTTTTTCCTTTATTTTTTGACTTTGGGGACAAGTTTCCTATGGATTTGGGATGCATTTGTGATGCCTTAGTGAACTAACAATGTTTCGTTGAGTTTTGGGAAGTTTCCAAAATTTCCTTATAGGTCATTGTCCCTCCATCGTCGTCCACGAGAATTGCCTTATGAGCCGTCATCCCTCCGTTGCCATCCATGAGAACTTCCTTGTAGGTTGTCATCCCTCTGTCACCATTTATGGGAACTTCCTTGTGCGATTTCTTCCTTTCCTCACGATCTGTAGGAATTCCTTTGTGAGACATTGTGTGTGGGTTGTTGTGTGGTCATTGCCATTTTCAAAAGGGTGTTAGACCCTCCGACTTCCCCCTTTCAAATCTCTGCATTTCCAAAAGGGGTGCAAACTTCAAGATTTCATAATCTAGGGTCCATAAACTGAGTGTCTTCACATGCCTAAAGGGGTTTGGGTCAAATTTTCCATGTGTTTAGACATTGTGAAAATTTCCTTATGAGTAGCCGTGTGCAGGTCGTTGGGTGCTCATTGCCATTTTTAAAAGGGCGGTGGACCCTTCAGCTCCCGCATTCGAAACTTCCAAATTTTTAAAACTGAGTCAAATCTTAAGGAAATATATCTTGGCACTCTTTCTACCCCTTTTCATATGTGCTAAAATTCAAAAATCTCAAATTTACTAATTTTTGTGAAGTTGCAAAAATTTCTATGCGGGTCACCATCCCTCCATTGCCGTCTGTGGGAACTTCTTTGCGGGCCATCATCCCTTCGTCCATCGTTTTCCCATCATTCATCATCCACCATCTGCCATCCACTTGCCTCCACCATTTTCCCACTGTCCATCGTCTATCATCTGCCCACCATCTGTCGGCCATCTGTCATCCACCGTCCTTTTGCCCTGTGGCACCTGTGTGCCTCAGATCCACAGATGCATCAAGCTTAAGCTGATAACTTCAAGTGCCTTAAAATTGATTTCTACACATGTCGGAGCACCTCACATGGAATTTTATCAAGTTCACCATACAGAAATTTTGATGTGCGCGGCTGCCTGCTCCTAGCCGCTCCGAACAGCTTCTAGCCTAGGGGAAACCCGCACCCTTGAGCCCACATTTATGTTTATGGTCCAAATGAGCTCCAAATGTGGAACAATGATGAATATTATGATCTTTTAATGATCCATGGATGGATCTAACAATGCGTTTGCAAGACTTGACTAACATTTGCATTGATTTACATATGAAAACACTTACTACATCTTTGGGTGCAGGATTTATGGAACCTGCTGAGGGGCCATTGAAGAAGCCCATAGGAGCCCCTAGAGGAAAAGAGGAAAAGGATGTTTGTATAAACAATGAAGGACTAACCAACATATGAATGCATGCCAAGGAAGTCAGTGACAAAACTACAAAGGGTGACCTTCAAAGGAACAAGAAGGAGCTATTTTATTTTCCACCAAATGATGATGATTGTCAAGAGTTGTCCATCTAGATCAAGAGTAGCATATCTACTTCTGAGAAGCACCAATCTACAAAATGAATACACTTAATTGGCTACAAGAATGCTGTGAATACATCAAACAAAGGGTAGCCTTCAACAGTTTCCAGCTACAGCAAGGAAGGCAGCCACTAAAAGAAAAAACTGCTATAGTACTAGCGTCACTAGAAGACAAAATAGGGAAGAGAACAAAATAGCCTAATTTAAATTGAGAAATATTCGAGGTAGGTGAAACCCTAACTTGTAATGAATCTTGGCCACATATTGTGAATTAATCCTAGCCATTCATTTGGGCTTTGGAAAAATATAAATAGGGGCTTGCCCCTCATTTGTAAATGGTTGGAGAATTGGTGCAAAGGGAATTTGCAGCAATAAAAGACAAAATTTCATGATTTTATGGATGTTCTCTTTGAGTTTTCTCATCTTGGATGTGTGGTTCTACTTCTGTGTTAGTTTTAGCTTGTAGTTTCTTAGATGACTTTAATGGTGTTGGCTGTTACAGTATTTGATGCACTTCCAGCTCATGCTTTTTGTGGTTTGTTGATGATGAATCAATTTGTAAAGCTAGGTTGAGCTAACTTATTTTCTACAAACTAGTTCAATTGTATGTTCATGAGGTGAATGCACAATCTGAAAATTTGCGGTCCTTAGATGATTGCACTAATTGTGTGTAGTTGTAGGTCTTTCTTGGTCAAGAAAAATCCAGTTTGTGGGAGTCTGTCTACTATAGCACCCTCCATTGTTACTGTTCATTCATAGCTTAGGATTAGAATAGCTTTCTTAACCCTTTCCTCTTTTTCTATTTCTTTTGGTCCTTGGTTAGAGTAGTATCCCAAGCATCTAAACAAAGCTAAATTTGTTGAACATGGTGAGTTTTAGCTTGCTATTTTGAGTGGGAAGCCACTGTTCATTCACTTCCAGCACTCTGAAACTCCATTTGAAAACCCAAATTCCCACACTTTTTGAACCATAAAGGCTGACCCTATGTTACCAGAAAAACACATCAACCAATTGAGATATTCAAAGCATTGTCATGACATGACATCTGAAACCTTGGGGTAGTGATCTGGAACTTGTTTGCAGATTTCTACCTTTCAAGAGAGGTAGTGCACTTGTGCGATGCCTATGTTGAGAAGGTGCAGAAACACCCATCAATAGAACTGGCACTAAAGGGAGGGCATGGCTGAGCTTGAGATTGCAAAGCTGAAAATTGGAAGTTGAAAAGAACCTTTAAGTAAAAATCTGAGATAGGGAGATCTCTTTATATGTTGGAATTTTAAAATCAAATTTTTTTGAAGGAAAACAAGAGTTGAGTTGAGATGGAACATCATTTGCAAATTAACATCACATAGATACAGGTAGATTTAAATAGAATATTGAGGAGACAATTGCAACAATTTGCATTGGCAGATAAGTGTAGAATCCATTGCACACACAGACACAAAGGATTGGGATGTCTAACATTCTTGGGTAGAATCGAAAGAGTCCTACGAGGAGGAATTCCCTTTTGGTAAATATACCAACCCTTGGCTTCACCAAACCCGAAAGAAGAACTAATTGGCATGGCATACAAGGCCTTCAAAGAGCTAATCCAAGAAAACTTGAACAACAAGGATGGATTAAAATTGGAAGAGGTACTAATGTCTAGTTGGTGTAGGTTTCATAATGCACCTCACTCACAATTTACTTGTCTGTCATGTGTGGACATCATCACTTATGTCAAGGGAAGTTTGAACAAGTCAAAGTAGCCAACTCTAAATGAAGGGGACTCATCCCATGAGATAGAAGAGTTGTCAGCGTTCAGAGGAAAACACATTGGAGTTAAACCAAGAATCCCCATAGAAATAAGTGTTGGGGCAACAAACATTGAGAGAAAATATCAAGAGGAAGGAGTTGATTTCCTTGGGACAATAAGAATCTTTGGTGAAAGTTCACTTGGAAAGGAATCATAAGACCTTTTCTCCTTCATCGGTAAAGAGTAGCCTTCTACTCAAGAAGAGGAACCATTGGCAATTGAAGATGAATTGATAGAGTTTGCATTAGCATATGCTGGGATAGCCGATGAAGATGTTGAAAATCAGAAAGAAGAAGAGGTCGAAAGCCTTTGGGTAGCAGAAAATGATGACAAGAGTATAAGTGAAATCAGATTAGAAGACCTCTCCTGCGTAAATGACAGTGATCAAGCATCCAAAAATGAGAATTTGGAGGAATGGGAACAACCACATGCCTCAGCTGTCCAACATCAAACTTCCTTCTCAAGTGATGACAAGGACCCGATGGTGGATAGATATAACGAGTTAGTGCCAAGACTAGCAAGGGACTGGTTAGAGCTAAGATATTAAGTGGAATTGGAAGTGTTTCTTCTGCCAGGTTGGTGTAGACTCCATGAATTTCCACATTCAAAGTTCACATGTCAAATATGCCAAGAAGTTGTAAAATAAGTTAGAGAACAAGTGGAGTAGCCAAGTGCCCGACCTCCCCTAGTTGCTACCAGGATCAAAGCAGAGGTTCAAGAACATGAACTGATTGATAACTTAATTGAAGGCAGCCGTCAGAAAGGCATTGGGACAATGAAATTTAGATCCTCTAAATGATGAAGCATAACATATGGGAACACTGTCCATAGACCATGAAGAATGTTTCCCTCTTATAGAGCACTTGTATGCAATGGATGACAGACTTTATGGAGGAGTCTCAGAGGTGGATCACTCATCATACCTCGACCTTTTTGGTAGACCTGTGTCATGTGCTAATTTCTTCCCACGTGGAATTATGCCACAAGGGTATAACAACACCAAAGAAGAGTACATCTTAGAGGTTGGCGGTGATGAAGACATACTACCTGAACCTTCGGGCAGTGAAATATTAGAGTTTCCAAATTGGGAGAGGAATTCATTCTCCATATACAATGGTAGTGAACAAGAGGGGATGAGTGAACATCATGATGAGATACATGAACTACAAAGGGAAGAAGACAATGGTGGGGATTTCTTGATGGATGCCAACAAGTATGACACACCTCACCAATTGCAAGATGCAACTAGAACTCCTTTCGCCTCGATAGATTGCAATAGGATAGATTTGTCTATGTCATGTTCTCATTCAGAAGGTTGCAATAGGATAGATTCATCCATGTCATGTTCTCATGACATTGAACATCATAAAATTAAGTTGAACACTAGGGAAAGAAGATGGGACAGCATGGCACCTTCTGGGGGCAGTAGTCAAGAAGATATTGAAACGATAGAGGATCTAAGAGATGAAGTGTATCTCCTTGAAGAACTGATAGGGGTTGCGGATCCCACACAAAGATTGGAAGGGGTGTTTGTTTCCACCTTATCTCAGCGTTATGCAAGCTTAATATCCAAAAAATTTCCCCATCCAGTGCCTCCACCCAAGGTTGTTAACGCAACTATTGATGATGTAGTGCTCACTCTCAACTGTCAAACACTGCCACATCTGCATGACGACATCCAGGTTCTATCTTTCCTTACTCCTGTGAATACTTATAGTTTTTTTTATCATTTTGATTATGGGAATGAGGAGAGACAGACGTGTTTATGGATCAACCATGGGTTTAATGAATCACCTAAATTATTGATGTTTCATGAATATGTGATTGAATTTGAATGTTGCAATAATAAACTTCTTTTTTTCTGAGTATAAAGATAAATCTGGATGGCTTAGAACTGTAATGATTTCCCTTCTATTTTTTAATGCATTATGAATCCCAATGGGTGCAAACTCTAGTTTACCTTGCTTGAATGTGATTATTTCTAAATATCTTTGTACATAGTTGTATTTGGGTAGTGTAGGTATCATGTATATACCTCACTTTCCTACTTTCGTTGGGTTAGTTGGTTTGTTGTAGGTTGTTTTCTTTAGAGTAGTCTCCTTGCTATTTTCTTTTTCTTTCTCGCTTTGGTTAGTTTAGGTGTTTACTTTTTGTTTGCTTTTTGTTTGCTTTCAATTTTTTGTTGCTTTGCTTGGGGTCCCTTTGCTTTTAGCTAGGCACATTTGTGTGCTCAAAAACCATCATTTTATTTCCTAGAGGTTGTTCTATGTATTTCTTCAACAAACTTTAATCAAGTTTTTAGAGTGAGTGGTGAGGGTCTTCTTTTAGTGTCAAGTGATCTAGATGTTTGATTCGAAGGGGATGAGTCGTTGGTTGGTCTGATTCTGATGTATTCTAAAATCGTATATCTCTCACACACTTTAAGAATCTTGAGGTTGTCGTAGGTCCTTTTTTGAAGTGTAGTTAAGTGAAAAATCAAAAATTATGCTTTAGCACCACTGTGATTCTCAGCCTTGAGTGTGAACTTCATTGCTCGCAGGTTAAAAAAAAAGGAATTGAAAAGAGAAAAATCAAAAGTAAAGAAACAAAAGAAAGAAAAGTAAGACATTGAAAATCAAAAGAAATAAATTCAAATTTTTAGGGGGATTTGAGCAACTCTATCGAGGCTATGGATTCCTAGTTGGTAGTAGAGCAATGTTCAAGAGAATCACAACGAAAACCTTATCAGGGCTATGGACGCCTAACTGGAAGCAAGGGAATGTCTTAGATGCTTTTGGAGTTAGAATCAATCATGTAGCTTAACTTGACGAAGCTTAGGTTCCTGCAACAACTCAAGGATGGGAATTAACGCAATTGCACACACTATGATTTTCAGCATACTGAAGGTTGGGTTGACTAGTGTTTTTGATCCTTAGGTCAACCGTCTAGTTTGTTTTCCCTAATGTGGAGGTTGGAACTAGAGATTCTAAGTTCATGATTCCATTTTGTCATCAAAATGCTCTGAAGCATTTCCCAGCTGAGTCGCCATTTGTTATGCATATTTTGCACACACGCCCCACCAAAGGCAAGGACCCCCTCTTTTTCGCTCCCAACAGGTCGTTGTTGCTCCTGATGGGTCATTTTTCTCTCACCTCAATTTGTGTGCCCCTATCCTAGAGCCTAAGTTGGACACATGCCTTAGAATGATCAAATTCCCCTTGACCAGATTCACCCACCTAATTTCCACTAGTCTTTTTCTTTCACCAAAATGCCCCTACAGGTTTTTCTTCACCCGTTGCCTTGGCATCCCTCAGGCATCGTGGACCCATAGCTTTGGGTTGCCTCATGTGGGTCACCACTCATGTTTTTTTGTTGAGTAGTGACTTACCAAATGGGTGTGGGTTTCTGCATCTCACCTAACCTGGGTCTATCGTACCAAGAAATCAATGCATGCCATTAATGGAAATTAGCCTATAAATGCTTCTCCCTACCCTTCATTTTACCTGAGGCGTTTGAGTTTGAGAAGAGAAACAAAGTCCTCCCTCCCCTTTTTTTGCTTTTTCCTTGCTCCTATTGACTTGGTCCTTGCTCGTTTGCTTCACTTTTTCCTTCATTTTTTGACTTTGGAGACAAGTTTCCTATGGATTTGGGATGTTTTTGTGATGCCTAAGTGAACTGCCAAGGTTTTGTTGAGTTCCAGAAAGTTGTGGAAATTTCCTTGCAGGCTGCCATTTGTGGGGATTGCCTTGTGGGCCATCGTCCCTCCGTCGCCATCCGAGGGAACTTCCTTGTGGGCTACCATCCCTCTATCACCATTCATTGGAACTTCCTTGTGGGCAACCATCCCTCCATCATCGTTTGTGGGAATACCTTTGTAGGCCGCCATGTGTAGGTCATCATGTGCTCATTTCAATTTTCAAAAAGGCGATGGACCCTCTGGCTTCTCCCTTCCAAATCTCTGCATTTCCAAAAAGGGGTGCAAAATTCAAGATTTCATCATCTAGGGCCCATAAAGTGAGTGTCTTGACATTCCTAAAGTGGTTTGGATCAAATTTTCCATGTATTTAGACATTGTGGAAATTTCCTTGCGGACCACCGTGTGCGGGTCATCGGGTGCTCATTACCATTTTTAAAAGGGTGGCGAACCCTCCAGCTCCCACATTCCAAATTTTTTCATTTTTCAAAATGAGTCAAATCTTAAGGAAATATTTCTTGGCACTCTTTCTACCCCTTTTCCCACGTGCTAAAATTGGAAAATCTCAAATTTACTAAGTTTTATGAAGTTGCAGGAACTTTTATGTAGGCTGCAGTCCCTCCATTGCCGTACGTGGGAACTTCCTTGTGGGCCATCATCCCTCAGTCATTGTCCACCATCTGCCATCCATCATTTTAGTGCTATCAGTCGTCCATCATCTTCCATCCACTCACCTTTGTCCATTGTCCACTATCCACCCACCATCTTTCATCTGTTGTCCTTCTACCCTGTGGCACCCATGTGCCTCAGACCCACAGATGTATCAAGCTTAACCTGATAACTTCAAGTGCCTTACAATTGATTTCTACACATTCCAGAGTGCCTCACATGGAATTTGATCGTCAAGTTCATGATGCAGAACTTTTGTTGTGGGAAATTGCCTGCGGGTCTCCGTGGCCTTAGCGCTGTCCTGCTCCTAGCCGCTCTGAATAGCTTTCGGCCTAGGGGAAACCCACACCCTTGATCTTGTATTTATTTTTATGGTCCAAATGAGCTCCAAATGTTGAACAATGATGAATATTATGATCATTTAATGATGCATGGATGGATCTAATAATGCATTTGTAGGACTTGACTAACATTCGCATTGATTTATGTATGAAAACACTTACTATGTCTTTGGGTGTAGGATTTATGGAACCTGTTGAGGGGCCATCAAAGAAGCTCGCAGGAGCCCTTGGAGGAAAAGAGGAAAAGGATGTATGCATAAACAATGATGGATTGACCAACATATGAATGCATGCCAAGGAAGTCAGTGACAAAACTACAAAGGGTGACCTTCAAAGGAACAAGAAGGAGCTATTTTATTTTCCACCAAATGATGATGATTTTCAAGAGCTATCCATCTAGATCAGGAGTAGCATATCTACTTCTCAGAAGCACCAATATGCAAAAAGAATACACTTAATTAGTTACAACAATGTTGTGAATACATTAGACAAAGGGCAGCATTCAACAGTTTCCAGCTACAGCAAGTAAGGCAGCCTCTAAAAGAAAAAATAGTGCCAGGGTCACTAGAAGACAAAATAGGGTACAAGAAAAAATAGGGAAGAGGACAAAATAGCCTATTTTAAACTGAAAAATATTGAGGGTGGGTGAAACCCTAACTTGTAATGAATCTTGGCCACACATTGTGAATTAATCCTAGCCATTCATTTGGGCTTTGGAAAAATACAAATAGGAGCTTGCCCCTCATTTGTAAATGGTTGGAGAATTGGTGCAAAGGGCATTTGCAGCAATAAAATATAACATTGCAAGATTTTATGGATGTTCTGTTTGAGTTTTCTCATATTGCATGCATGGTTCTACTTCCATGTTAGTTTTAGCTTGTAGTATCTTGGATGAATTTAATGGTGTTGGTTGTTACAGTATTTGATGCACTTCGAGCTAATTATTTTTGTGGTTTGTTGATGATGAATCACGTTGTAAAGCTAGTCTGAGCTAACTTATTTGCTACAACATAGTTCAACTATATGTTCATGAGGTGAATGAACAATCTAAAAATCTACAGTCCTTAGATGATTGCACTAATTTTGTGTAGCTGTAGGTCTTTCTTGGTCAAGAAAAATCCAAATTGTGGGAGTCTATCTACTGTAGCACCCTCCATTATTACTATTTATTTGTAGCTTAGGATTAGAGGAACTTTCTTAACCCTTTCCTATTTTTCTATTTCTTTTGGTCCTTGGTTAGATTAGGATCCAAAGCATCAAGAAAAAGCTAAATTTACTAAACATGGTGAGTTTTAGCTTGCTATTTTGAGTGGGTAGCGAACATTCATTCACTTCTAGCACTTTGGAACTTCATTTGCAGACTCAACTTCACATGATTTTTGAGCCATAAAGGCCGACCCTGTGTTACCAAAAAAACACATCAACCAATTTTGATATTCCAAGCATTGTCATGACCTGACATCTGAAACCTTGGGGTAGTGATCTAGAGCTTGTTTGCAGATTTCTACCTTTCAAGAGAGGTAGTGCACTTGTGCATTGCCTATGTTGAGAAGGTGTAGAAACACCGATCAACACATCCCAATATTGCAACAAGCCTTGCTAAGGACTTTGGCCATGCTCTTCCACTTGAAAGCAACACACTTGTGGGTACCCTTGAAACCAATCCTCCATCTCACATGACCACTTGGACACCTACCTTTGGTGTTCCTTTCATTCTTGAGGATCCTAAACAACCATACAAACCTCTTGATCTTTATTTTTCCACAACGACTTCCATATATTGAGGAAATCCCTCTTCATCTATACCCATGAGTACCACAAGAATTCCCATCATCATGCAAAGTAGTATGGACCTAGTGTCTCAAAACAACTCACAAGGGCATGTAAGTACCATAAAATAGAGTCAACCCTTAATTCAAAAAGTGACATCTTTACCCAATCCTATAATTGGTTCATCCATACTATTAGTTTTACAACACAAATCCATCCCATCCATTATCAACTCATCTCAATTCAATCCCTTGGAAACAAATTCTTTCAACCCAGGTAATACATTATCTACATACCTAACACAAGGGAATCCTCAAGATATGGGACAAGGAAACCTTTTTAATAATGGAATTAAGGTCCTAGTTTGTCATTTCCATCACACAATACAATGGCACCATCCTCATCTTTTCCCACTGTCCCCTTTACTATGAAAAATCAAACAGGATCTCAAAAATACATTCCTCCACCTCAATCCACTATCTTACAAGGAATGTTGAAATAAGGGAATCCCCAATATCTCATCACCAATCTATTACCCACTCAAAATATCAAAACTCACAATGTTCCGTCTATGTCCCAACAACCACCTGATCCTACATTGCAAGTGCATGCCTTAGCCTTACACTAAGCACAAAAATCTTATCAACAAGCCCTAACAACACAAAAACAACAACAAGAAGCCTTAGTAGCACAACAACACTAGCAACAACAAAAAGTAACCCTAGCAACACAATAACAACAACAATAGCAACAACACTAAGAAGGCCTAGCAACACAACAACAACAATAGAAACAACAAGAAGTAGCCCTAGCAATAGAACAACAACAACAACAAGTATCCTTAACAACACAACAAGCAGCCTTAGCACAACAAAAACAACAACAATAGAAATCATCCTTAGCACAACAACAATATCAAGCCCATCAAGCAGCCTTAGTACCACAACAACAACAATCCCAACAACAAGCCCTATTGGTGTAGCAATAGCAACAATCTCAACAACAAGCCTTACTAGCTCAATAGTATTCCCAACAACAAGCCCTAGTGGTGCAGCAATAGCCACAATCTCAACAACAAGCCTTACTAGCTCAACAGTATTCCCAACAACAACAACAAGGTTCCTATTATAACCCTCAATCGCATATCATCAATATAAATGTGTTAGGAACATATACATCAATATCCCACTCACCTTCACTGAATCGTATGCCACCATACACCCCATACAACACATCCTCATATCAAAATCCACATACAACTCATCCATTATCCCACCATATGTTCCTCCACCAAACCTGCAAGTCAATCTAGCATCACAATTTAAGCCACTATCACAAGAAATGTGAGGCTGTTGCATGCGAAAGGAAAACAATCCCCATACATAGAACTTGTGTCCATATCCATTCGACCAAAACATAATGATGGTACCATTCCCTCTTGGTTTTGAAATCCCCAAATTTGATAAATATAAAGGGAGAGGAAGTTATGTCGACCATATCGAAGAATTTAATGTCATTTGTATGGAGGTGGCTTACAATGATTCATATTTAATGTGCCTCTTCCCTCGAAGTTTAACAGGTCCCGACATGGATTGGTTTTCTCATCTGCCTCCTGATATCAAAACCTTTCAAGAAAATACTGATAAATTCATCAATCACTTCTCCTTTAATCTTGACATGGAAGTTACTCTAGAGGAATTATACACTCTCAGACAAAAGAAGGGAAAACTTTCACTAATTTCTTGCAATGGTGGAGACAAAGAGCTAGTAAGAGCAAGAGGCCTCTTCCCGATGAACAACAAGTGGGAATCATCATAGAAAATCTAGATCCAGATCTATCCTTCCACTTGAAAATGCAGTGTATCACATCATATAATGAGATTTTCCCTAGATCTCTGACATCGAGAGAGCTCTAATCTCATAGGGAAATACTCAAGTGTATAAAGACAATCGCCCATCTACTAGTTCAAATGATAATCCTCTTGTCTGGGCTAAGAACAATAACGTAACAAATAATGGTGTGGTAGATGCTAAACTAGTCCTAAGTGCTCCTAGGCCAAACAACATTCAAGTTTCTAACATCCAACCAATTGTGCAACAAACAACACCCTCATAGAACAATCAAATCAATAACACTAAAATGCAAAGGTGAACCCCTAATAAGAACAACTATCCTAAACACAAGTACACACAGTTATCTAAACCCACCGAAACTATCATGAAAAGTTGGTAGAGTCAAATATGATCACACTTCCCAACTTTGAAAACTACCAAGAGCCACAAGAGAAACCATCCTGGTACAATGAGAATGACCTTTGTGAATTTCACAAGATCAAAGGACACAAAAAAACAAACTACATGAGGCTCAAAAAAATTATTCAAGACCTTATAGAGAACGACACCATATCTGTTGAGTTACCAGCCGAGAATTAAGATCTTAGGATATACAAGAACCCTATGCCAGATCATAACAAAAAAAAACAACACTGGGAAAGCTAAGGATTACACAAACGTACAACGTACCTATTCCAACTTAGTTGCTTCCTACGATGGCATCATCATTATTATCAACATCAAAGGGCATAGTGTAGAGTCTTGAATCACCACACAATATGGTAAATTCACCATTCAAGGAGTCCCATCCTAATCTAGGGCACAACCTACTCAAACAGTAGCAAGTGCCAAAAAGTATAATCTCCTCCTAGAGTAGCTTAAGAAGACCCCCGCACAGATATCAATCCTAGAACTATTAAGGCTATCACTCACGCATAGGGAAATCTTGGAGAAATCTTTATCAAAGTCATTTGTTCCTGAGGATATTGATACTGATCAGTTTCAAGATATGGCAGGCCATATCGCTAATCATCTTCTCACCTTCTCATAGCAAGACATACCATCACATCCATCTCATAACCGTGGTTCACACCTTGAGGTTACAATTCATAAGAACCAGGTCAAAAGAGTCTTAGTAGATGGAGGTGTTGGGTAAAACATTTGCAACCTTCAACTAATCAAAAATTTGGGCTATTTAGAGGATACCATTGAGAAGACAAAGAGTACCACCATCAGGGAATATGATGACCAAGAATGGTTATCACAAGGTATCATTGCACTACCCATTCGGGTGGGCCCTCTCATCACATAAACTACATGCCAAGTGTTGTACATTGATCTTCCCTACAACATACTGCTTGGTGGACCCTCGATCCATGCTCTAAAATTTGTAGCCTCAACTTATCATCAATGTGTAAAGTTTCCTTTCGAGGGAAAAGAGATTACTATCCATGAAGATCCTTTTTACTACTACAAAAATCTTGAAGCCAAGTTCTATAAAATCCCCCAAATACCTAAGAATGATGAAGGGCCTACACCTTCTACCTCATTTGTTGACCCATCATCCCTTGCATCTACTTCTGAAAAAAGGGCACCCATTGTGCAGAACATACCTGATATCAAAGCAGTGATTCAAGATGATGGTTGTGGGAACTACAAGCTAATGAAGAACACCTTTGTCTTAGGAGAGCTCCTTATTTCTCCTCAATCTCATGGGATACCTACATCTAATAGCAAAGAGCCTAAAATTATCAAGATGGTTGCTACTACCTTCACCAAGTCAAGGGATTTGAATTAGGAAGATATAAATGAGGATGATATCTCTAAACTCCTCTATCAAAATGAACGGCCTATCCCTACTCTTCCTATGGAAGATGATAACAAAGGATTGTAGCTCATGAAGGGAATGGGATATAAAAAGAATGAGAATCTAGGATAAAATGATAATGGTTTACTAGAACCCATCATTCCTGAGAAACAATTAAAGAATCTCAGCCTAGGTTGTACTACTAGCAAGGTCACCCTTATTGGAAAAGGTACTTCTACTAAACGAGTTGAGGCTTCCTCTTGGTTACCTACATCATGTGATATGACCTTAGATGACTTCCCCCTTGATGTTGCTGACCTGTTTGAAAACAACTCCCTCTTCATGATATCCATTACATCCTTTTCTCCAAGCAATCAACCAACTAAAATACACCTAGTCTACCCACAACTCATTGACATGGATCAACAAGGACCACCAATTCCTGATTATTCGAAAACATTGAAGCAATCCCAAAATTCATGGGACTCTATGATAGCTTACCATGGGAAGATCACAAAGCAAGTTTTGACATAGATTTAGATACAAAGGCATACTATGGGGAGGTGATTGAATCCTTTAGTCACAAAATTGACAAAATGTGCAGTTAGCATGCAAATCTTTAAGTGAAAACCACATTGTGGGACTTTCTGATCTGAAAAAAGTAAAAACAAAGGATGCATCCGATGGTGAAAACCTCTCTAAGGCACCCAAGGATGAGGGATTCAAAATCCCCCTTAGTGCAATGCATCAAGAGAAGTCAGTAGTACTAGTAAAAAATGCCACACCAGTTAATGTGGGTACCAAAGAAGCACCTAAGATCACTTTCTATGCCGAATCCTTGTTGGACGAAGAACAGAAGAATCTGGCAGCATTCCTAAAAGAGAACAAAGATAAATTTGCATGGTCATACATAGATATGCCAAGGATCGAACCAGAAGTGGTTGTGCATCACTTAGCAGTCTATCCTAAAGCTAAGACAATCAAGCAGAAATTAAGGAAGATGCACCCTCAGATAGCACTCTTAGTCAAACTCGAGTTACAAAAGCTTCTTGGCATCAAGGATTTATCTGACCAATAGATTATCCTTAGTGGGTTTCAAACTTGGTACCAATCTCAAAACCCACTAGGGGCATTAGAACATGTACTGATTTTAGAGACTTAAATAAGGTGTGTACAATGGATGATTTCCCTCTTCCTACTATCAACCTCGTTGTAGACTTAACAACTGGGCATGAAATATTGTCACTCATGGATATCTTTTTAGGCTATAATCAAATCATAATCACCAAGGAGGATCAACACAAAACTACATTCACTTGTCCATGGGGAACCTATTGTTGGAATGTAATGCCATTTGGGCTAAAGAATGTAGGAACAACCTATCAAAGGGAAATGACCCTAATCTTCCACGACATGATCCAAAAAATAGTTGAAGATTATGTGGATGATATTTTGGAAAAATGAAAGAAAAGAAGTGAGCACATACAAGTCTTAGGGCCCATCTTTGATAGGCTGGAAGAATACAAGGTACGACTAAACCCAAAAAAGTGTGTCTTAGGGGTTACATCAGGGAGACTCCTTGGCTACATTGTCACACAAAGAGGGATAGAAATTGATCTAGAAAAGGTAAAATCCATCCTAGACATGGAACCAACAAAAATAGTGAAGCAGATGAGAGGGTTACAAGCAAGATTGTAGTCCATCAGGAGGTTCATAGTACAACTATTAGATAAAATCCACCCCTTTTCACATCTTCTCTATAAAGGGATAACTTAAAAGTGGGATGAGAAGTTTTATAAAGCTTTCCAACATATCAAAAACTATCTACTAACACCTCCAGTGCTCATGCCACCAATACCGAACAAACCACTAATCTTGTATATCTCAACAACATCAACAACACTAGGAGCTCTATTGGAATAACATGATGAAAATGGAAAGGAAAGAGCTATTTACTACATTAGTAGGAATTTGGTGGGCTATGAAATGAACTATTCACCTATTGAGAAAGCATGCTTAGCAGTATTTTTTGCTTCACAAAATTCTAGGCACTACATGTTGTCACATCAAATCAAACTTATTGCCAAAATTGACCTATTGAAATACCTATTATCCAAAAAAAATCTCACAAGGTGAATGGCCAAATGGGTGATGATCTTAACAAGGTTTGACATAGAGTATATAGAGCACAAGGAAATCAAAGGACAAGTGATCGTAGACCAACTAGCAAAAGCACCTATCTATACTGAGAACCCTCTAATATCTGAGTTCTCTGATGAATCAATGTTCCTTATCAACCTCACCACTTAGTGGAAGATGTATTTCAGTGTATTGTTCACCCAACATGGATGAAGAGTATGTATTTTTTTCATCACCCCTCAAGGTGATTGCATTCCAAAGTCATATTGGCTATCGTTCCCTTGCATCAACAATATTGTTGAGTATGAAGCCCTAATAACAAGTCTAAGGATAGCAGTTCAATGGCAGATACAAGAGATGAAATTCTATGGAGACTCACAGCTAGTTATCAACCAAGTCAATGATGACTATCAAACTAAGGATGATAAGCTCACTCCTTACAAAAAGATAGTGGAAAGTATCAAAGACCTTTTTCTAGACATAAATTTTGAGCAGATTCCTCACATGAATAACAAAGCAGTAGACGCTATGGAAACAATTAGATCACTACTAGACATGCCGAACAACGTCCTCCAATGTGAATTCTTGGTAAAAAAACTTCTCATACAAAATTTTGAGGTCCCTGAATTAGAATTCGCGTGTGTCATTGTTGGTCCTAGATCCCCATGGTACCATCACATCTATACATACCTAAGTAGAGGAACCCTCCCATCCAATATCACCTCGAACCTTTAAAAGACCTTTGTTAAAAAGGCATCTTGATTTGTGATCCTAGGTGATACCCTTTACCATCGAAGCATCGAAGGGACCTTGCTACAATGTCTTAACCAAGAGGAAGCCTTGATTGCTTTAATAGAAGTACACAATGGCATATGTGGGTCCCATTCTAGTGGTATGAATTTAGCTGAGAAATAGTTGAGGACAAGGTACTATTGGCTAACCATGGAAAGGGAAGCTCATCAATACGTACAAAAGTGTGTCCAATGTCAACATGGGGATCTGATTCATGCTCCAGCTCAAGAGTTGCAACCCATGATCACACCCTGTCCTTTCTCGTAGTGTGGACTTGACCTCATGGGCAATATCACTCCAACCTCATCCAAAGGCCACAAGTTTATCATAACAACCATTGAGTATTTTACCAAGTGGGTTGAAGCCATTCCTATGACCTACATAATGGGGAAGAAAATTTCCAAATTTATCCAAAATTACCTAATATGCCATTATGGTGTTCCACAAACCTTTATCTCAGACAATAGAACACCCTTTAAGAATCAGGATGTGAAAGAGCTATGTCAAAGATTCAACATCCAACACTGATTCTCTACCCCATATTACCCCTAGGGAAATGGTCAAGATGAAACTATCAATAAAACCATATTGAACATCATAAAGAAAATGGTCAATGAAGCTATTTGTGACTGGCATCTGCAACAAAATGCTACTCTCTAGGCTTATCGAACTAGTATCCACATGCCAATAGGTGCAACCCCTTTCTCCCTAGTCTATGGATCTGAAGCTATCCTTCCTATTGAGGTTGAGCTCCCATCATTATGAGCATCATTACAGAACTTGATCACTCATGAAGAATACAAAGTATATCGGCTAAATGAGTTAGAATTCTTGGATGAGCATCATCTTGATTCCCTCAATCACTTGCAAGTATATCAAAACCGATTGAAATGGAGCTATAACAAGAGGATCAAATGTCAGTCTTTACAAGTAGGGGATCTTGTCCTAAATTAGAATCAGAAGAACCTTCCAAATTAGGATAGTAAAGGGAAGTTTGAACTTGATTGGTTGGGTCCCTTTGTCATCACAACAAGCTATGGATCAGGAGCATACCAACTGTCAACCCCTGAAGGAGAACCCTTGCAAGAACCAACTAACATCTTCAATATTATAAAGTTTTATGCCTAGTATTGAAGGGTGTAAATCTAAAAGTATAAAAAAATCAAAAAATAAAGCAAAATCCAAAAAAATGAGAAAAAGGATTGAAAAAGTAAAGAAAAAATAGTCGTCCTCTAGTGAAAACTGCTCTAATGGCACTTTAGGCAAGTACCTTGGTGAAAACCTGGCAAATAGGTTCCTTGCATAAATAAAAGCACCTCCATCTATTATTTGGCTCTTTATCCTATCATTCTTTTCATCACCATCCATCTCATCCTTTCTCTTATTTATTCCACCATCCTATCTATGCTCTTATCATAGATTGATGTTGTGAAGTATTGTAATCCATTTAGTACTACTTGGCATATTCCAAAGGTCATTTTGTTCTACCTATATCAAAGTAGTCTAACATGTCGTGCTAGGGGAAATTTGTTATGGATTGTATTAGGTTCTTGTATATCTTAAGGTTATTGGAAATATCATCGAAAATACCCAAAAAAATGGTAAAAAATTCATCAAAAAATCCAAAAACATCCAAATCCTATACAACTAAAGTTCAAAAATATTCGTAAAAATATAAAGGGAAAAAATGCAAAACATCCAAAACACATAAAAACCTTAAAAATCTCGAACATCGAAAATCCAAAAATAGTGCCATGTTGAACTATGTCATCTCTAAGCTTGAACTTAGGCAAGGCCATCATTGATGAGCCCCCGAGACACCCTAGGTCAATCCTTTAGGAGTCTGTCATAATAAACTGGCATTCCATCAATTGTTCATATCTTCATCTTCAATAAGTCAAGTTAGTCGAACTACGTAGTCTCTGCATGTATAATGTAGGAAAGGCTTATCTTTGATCAGCCCTTGAGGCTCCTAGGATAGGTCTTTTAGGTTAGGTTCTTGGTCAGAGAACTTTGAAAAACACAAAAACATTCAAATATCATAAAAACGCAAAAACATTTGAAAATTGAAAAACCAAAAACATTAGAAAAAATTCAAAAAGATCTAAACAACCTCAAATAATTGAAAAGATAAACATTCGCATCAACTTTCAAAAAGACCAAAAACAACCTCAAAACATTTTAAAAATACCAAAACATTGGAATATCTCAAAAAATCCAAAACCATCTATCCCATCTCGCTTTCACCCATAATAAATCAATTGTCACCTTCAACCTTTGGTGAAACAAATAGAAAATAGGTGTAGCAAGTCATAAAGTGAGAAACTAAATGTCAAAATATAAAGTCTAGATCATAGGTGAATGTGTCTGTGAATTTTATATCAATGGATTATCATAAAGCTCATCATCATCTAACATCAAACAACCATCTGATCAACATGTCCTAGGATGTATCCTTCCTGTGATGGACATCAATATTAGAAATCACCTTAGATAGAGTAAATTGGTAAGAGATATAGATAACACTGACTGTTTGTCTTTAATATTTTCTTATGATTTATCTTAATGACCCATTCTGAGGACCTCTCGATAATGTCTATCAAAAATGATTTAGAGAGAAAGGAATGGGGCATCAATCATTATCTTTCATTTGTTGTGCTTGTGGATACTCTTGTAAAATAATCTTGGTGCATACTTGCTTAGTTGTGTGTAGGGAAGTTGTTCAAAGTATGTTGTTGACTATTGTGTATGCTTTGGTCCAATACATTCTAAAGCTTCTAACTTAAATTCCAACAAGGTTTCCATATGTTAAGGTGTGAAAAAGAACTATCCTATCTGTTTGCCGAGTCAAATTCCATCACACTAGACACAACATCATTTTGCTTATTAATACCTTGATGCATCATTTCTATGTGTTATATCAAACAATAAGGAACAACAGAAAATCCCAATCTCGAGAAATGAGCAAATAATCATCCTACATTCATCATCATCCTGCATTTCTCATCACCATATCTAATAAAGTCTTGGTGGATCATGGACTTGTTGGATCTTTTGAAGCAATCATCACAATCAATGGTCGATCATCTTGTTTCCTCTATCTCCTCTCTGTGCTAACTTGGTATCATGATAGTTAGCAAAAGCATCATCAATGCATCCATCCTGCATCCACAAATCATCAACATACATACATCTTATAATCATAGCATAATCATAAACGCCCATCCTACATCATCACTATCATTTAAGTTGTGACGAATAATATAGATTTGTTATTCTAAGAATATTAAATTGTTGCATTATATATTATAAATATGCATCGCATTATCATATCATAAGCATCAACACTTGCATTTTCCATCCATACATCCACATGCATACATCACATCATAAAACTGCATAAGAAAATACACAAAAATAGAGGCATTTCATATCATATCATCCATCACATGGAATATCATGAAAAGATAATGAAAAAAAATATAACATTGCATCCATCCATATCATTACATCTCATTTATTATTGCATATCGCCTATGCATAAATAAAGTGCATCCATAAATGGTAAAATATAAGTATGCCACATTTCACATCATATGCATCCATACAATCATAAGCATGAAATAAGATGAACACATCATATCAAATCTGAATTTGTATATATATATATATATCAAAAAATGAATTTCATGGTACAATATCTGCATCAATGTATGTATATTGATCATAAATACAATATCCATGAGGCTATCAAAAGGGAGCCCATGAATGTATATCTGTATCAAAGAATGGGGAAACAAAATCAAAATGTGTTTGTACACTCAAGCTAGCCCTGATGGTTGCTCCCCTCTCTGGCTGATCCTCAACCTTGGGCCATGCGTCACTCCTCTATGAGTAGTCAAGCTGTCTAAATGGTCCTGGAACATCTCCATGATAATGCATCTTGTAATAGGCTGCCTCAGTCACAACCTCTCTATACAGCCTGGTAGATACAGTCCTACCATGTGTGGCCACTTTCATCACCTCTAACTGTTGGTAGTGACTGATCTCCTAATCTCTCTTAGCAATCACAGCCTATACTTGTTGCCTCGTGTGATCTCTCTCAATCGTAATGGCCACAACCTACTATCTGGCCTGGTCCCGCTCAGTAATTATTACCAAAATCTGCTGGTAGGCCTAATCTCACACACCCATGAGAACCTGCACTTGCTGCTATAACTGCTAAATTTGTATGTGTCAGGGATCCAATGGTGGTGTTTGAACTAGCTACTACTGAACAAGAGGTTGTTGTGGAGGCTATTGTCCCACTGGT
Organism: Sequoia sempervirens; assembly: GCA_007258455.2. NCBI lineage: Eukaryota > Viridiplantae > Streptophyta > Pinopsida > Cupressales > Cupressaceae > Sequoia > Sequoia sempervirens. The sequence goes on from VDFB02353493.1 coordinate 124,694,992, forward strand.
GGTGCCCGAGGGATCTGCCATCCTAGCCATCCTAGCTGCCCTGTCCCCTACCTACTCCCCCCCTCTAGGTCTCCCTCATGGAGGAACACCCACTAGATCTATCAATTTGTGAGGGGGTGTAAACCATGCATCATATGCAAGTGTCATCTTGCACAACCACCTGACCCTAGTCGTAAGCCTGTGGTTGTACCACTAACTGTCAAAAGCCCTCCACTAACTCTAGGGCTGGGATTGTGGGTCCCCACGTGGGAACCTCTCGAGTTGATCAAGAAAATATGGCTCTATAGAAATCATCTAGCCTATCCTGCTACTCACCAAAATTTCGTGCCAGCCTATCTGGAATATATTACTTTATGATGGTGTGCTCCCGACCCTACATATACTAGGTCTATTTGGAAAAAAAGAGTTGTTGGGCATTATCAAACCACACTGGAGTCTTTAGCTAGGGCCGCCATCTAAATACTATCATATGATCAATAACGTAGTTCCAATATGTGATCCCAAGCTTCCCAGTGTGTCATAAAGTAATGGTGCCTATGTATTGCCAAACATCAGGATCATCTAGCTCAACATTGGCCATTTGAACAATCAGTTGGAGCAAGTGATGTGCTCCCAAGCCCAAATATGAAGCAACGTAACCCCTATGCCAATAGCTCTGTTGTCATAGTAGACGAAGTTGTGCATATCATGATACAATGAGGCCAACATCACTGGCCTCCATACAAGCAGTGTCCTCTGGTAGAGCATCCTATGCCAAACAAGGCCCCATCCTGGGGTGAATCCATAGCTCCATCGATCATGAGCCACCAAACCATAAATGATGGCTACAACAATCAATCAAAAAGTGGTCACTCGACCTCTATACATCTGAAGGTCGATCTGTGAAGTGACAAACATGATTTCCTCAATCTCCATCACCTCATGGCATGCATTGTATCCAACATCAACATCGTATATCACACAATTTCCATGTATCAAAAAATCCAGTATCCGCCATACATCCTCTGAAGTCATTTTTGCCTTGCCTGTAGGAAGGTATAATGATGAAGTCTCACTGTTCCATCACTCGCACAATGCGGTTATCAGCTAGATGTGTCTAGACGATGGGCATGTACATAATTTACCATAGACCAATCTCCCCTAGGTGCTCCTGGCACAACTTGAATAAATCACCAAGTCTCTCCAAGACTGTGGGTCAGTGTTCGCACGACATCAAGGGTGGAAAGACCTCCTGCACAAGCACACGATGTCAAAACTTGAAAATTTGACTTAGTTTAGAATTTTCAACTCCAAAATGACAATAACGTCACTATTTACAATATCGTCACTATATTTCAAATTCTAAATTGTTATACCCAAAGGAATTCAAATTACAAATCACAAATCACGTCACCATAAACATATATGTCACAATTTAAAGTTTGGAAACTCTAACCCTAATTTTCAAATCGGGAAGTGCGTTGGTATATACATATGCATCGCAATTTAAAATTGGGAACCCAATTATAAATTGCAAACTGCATTATAATACACATATGCATCACTAAAAATCATTTTAGCATTGCCAATTCTAAAATGGGTGTTGCTATATAGCGACGCCGCCAAATTTTAAGTTTCAACATGCAATAAATGCATCAAAAAGTCAAATTTCAAATTAAGTTTTGAGTTACATATTGGTGGTCCTGAGCCTAGAATTTGCTGGTATTCTCAAACCTAGTCGAGAATGTCATGGGAGCTCTCATCGCACCATTTAATTAGAGGGTTAGAGCTCAATTTGCAAGAATTCCTTAAGTTGTGAATGCATAAATGAATTGAAAGTGACCCTTCTTGGCTTATTTATACATCAAAATTAGGGTTTTTTGCCCTAATTTAACCTTGAAGCTAGCATTTGTCATAATTTTCACCAACTTTTCCAAACTGGAGCTTATTTTGCATTGCTTTTATGTTTTTGGCATATTTCTTGCATCCTAGAGCCTTTCTGGACCCTTGGGGCAGCCTTTTACCTTTATCAAGAAATCAACCCAAAATTTAGAATTCCTGCCTAATTTCTTGAGGGGCAAGGAATCAACTTTATCCTTCAACTTTATCAGTCTTTGAACCAAAGCAACAGGTGTTGGATGTTGTTGATATGTGGTTGTCATTGATGTCAACACTATTGGCAGTAATGTCTTAAAGGCCATATACGTCAAGGATATTGAGAAAATTGTAATGAAATAAGTTGCAGGTTGTCAGTTGTGAAGTGAAGTTCAGTCTTTTGGTGAGCTTAGTACATTGATGATTAGAGGTTGTGGAGTAAAGAATTTTTTTTCAAGTATATCTAGTTTATCCACGTTAAGTTTTAGAGATCTGCATGAATATTTGACCGAGTTATGAGCAGTTGTGGTCTAACAGTCATTTTGTTGCTTCAGTTGGTGTTCTTGAATGAAGATAATGTGATTCTAGTAATTTTAGTTGTCGCAGATGTTTCTCTGGTGGTTCATGATGCTTGTGGATGTTTCTAGATCATGCTCTATTTGTGTTGCATGTCTGTATTGATCGTTGTGCTTGCGATTGGTGATTTTCTTTTGCGTGTTCATGTTTTTCATGTTCATGGCCGATAAGGTGATGGTAGCGTGTTGTGGATCTTCATGGAATAATTATTGAAGGTGTTTCATGTTCAAGGATTTTGTTTTGGGTCTTCACTATGTTGTGGCTGACATTGGTCGATTCATATTGAAAATTATTTATTGTTTTGGGCCGATAGTTTATATATGTTTTATTATTTTGTTGAAGCCGACATGTAGCAATGTAATCTCTTGTTGCAGATATATATAAGTAATTTTTTAATCCATTTGATGGTGTGCGTGTGTGAATAATGTCCTAATCATTCGAAGCCAGAAGAAAAGTGTGAAGAAGTGTTCATGTGCTTAACCAGAACTTTAATCAGGCATTAGCAGATGTGATTTTCTCAGTTCAAAATCTTGCGGATGTAATTCGAATGTTTCTATAAGATAGTGTGTCTTCCTTGGGTAGTAAGCCTTGTTGTATTTGAGAAGTGATCTCTATGAAGTGTGGTTGAATGCATGCACATTCCCCATTTATACTTCTTATAATTTTAACAGGGTATAATCTTGTGGACTGACCTCCATCGTGGTTTTTCCCCTAACAAGGTTTCCACATAAAAAAATATTGTTGTTATGTGTGTTTTTGATGTGTTGATGATTTATGATTTCATGGTTATTAATCATATATGAGAATAAGGTTAATAAGTGTAATAAGTTTGAATTTTTGTGACAACTGATTCACCCCCCCTCTCAGTTGTCTGCCTTTGTGTTGCCAACAATTGGTATCAGAGTAGGTTCCTTGGAAGAAGTTTAATAGCTTGAGGTGATCCGGGATGGCGACATATAAGAAGGATATTCTGAGATTTGATGGAACAAATTATTCTCTATGGAAGACTTGAATGGAGTGTCATATGAGATGCATTGGTGAACCCTACCGAAACATTACAAGGAATAGGTATGTTATCCCACAAAATGGCCCTTCCACTGTTGTTGAGATTAAGGATGTTGAGTACAATATTAGGGATAAGGAAGCATTGTTGAGTACTCTAATTGATTCGGAGATGACAAATGTTATGGATCTGAAGACTTCTTATGATATATGGAAAAAGTTGGAAACTTTGTATGAAGGTGATGCTAATGTGAAGATTGCTACGTTGCAAAGTCTGAAAAGGAAATATGAAATGTTGAGAATGGGTGATGATGAGAACATTACTTCTTTCATGCAAAGAGTGAATGAACTTGTGTGCGGTATCAGATGTGTTGGTGGACAATTGGAAGAATCAGAGATTGTTGCTAAAGTGCTCAGATCTTTTCCTGCTGCATACAAAGTCAAAACTACTACTATTGAGGAACTCTGAACTGTGACAAATGTTACTCGAGACATGTTGATTAGTAAGCTTACCACTTTTGAGTTGGGTGAATTTGGTGATGCTCTTCCTAAGACAAAATTTTCATTCAAGGCTAATACCTCTAGAAGGGATAAACAAAGATATGATATGGGAGAAGTTCTTCTAGAAAGATATTCAAGTATGAGGAAGAAATGAGAGATTGAAGAATAAGAGAGAAAAATGGATGAGCTTGAAGAACTTATTGTCAAGAGAGAAGTCAGAGGAGAAGGTAATTATAAAGTGAAATTGCATATTAAATGTTTTTCTTGCAATAAGATAGGTCATTTTGCATCAAGGTGTCCAAAAAGAGTTCCTAAGTCAAGACCTAAAAAGCCTAGATTTCAAAGAAAGTGTTATTATGTTGCTAATGAAGGTGTGACAGATGATGAATCTAATAAAGGGAATGTAAGTGAGGATGAATGGGTATTTATTACTATCAAGGAAAATAATCTTGTGTCTACTGAATCTGCTAGTTATTAAAATGTGGAGAAAGCCTTAGTTTCTTGAGTTGAAGAGAAAGATGAATGGGTGATTGACAATGGATGCTCTCATCACATGACAAGTGATAAAAGTAATTTTGTGAGCTTGGAAAATTATGATGGTGGTGTTGTAAGATTTGGTGATGACAAAGCTGGTGTAATCTGTGGTAGAGGATGCATTTCTCTTGATAGTTTAAGCATAATATTGAGGATGTCTTATATGTGGAAGGTCTAAAGCATAATCTTTTAAGTGTTGCACAGATGGTTCATAAGGGATACAATCTTCAATTCAAGGATGGAAAGTGCAAAATATTGGGAAGTTTTGGAAATGTGATTGCATCAAGTACAAAAACAAAAAGGTAATATCTTTCACCTGAGTGATGCTAGTAAAAGTTGTCTAATTGCTCAAGTTGATGAAATTTGGTTATGGCATAGGAGAATGTGTCATGTTAACTTTGACAATATTATCAAGATAAGTTCTACTAAGGCTGTGAGAGATCTTCCTAAGTTGATAAAACCTACTAATGTCATATGCAAGGAATGTCAATTAGGCAAGCAATCTAGAGTTTCATTTTGGAGCAAACAATATTGTTTAAATGAATTGTTTGAGCTTGTGCATACTGACTTGTGTGGTCCTTCTAGAGTCAGAAGTTTACAAGGATACAAGTATTTCATGTTGTTTATTGATGATTATTCCAGAATGATGTGGTTTACTTTCTTAAAGGAAAAATTTGATGCTCTGGAGAAGTTCAAGATCTTTAAGGCTATGGTTGAGACAAAGACATGTCTAAAGATTAAATGTCTAAGATCAGATAGAGGTGGTGAATTCACTTCTGGTGCTTTTAATTCTTTTTGTGAAGAACATGGGATAAAGAGACAATTATCTTCCCCACGGACCCCTTAGCAAATTGGAGTTGTGGAAAGGAAGAACAGGACAATTGAAGAAGCTACTAAAACAATGATGTTGGAAGGAAATGTTCCTCATATCTATTGGAGAGAAGCTGCGAGTACTATTGTTTACACTCTCAACTGGGTACAAGTCAAAGGTGATACTGGTAAGACTCCTTATGAGCTATGGTATGGTCATAAGCTTACTATTAGATACTTCAAAATCTTTGGGAGTAAATGCTATATCAAAAGAGATGAAGATATAGGAAAGTTTGATGCTAGGAGTGATGAAGGAATATTTCTTGGTTATTCTACTAAAAGCAAGGCCTACCGGTGTTACAATAAGAGATTCAGGAAAATGGTTGAAAGTGAAAATGTCAAGTTGATGAAGACATGGTTAGACCATCTAGAACCCGTGGATATGATTCAAATTATCAGAATGATAGTTAAAATAAAGGAAATAAATTTTAGAATTCAAATCAAGTTCATATCATTTTAGTGAATCAAGAAAATCAAGAGGAAGGAACTAGTGAAAGTAAAAAAGTGAGATCACAAGAGCCTGAAGTTCAAGAACATCCTAAGACTCCAAGGTATGTAATACTAAATCATTCAGAAGATCATATCATAGGTGATAAGAACAAAGGTGTTCAAAGTAGGAGAAAAATTGTAGAAGAATACTGTTTGATTTCAAAGATTGAGCCTACTAATGTCAATGAAGCATGCAAAGATGAACATTGGATGGAAGAACTACAATAGATTGAGAAGAATGATACATGGATTATTGTTCCTAGACGTAAGGTAAAAAATGTAATTGGAACTAAATGGGTCTTTAGAGACAAACTAAATAAGAAAGGTGAAATTGTTAGAAACAAAGCAAGACTGGTGTGTAAAGGATATTCTCAGATGGAAGGGATTGACTTTGAAGAAACTTTTTCCCCTATTGTCAGGATTGAAGCTGTGAGATTATTTCTTGCTTATGCCACTTACAAAAACTACAAGGTTTATTAGATTGATGTCAAGTCAACATTTTTAAATGGTGAATTAGAAGAAGTGTATGTTGAGCAACCTAATGGATTTCAATTGACTAATCAAGTAGATATGGTTTGTCGATTGAAGAAAGCATTGTATGGACTCAAGCAAGCCCCAAGAGCATGGTATGCCAGATTGGACAAGTATTTGTTGAAGCCTGGATTTAATAAATGTACTGTTGATAGTAATTTATATTTCAAGATTGACATGATAAAGATTTGATTGTTGAAATCTTTGTTGATGATATCATTTTTGGAGGAGATGATAGTTTGTGCATGAAGTTTGTTGATGAGATGCAAAATGAGTTTGAGATGTCTATGATTGGAGAGATGAAATTATTTTTGGGATTGAAAATTAATCAGTTAGACAAAGGGATCTCTATATCTTAGTCCAAGTATGTGAAAGAATTGCTAAAGAAGTTTGGTATGGAAGATTCAAAGCTAGTTTGTACACCTATGGTGACCAGATGTAAGTTGACACAAGATGATGATTCTACGAAAGAAAATCAGACTAGATACAAATCAATGATTGGTGGATTGCTTTATTTGACTCAAGGTAGACCTGATATCATGAATTCCATATGCATTGTTGCAAGATTTCAAGTTGATCCTAAGGAATCTCATGTGACAGCTAGGAAGAGGATTTTCAGATACTTGAAGGTGACAGCTGATTTTGGCTTGTGGTATCCTAGAGATGATGATCTTACTTTGAGTTCCTTTACCAATGTTGAGTGGGTAGGAGATGTGGATGACAGAAAAAGTACTAGTGGTGGTGCATTTTTCTTCAGACAGAAGTTGATTTCATGGTTAAGTAAGAAGCAAAATGTCATTTCTTTATCTACTATAAAGGAAAAATACATTGCTGCTGCTAGTAATTGTACTCAAGTATTGTGGAAGAGGTAGATGTTGAAAGATATCAGAGTTTTATATTATGAACCTATTGCTATATTCTATGATAATTCAAGTGCAATTAACATTTCTAAGAATCTGCTGCTACATTCAAAGACCAAGCATATATCTATCAAGTTTCACTTTTTGAGAGAGAAGGTGAGTGAGAAAGAAGTCAAATTGGAGTATGTGCCTACTAAGGAATAGATTGGAGATATCTTTACCAAGCCTTTTCCTAAGGATAATTTTGAGTATCTAAGAGGGAAGTTAGGGGTGATTACCCCTCCTAATCAGAACTAAGATGCATTGACTTGCATTAGTATGTGCATTTCATAGTCATATCTTGATCTAGATTGATGTTGTGGTGGTTGCTACTCAGAGGGAGTAGTCAGATGTTCAGATATGTGGTTCAGAGCTTGTGTGTATCTTTTTCATTGATGTCATAGGGGGAGAAGAGTCATGAGAAAAAATTTGTGGGAAGAAGTCATGAGAAAGAGTTGAGGAAAGTCATGAGAAAGAGTTGAGGAGAAAAGAGTCAGAATCTAAGGGGGAAAAAGTGCTAAGAGATAGTTGCATAGATGGTGTTTTTCACATCATGTGTTTCCATTAATGAAAAAGGGGGAGATTGTTGAATGTTGCTGATATGTGGTTGTAATTGACATCAAAACTATTGGAATTAATGTCTTAAAGGTTGTATATGTTGAGGATATTGAGAAAATTGTAATGAAATAAGTTGCAGGTTGTCAATTGTGAAGTGAAGTTTAGTCTGTTGGCGAGCTCAGTACATTGATGATTAGAGGTTGTGGATTAAAGGGTTTGTTTTCGAGTATATCTAGTTTATCCATGTTAATTTTGAGAGATCTGCATGAAGATTTGATCGAGTTATGAGTAGTTGTGTTCTGACAGTCATTTTGTTGCTTCAGTTGTTCCTGAATGAAGATAATGTGATTCTAGTAATTTTAGCTATTGTGGATGTTTCTAGATCATGCTCTATTTGTGTTGCACATCCACATTGATCATTGTGCTCGCGATTGGTGATTTTATTTTGCTTGTTCATGTTTTTCATGTTCATGGCTGACAAGGTGATGGTAGTGTGTTATGGATCTTCATGGAATAATTATTGAAGGTGTTTCATGTTCGAGGGTATTTTGGGTCTTCACTATGTTGTGGCTGACATTGGTAGATTTGCATTGAAAATTATTTATTGTTTTGGGCCAACAATTTGCATATGTTTTATTATTTTGTTGAAGCCGACATGTAGTGATGTAATCTCTTATTGCGGATATATATAAGCAATTGTTTATTCCATTTGATGATGTGCATGTGCGAATGATGTCCTAATCATTTGAAGGAAGAAGTAGATTGTGAAGAAGAATGAGCAGAGAGTGAAGAAGTGTTCATGTGCTTAACCAAAACTATAATCAGGCATTAGCAGATGCTATTTTCTCAGTTCAAAATCTTGCAGATGTAATCTGAATGTTTCTGTAGGACAATGTGTCTTCCTTGGGTAGTGAGCCTTGTTGTATTTGAGTAGTGAGCTCTAGGCAGTGTGCCTAAATGCATTTGCATTCCCCATTTATACTTCTTATACTCTTAACAAGGTATAATTTTATGGTCTGATCTCCACCGTGGTTTTCCCCCTAACAGGGTTTCCACATAAAAAAATCTTGGTGTTATGTGTGTATCTGATGTGTTGATGATTTATGCTTTCATCGTTAATTAATTAGATTTGAGAATAAGGTTAATAAGTGTAATAAGCTTGAATTTATGTGACAACTGATTCACCCCCCTCTCAGTTGTCTTCCCTTGTGTTGCCAACAACATGTACCTCACTTCAAAGAGGGGCAAAATGTAGACACTGAAAAATGTCCTAATTCATATAATACACTCAAATTAGGTATACTAACATCATTTCATCCTAAAACCCATCCTCTTTTTGCTTAATTAATTGAATTATCCTAACTAATTAATTAATTGCATCATTTTCGTCTATTAACCAAATGCATTTAATCGGGTTAATTCACCCCCTTTCACACTAAGGCTTTATCTCATTAAATTAAATAAATCAAACTATTTAATTTAATTCCTTAAGTCATCTTATTTAATTAAATAATCTTAAGTTATTTAATTAAAATGTCGTTTCACCTTTCCCCCTTTCATTAAATCATTTAATTTAAGGAATATCACTTTATTCCACTAAATCCCCTAATTGCATGATCAAACCCTTGTTTTATTAACAATTATCTAATTAAACTTTCTTTTAATTTGCAAAATATCCTTTTCTCTCTCCTCCAATCATTTGAGAAAGGGATATTCTCACAAAGCTTCATGTGCAAGTTATCTTGTGACTTCTTGTGCAAGTTAACTATTGACCTCTTCTATAGGTCAAAAGTGTGCTTGTTTGGAAGAAATGAGAAACCTTGATTAAATCTCATCTTGCATTCTCACTCGTTGATGAGAATCCATGATCCATGCCTCTTCTTTCTTTCATCCTTAACCGTTGATTGATCTTTTTGATCTCAACCCTTTATTTCTCATTTGCTTTCCTATAAATAGAACACTATTTGGAGAAAAATGGATCAATATTTCAATTACAAACTTATGCTATTGAAATCACATTTAGCATATTTTAGTTCATTTTTAGTTGCATATTAGTTTTAAGCTTCCATTAATGGCTTCCATGCATCCATTTTAGCTTGTTTATAAATTAGGCTTTGAATTTGTTAGCTTAGAATCCACTTAGATTAGCTTAGCTTTTGCATACTTAGATCATTTTCAACATAAAATCATGTTAATTTAGCTTGCATCATGTTCAATTTAGCACAAATCATGTTCTCGTCCACATATCACAACAATTTCATCAATTCTCTTCAATAGAATTGATTGAAACAAGCTCATTGATCATGGGATTGGAAAAGGGTCGTTGTTTCACATCAAGACGACACCAATTCCAAAATTGGATAAGTTTTAGATGGGTTAGGGTAGACATTTAAATGTTTTAGTTTAACTTTCATTTGAATGATCTTGTTTAAGATTGAGTATAAGTGGCTTCACTATGCTTCGATTCTTCATGGATCAAGCGTAATCAACCCATATTGATATCCTCGGTTGACAGTCATATTTTATGAGAATTTGTTCATAAGAAGTCATTTCTCATGAGCATGGATGGTCACTTAACACCAATTACATCTAGGCAATGCTCATAAGAGTGAAGAATCAAGACTTCTTGGAAGTCACCCATTCTAGTATTCCTCTAATTCAAGTATGATTAACCATCAAGTTTTCTCCAAGATCAAACTCACTTAGCTTGTCAACCAATTTGTAAAACCTTCAACAAGTGTTGTGCCTCATGAACCATTCATTATAGAGTTCCTTAGCTCAACCATTATCAAATAGGTGACGTTTTTTCTATAGCATTTCAAATTATGTGATGTTTTCTTAGGGTTCAACTACATATTTTTTGAGTCAATCACATTGGCCTATATTTTCTAAGTAGTGGCTCACAAGAACTAAAATTTCATGAACATGAATTGTCCACTTAGTAGTTGTTGCATCTAGGTGTTGTTCACAAGGGTGAAGTACTGAGACTTCTTGAGAGACCACCCATCCTACTACCACTGCAACTCAAACACACTTAACTGTGGAGTTTCCTTCAAGATCAAGTCCACTTAGTTTCCTATTTCATTTTTAAACCCTTCAATAACATTGTGCATTAGGAACCATTCATTATAAAGCTACTTAGATCAATCATTATCAAGTGGTGTTTTTTTATAGTGTTTCAAATTATGTGACCTTTTTATGATGATTCAACTAAATTTTCATGTCAATCTCATTGACCTATATTTCATAAATAATAGTTAACACAAACCCATCTCTTATAAACATTTTATGAATTACTTTCCAACTTCATTATACAATTTATTCAAATATCATATGCACATGCAAATTACACTATATAATTTTGGTTTTATATGTATATAAGTTTTGAATTTCTTTTTTCTTATAAAAGAAAATAAAAATCATACCAAATCAATAAGGGAAAAAGGTTGTGAGTTCAAAATGTTGTTAATATATTTGTGAAATCAAAGAAATAATGAAATAATGTTGTTAATGTTGAAGGTATGTGTTGGACTTTGTAGGGACGTTGCATTCTGTAAGCAGAATGTGTAGCACCCCCTTCAACTCACCCTCTCTGCATAATGCTCTCAAATTGAGAGGGGCAATGAGCGTTACTGGCATTGTGTTATGAAACTTGGGAAATTGCATTGTTATTTAATCTATTTCTACTGTAATTACAGCTATTAACTATTCATAGTTAGACATAATATTATGTATTTCATACAAAATTCATAGATTTTTGAAGTTGAGAATATCATATGGTTGTGTAATGGTTATTTAATTCTAATCTCACAGTCTTTTTCAAAACCCTTCTCTAGTGGGGGTTAGGGCCCTAGTTCTGTTGGCTAAATCTTTCCTTTGTAGGAGGTTGGTCACGAGATCTAGTCTCCCCCACCCCGTGGTACCTGAGGGCGTGTCACGCCAGTACCGCTAGTCACATTAAATTTTTTACCAGACATGAAAATTAGAAAAATAGTAATGTAATTGTAATGATAATCCCTATGAAACACACACTCCTCTTGAATAACGTTTCCATATCCCCTTTAGGTGATGAGAGAGTGGATTTGTTTTCCTTGTGAAAGCGCTTTCTTGGCAATGCAAATATGCAATAGTTGAAGGTATGTGTTGGACTCTGCAGGGACATTGCGTTCTGTAAGCAGAATGTGTAGCACCCCCTTCAACTCACCCTCTCCGCATAATGCTCCCAGATTGAGAGGGGCAATGAGTGTTACTGGCATTGTGTTATGAAACCTGTGAAATTGCATTGTTATTTAATCTGTTTCTACTATAATTACAACTATTAAATATTCACAGTTACACATAATATTATGTTTCATAAAAAATTCATAGAATTTTTAAGTTAAGAATACCATATGATTGTGCAATGTATTTAATTCTGATCTTACAACTTTCTTCAAAACCCTTCTCCAGGGAAATTAGCAATTGGCAATGTAACTGTAATGACAATCCCAATGAAACACAAACACTCTCTTCTTCCTCACAAGAGATATTGTGGCTTTTATCTATTTTGTGGATGACAATGAAATGGAAATTTCTCTCTTGAGGAGCATTTTAGTGGCTTTCCAATACTAAATTAACAATCGGAAATGTATCTGTAGTGACAATCCCTATGAAACACAAACACATTCCTCTTCCTCACAAGAGATATTGTGGCCATTTATCTATTTCTGCAATTTCTCTCTTGAGGAGCATTTCACTAGATTTTCAATACTAAATTATGGCATGGAGGTGAAATTACACAATGTAATAGATATGCTAATCAAAGTGGTGGAATAGTTTTGGTTTTCAGTTTTTTGGTTTTTAGATAATTGAGCGCGAGCTTTATGTTGAAATTAAAGAACCCATGTTGTTGATATTTACATTGTGAGCAATTAGTCCATTGGTACAAATCCAACATACATTGGGGATACTAAAAATCTAGCTATCATTTGTGCTATGTGCATGTCAAAAAAGGAGAGGACATTCTAGAACGATCTTGCTTGTTTAAGTGGCTTGTAATTACTTTTGGCTATGTATCCTTAGATTATGTGAAGATGAATAAAAGGAACAATAAGTCCATAATTCCTTTTCTTAATGCTAAAAGATTAATCAAATACAATAGATCTAAATTAATATAAATAATTTGAGTTAAATATAATATAAGTAAATGTATAATTAAAAATGGAATAATTAAGAATATTTCAGCTTTTTTAAATGGGGTTGAAGTGTTTTGTTGTAATTTTTTTATGTTGTTCTTTTGAAATTAAATTTTATCTATATACTTTAGATCTTCTCTATCAAATGTGTCATTGAATGTTGTATACTAATTGGACATAATTATATTTATAAATATTCAACCTATCTAGAAATTGTAGTCATGTTTCCCTCTATTGTCTACTCCAAAATTTTCTCTTTTTCTCTGGTACGTGTGCTAGGTCAAGGTGACATTTAAGAGTACCTTATCGATATTAGTGTGCTAGGTTTTAAGGACGTTATTTTATTTAACCTTAGTCAATCCATTTGTAGTTGTTGTTCACAATAAATAATGAGAAGAAAAATGTACATTGAATATACAATACCAAACACAAGGATGTTCTTGATCTAAAGATGGTATTTAACTATTCTTAGTGTTCTTTGATTCTTGGATGATTTCTAGGAATATACAATGTTGAGTGTAAAGAAAATATTGATCTAAATATGTTATTTAACTAGTGTTCTTTGATGCTTGGAATATGCTCGTGATTGATGATCATTTGAGTGCCCTTAGCATTTTCTTTGAAAATGAAATTCCATTTGTTCAATTTAAACTTTTTGTGTTCAGGCCAAATAACAATAACGGCTTTTGGAATAGGGTCAAATTAGGGAATGTGAAATTTTTTGTTGATTAAATTGTAGGAAAAGGGATGAGATGAGGATTATATTTGAACCACTACAAAATAGTTGGATAAAGGATAGGTTAAGGTTGGGTTATGTCGAGTTGCACATTGTAACTCTCAAATTAGATGTTAGGACAACATATTTATTGATGAGGATAATATGAGTGCAAGAAAAGAGGGGAAAGTGCTAAATATGCACTTTTTTCTCTACATTTTGACTTTACTTTAGTGTGCATATAAATCGACCGTGAAACATGCATGGTAAAGTAAATATATGAAAATGAGTAAAGTAACAAGGATTTTTCAAATAGGTACAACTTAGCAAATGAGCATTAGTTTTCTTTGTGTTCTTCCATGAGGCTTCCAATATACACACATAAGCACACACTAACATGAATATATGAATAATACTCAATATCTTTCATTTCAATAAAAATAATCACTATAGCCATATTGTGAAATTGACAAAGATAATGAAGTCATAATTGTTAATATATAGAGTGAACTGTTGTAGTAATAACAACAACTAAGTGTATAGGTTTTAATGTTTTCATGTAAATTAAACAATGAAATGGAAATGGAGAAAGCATATATTATAAGTAAATTATTATAACATAACACATAAAAATGGATGTATGCGGAGAAACCCTTTTGAAAAAAATCTACTATCAAAGATAGCACAAGTTATTATTAATCTTAAATCTAATAGTATATATGCAACATAATTCTCCTTCAATTTAAAAATATTTTAAAATCGCCTTTATATTTGTAATAACCCATAAAACATCTCTCCAATGCATACAATTTATAGTGAAGAGTTGACAAGATGTCATAGAAGATTCTTGAAACCATAACACTCCAAAACCATGGAATGGAAAAAATCCAACACCCTCATGCCATAAATCAAAGAATCCATCAATATAAAATATAAATCATCAAGAATATTTGATTGACATGAAGAGCGGACATAATTCCACAAAAGTATCACTTTTATTGTACTCTTCATTATCCTTGTGGACCACTCTCAACATGTAAATATTCTCCACTCTCCCATCTAGTGTCTAGGATTAGAAAATTGGTGTAAACAAGATCAAGTCAAATTGTAACCACCATCATCATGTTACACTTCCCTCTTCAATGCCACTATAATAGATATTTACAATTTAAAAGAAGAAAATTAAACATTAGTATCCAAGAATACCTTTATGGGCATCCAAGTACCCATTCCGAGATTTTGGGAGATGTGTCATTAGGTATTAGGATTGTAATTAATTATTACACTTTCCTAATATTCTCCCACTTTATGTTATACATTTTAATTACATAAAGGGGATCTATAAAATAAATTGAGTACAAGATCCAAGGCCCGTGGCCTTCCTACACCAAGAGAACTTTTCCATGCTCACTAGCTTTGTGAATGAATCTACAACATTATTTTGAGTATCAAGATCTTCTACCTTGACCTTACCATTCTCTACCATCTCATGAATAAAATGATAGTGTATGTCAACATTCTTAATATGTAAGCATGGTACATGTGATTCTTGGCCAAAAAAAAATCACTCTAATTATCACATTCAATTTTAATCACACTACAATCCAAACCAATACTTGAACATAGTATTTATAACCATATTTCCTCTTTAGATGCAGCCATATACTTTGATTTATTCATGGAAAAATAAATCAATGAATTTCTCTTACTCATCCAACTAATTACATTATCAAACAAATAGAACACATAGCCACTAGTGAACCACTGATTATCAAATCCACTTGTCTAATTCACATAAAAAAACCCAACATATCCAATGTCTTTCATGTATCATTAGTACCATGGTAACATAAGAAAATATTATAAGTCACTGACAAATATATAAACATAATTTTACTAAAATTTTAATGCTTTTTACTAGGGTTAGATATAAACCTAGATTAAGAAATACCATTGCTTGGACAATATCTAGTCTAGCACAAATCATTACATACAAATGGATATCAACAACACTAACATAAGAAATGTTAGACATATCATCAAAATAACCATTTGATTTAGATAACTTATATAAACAAATCTTATTGCCACTAATAAAGAAATACAAACTAGTTTACAATCTTGAATAACAAATCTCTACAAATATTATCGTCATACTTTTTCTTATCCAAATATTTTTGTGCACCCAACCCCTACTTATCTCTATTCTAATAATTTATTTCCCCCTTAAACCCTTCATATCAAACATACAAAAAATTTGAGTTTTAAGCTCCCTAATTTTCCACTTGCTATTACCAATAAACAACTTGTCATCCATATAAAAGATAAAGATTAGGATTTGACCGATAATACTTTTTAGCATAAATACAATGATATTCTTATTTCCTAACAAAACCTAAATTTAGTATAAAGGAATAAAAATACTAATACCACATGTGAGGTGACTATTTTAGATTATATAATGACCATTTTTATCTAAAAACTAAATGTTCCTTCTCATTTACTACAAAACCATTAAATTGTCACTTAGATTTTTCTTCTCCAAAATCCCCATGTAAGAAAGTAGTTTAACATCCATTTTCTTAATCTCAAAATTATGAGTGACAAGAATAGATAATATGGATAGATAATGAAAGTTAATTTAGAAATTTGGGAGATAAAATTTCACAAAAATTTCAACTTCCTTTGTATAGGAGTAACCTTGGCCACTATTCTAGCCTTATACCTCTCTAACTATTCATTTTCATATAGTTTATTTCTATACACCCATTTTTAACCAATGGGTTTTCTTCCCTTAGGAAAAATAACTAGATCCAAGGTTTCACATTTGTCCAAGGCCATCATCTCCTCCTATATTGTTTGCATCCAAGACTCACCATCCTGCAAAGAAAGAGCCCCCTTGAAATATCTTGATTCTTTTTTTTATACAAAATAAAAATATGTTGGGCTATAATTATCAAATAGTTATGTTATCTTTTGATTCATATTAATGTTAGAGTAAGGAGCTCTACATGACCTTTTTGTATTATTGTCTTTGTCAGTTTTTATAGAACTCTCATCTAAGACCTCTTCTTATTCTCTACCATCTTAAATAAACTATTTTATTTCCTTATTTTTCCTTTGGTTGTATAGGATCTAAAAATACTCTAAAATCCATAAAAATCACACCTCTAGAATAGACCATTTTTGTGTTGATGGTTTTTAAAATTACAAGCTTTTACATTCTCACCATAACTAACTGGAACAAAGGAAAATGGGGGAGTTATTTTTTATGGTTTAGGACATAGAGCACACCCACTTTCCAATTATTTCATTCAAGGATAACCCTAGAGATCTCAATGCAAAGGGGAGTTATTTTTTATGGTTCAGATGAAGGGGGTTTATGCTTCTGAGAAGGATTGGTTTCTTCATGGGAACAAAATCCTTTTTAAATTTATGCACCATCCCTTCACAAGGGATGGGAGTTACATAGCCCCCATCACCACCATTCGGTAATGTTGTAGAACTAAGTTGAGCAAATGAAACACAAGGTTGCTTTGATTTAGATTGTGATATTTTGCTCTCTCCTATAAAGGGAGGTGTAAAACCCTAATCATTATTAGAACTTGTATTTGAAAATGAATCATGTTTATATGACTCTTTGGATTTTGGGGGTGAGATTTTGAATTCTTTATTGAAAGGAGGCGTAAAATATAATAACCCCCAATTATCACTAAAGAGTTTAGTGTTGACATGAACTTGTATAGGTTCAACTTTTGATTTTGGAATGAAAGTATTAGGTGAGTTGGAAATGTTGTGATCGTATGATTCATAGCTTCATTCATTTGCTTCAACTGTGTATATCTTGTTGTTGTATTCTAATTTCATTGCATGGTGAAGAGTGGATGGGACTCCTTTCATAGCATGAATCCACAGTCTTCCTAGGAGAAGGTTGTATGAAAGGGGTCCTAGCATGATATGGATAGGGGTAGGAAACACTACAAGTCCGACCTCAATAGGTAATGTACAATCATGCATAATGGTTGCCTATTAACATTGTCAAAGCCATGAATATGATCATCATTAAGTTGAATAAGCCTTTTGTCCATGCCAATTTTGTTTAGGAGGTCAATGCTACAAACGTTAATACCCGTTCCATTGTTTATAAGAGTGCACCTAACTATAGTTTCATTAATTACTTTTATCATCAAGGATTCATTATTATTTTTTAATCTCAAGTGAGGGTAATTCATGTTTAGGGAATGTGATTGTATCTCCCCCTACTCTATTTGTAATATTTCTTGAAATAGACACTTGTATGTAGGTGATAGTTGAATGAGTTGCCATACATATATATTAGCGGGAGTCTTTTTAAGGTCTTCAACACTAGGAAAACTATGTTGAGCAAAAGGTAATGGAGTGGGAGTGATTTGTGGTTGCCTAAATGTTTGAGAAACTAAGTTATAACTCAGTTGCTGCAAAAAATTGTTACTATTAGATTGCATCATAGATTTCAAGAAACCTCTTTTCTTATGTGATTCACTAACATGAGGTGACTTAGGATGCTCGCTAAGTAAAGGATATCTAATTTGTGTCATCACAACCTCAATAAATTTATCTTTATTTTTATGATCTCTTAGTGAAGAGGAGTGTAATGTCAGTTTATCATAGTCACCTAAGGAAACCTCATCACATGTGTCAATGTGTAGATTTTCTTGCACCATGATATCCTCCCTAGGAGGAGAGTTGTTAAGAGAACTACAAACCAAATGTTCTTGACATTCAAGGATTGGTTCTTCCAAAATGACTTCTTCACAAGTAGGGGAATGATCAATGGTTGAATTTTCTTGCTCAATAAGGGTTTCCCTAGGTGAAGAGGGACAACTAAGATTTTCATGACTTTCATCGATCAAAGTATCTTCTTCACAACTAGGAGAGATACTAGGAGAAGAACAAGTATGAGTTTCATGATCATTTATGATTTCATTTCTTTGTTCCCTAATGTCTTCAAAAATAGGATAGGTAGGGGAAGGATCATAAAGAGGGTTGTTATATAATTTAAAGGTTTGATCATCTAACACAAACATTTCCTCATCAATTACAATCTCATCCTCTTCCACTAAATCATTGTCACAAACAAAGGGGGAATGGAAAGTACGTAAGGTGATGTTTAGAAATGTGTCTATGATTTCATTATCTTGTGCTATAATATCTTCCAATGTAGAGGAGTTTATAGAAGAGTAGCTTTCAACAATGTCATGATTCTCAATGAGTGCATCTTCTAACACCGAAATACCATCATCTCAGGTAGGAGAGGTATTAGGAGAAGAGCAACTATGATCATTAGGATTGTCTATATTTTCATATTCTTCTGTCACATCCTTCCCACAAGAAGGAGAGATAAGAGGGGGTGTAGTTTTAAGGCAAGTGTCAACATTTTTCACTCTCTTGCACTAAGAGACTCTCATAACTAGGGAATGCATTGAATGAATGCCTAACATGCTTTTTGACTAACTTTTTCTTTGCAAACTTGGAAAAGACAGATACTAACATTTTGTGAAAAGTAATCTATGAAAAGAGACTTGAAATGCAATACAATGACCTAGAATGAAATCTAAAAATGCAATTTTCAGATTCTAAACAAGGTTATTTACCGATTACACTATGCATAGATCTAAAAATGAAATGTTGTAAATACAAATTTGGAATTGAGCAATACATGAAATGGACCAATTTAAGCTAGATTTAGTGAAATGCATGTAACAAAAACTCTACCAATTGAAACAGCTAACCAATGGAAGCAAACAAAAGTGTGAAATCAAGGTTTTCAATGTTGTAAACGGAAGTTTTAGATGTTCGCTAAGACTGATTCACCTAGAGGGGCGAATGAGTTCCAGTGAGGATTTAAATAAAAAAATTAAATATTTTTAAGTGATTTTTATGCTTTTTAGTTTGTATAATGTGTAACCTAAGTGCAAATGCATTTTTTAGATGATTTTCAATGATTTGAGATACAAAAATGTAACTTATATTTACTTTCACTAATGCAAAAATTAGAAACCCTGGATTGCCAATTAACTAATGCAAACCATAATGCAATGTTAATGCAGGAAAGATCTAGGATGGTAATGCACTCCAAATCAAAATTAAGGTATCCTAAATGTAGGTTCACCAAAATGGAAGAAAGGAAAATGGGGGAGGAGTGCTTTCTTATGGTTTAGGACATAGGGCTCACCCACTTACCAATTATTTGATTCAAGGATAATGTTGTGTAGTTTTTGCACAAACGCCCCGCTGAAAGCAGGGATCCTCTTTTGCTTTCGCTCTTGTACTTTTGGCCCCTTTGTTTTTGAGGTTTTATCTTGCCTTGGCATGAGCTTAAGATATTCATCTTGCTTGCCTAAGTGTTTTCCCCAAGTTACATTTTGAAAACTTAACTTTTTGGCAAAATCTGAGTTTTTGTGCTGGTCCAGGATTTTTCGGTCCATCCGGATTTTCCTGAATTTCATCCAAACTCCAGCAAGTCAGTTTTAACACTGCTATTCGAGAATTTTCAGTCTTCATGGAATTCCACTTGGGCCGGATTTTTTTGGATTATGTCTCCTTGTCGAATTCCCATATTTTGGGTTTGGTCTGTCGTTCTATGAATGTTGACGCCCTTGTGTGAATTCTGAGTTTGGATCCACTAATGGATGATTTTTCTTTTGAGCCTGGGTCCTCAAATTTGTGGTCTTTGATCAATTTGGGCGAGATTGTTGGAGAACGTCAAAATTCAGGTTTTCCTTCAATTTCAGGATTTTCCTATTCCTCTGGATTTCCCCGGTTTTCCCTGTCTGGTGCATTTTCTTGAAAATCTAGAGTTTTGCCTACTTCACGGATTTCTACTCCCTCCGAATTTTCCCAAAATCCCGTTGCCCCTTCATTTTCCAGACCTTTTGACTATTGTTTGTTTTTGCTAGAATCCACTTGGTCTGAATTTTTCTGAAAATCCCTTTTGGCCTAGATTCTGCGGAGGGGTGAAAATCCCGAACTGTGTAGTAATTTTGCATTAACGATTTTTTCGCAGGATTTGAAATTTTTCTTGAATTTATTTGAATATATTATTGATGATGGATATTATTGATGCTTGTTTCTGCTGAGTGTAGGCTGGGTTTAATTCAATTGAAGGAGGATTTATGGCATTTATTAATTCACCTGTGGCCGACCTGGAGAGTGTTTTCCTCAAGATACCAGATAAATTACAACAGGGATGAAGGGGCTGGTTAATGATCAATTGCATTGAGAAGTGTGCTTCGTGTGCATTCGATCAAGTTACATTTTAAATCCTGGGCCGACCTGGATGATTCCCATGCATTTAATGCATATCTTATCTTATTTCAAATTTCTCTTGGCTGACCTGTCTGGGCTATTTTATTATTGTAAAATCTATTATTTTGGGCCGACATGTTCTGGGATTCTCTATATATATGGCATTTCACCTCATTTGTAAAGGGAGGGGATTATTAGTAGAAGTCACTGGAGGTAGTTCTTAGAAGCAATTAGGGTAGTGAAGTAAGAATTAGGGTTAGGAGTTAGTCGATTCTGGAGCAAGTGTTGTAATAGAACATTGGAATTGTTGCTAAAATCTAATGATTCAATATAATTGCAGACATTGTGATTTTCTGGTGATCTCTTTTGTGTTGACTTATCTTGCATGGTTCTTATGATTCAATATTTCAAATTGCTCAAGGTTATTAGATGTATGTTAGATCTAATTCAATGATGTTCATGATTTAATGTTTGAAGTGTCTGCAACAATCCCTAGTCCATACTTTTTGCAGCTAGCTGATTGTTAGTTGCTTTGCAAAGTTAGCTTGGATCTTATATTGATTGTGCTTAGTTCAATTGTGAGGGTTTATTCATTTCAATTGCAATAGTGTTGTTTGAATGAATGTTCATGATCTAAAAATCTTTATTACCTTAGAATATTTCACTATATTTGTGAGATTGTATATTTATCTTGGTCAAGCAGGAATTAGTTAATGAGGGATTGGTCCATTCAAGTATTTCATCATTTGCATTGTTAATCTTAGGAGTAGTTAAATTTAGATATCTCTTTGAAACACTAATATTTTGTTATTTCTTTATTATCTCGGATAGATTTAGGATTGGAGTATCATTACATTGCTAGATTTGATAAGTTCAAGATTCAGTCTTTGCTTGTAGTAAGGTCCCTTTGTGATTACCAACATTTTCACATTTATCACTGAGTTGTTTATGCATTGTCAAGACCTGACATTAGAGACCTTGGGGTTATCTCTTGAGGCTTGCTGATAGAGATTTACCTTTCAAGAGAGATAGGATTTCATATTCTATCTGATTTGTTGTTGAGCAGAAAACATCATCAATAGATTGGTGCTAGAAGGAGGGCCTGAATAAGCAAGTTGGATCAATTTTTGAACGCTATCTCTCCTGAGAGATTCATAAGAAGAACAAGATCTGCCCCAGGAGGGGAATAATTTTAGGAATTACCAGACCCTACTAGGTTTAGAAGGACCAACAGGAGGGGGGAATCATCATCATCCCATCCACCTTCATCATCTCCATCATCTGAGTCTGAGTCTGAGGAACTTCCCATTGCACAACCTTAGCCAGTCATAAATCAGCCATTACCACCCCCACCTCCACCAATGGCTTTCTTGGCTAATAACCCATCTCCCTTATCTTTCAACCAATGCAATCCTATGCCTAAGAACCCTAAGCTTTTCTGCTCCAAGTTTCACATTAATGATCCCAAAAGGACTGCAGAAGAGCATATTAGGATTTTCAAAACTACCCTTAAGGATAGGGGAATTAATCATGAGGATGTTGCGTGTAGAATTTTCCCATATTCCCTTGGGGATGAGGCATTTTGTTGGTATAACCATCTTCCTACTGGGTCTATCACTACTTGGCTTCAGCTAGAGACTACATTTTTACAAAAATTTCAGATCCTAATCAGTGCTAATGAGTTACTTCTATAGTTTACTAGAATCAAGAGGGATGTAAATGAACCAATAGTGGCTTTCAATAATAGATTCAATAGGGCTTATGCTAGGTTGCAGCACCTTTATATAGTAGATGATGCCTCTGCCAGGGAGGTTTATTGTGAGGCTTTGGATAGTTTAACATCTACTTTCATCAAATGGAAAGCAAACCCTCCTGGTAGCTTATTTGAAGCTTATGATGTGGCTGTTAAAGTAAGTATGGATTTGAGAAAACACTTGTCTGGACCCTTGGCTAACCAAACACCTATGATGAATTCAGTCTGTCAATTACCCTTGGTTTCACACCCAAGTCATCCCTTAAGTCAAGCTGTATTCATGCAAATTTACCATCCAAATATGAACCAACCTGCATTTTGTCATTAGCAAGCTAATATACCTGGTTATTTGTAGAGCTCTGAGATATTTAATTAACCCTTGAACCATGGGTCACATGCTATATATATGAAAAATTCAGCTAGTGTTGTTCCTCCATCAAATAGTGTAGACAAGGAGAGGCTGGATGCACTCATAGAACTAGTTGAAAAGCTGAACGTTGAAGTCACCTATCTAAGGCACCAGAATAGTCAATCCTAAGCAACCCAAAGGTAGATTCAGTTCAATTATGATCAAAGCAACATGGGTATGATGCAGGCTCAATGGCAGAACTTTGACAGAGAACAACATCTTGATAGAGATCATGGAAGGCAACCACTACTTCAGAATAATGAAGGAGCCTTAATATCTCCAGATCAACCAAACAATCAGGAGAAATCTAGTGGGGTTTATCTAGAAAAAATGACTCTTTCAGGATGGTGTAGGCTTCATAGTACTAATCGGCATTCTGAGTCATATTTTCAAGAATCCCAGACTGTTGCATCTATTTTCCAACAAAAGGTTCAACATGCCAGCAACAGTTCAAGTGGGATGGAGATAGTACCATCTAATCCTTATGACGTATCAGTTATGGTGGTGAATCATGTCCCATTTCCAAAAAGTACAGAGAATGAACTAGAAGCAGAACAGGATAAAGATGTTGAAATAGGGTATGTATACAATGAATGATCTATAGCTCAGCCTTTTGGGAGTAATGAGGAGAATGATAATGGTCCACTAGATGAAGAAGAGTATACAACTAAATAATTTCAAGCATTCCATCATGTGCCTACTCAGTATTTCATAAATGGAGGACAGTTTGATGCTAATAAAGAAGGAAGCATTGAGAGTAACCACAGTAAATTTGTGGTTGGCTCTAAGGGAAACTATTCTACCATGACTGTAGAACAAATAGGAGAGTTTGTGGTTGAAGAACTCAAGAAATTCAAAGTAAGTCTCTTTGCTCATGAGTTGTTAAGGGATCCTACCATTAAGGATACAATTCTAAAGTTTCTTGAAAAAGATATGCTTTCTTAACAAAAGGGTGCTTCAGGCCATGTTGATACAAATACTATTAAGGAGGTATTTATGTCTGAGACAAGCTTGGGAAATTATGTACTGACAGTTGAACCACAAGGATGGGAGACTGAGGAAATCCTCATGTTACATGATATGCCTATCCATAAATCTGACAGTGCTGAAGCTTTGGTTGAATCAACAGGAGAGGTAGAAGATCAAGTATGGTGGTCAAATCATTTGCATCAAACTATAAAGGGTGAGCTTCCAATAAAAAAATCTCAACAAGTCATCAATGAACCAATTAACACAGAGTTTGAGGGAGACATGATAGTAAAGGCTGAGGCAGCCTTGGAGGAGATTTTAATACAAGAACTTCAACAACCTGTTGATGAATGTCTTGTAAGTTATGAAGAAGAGCTTAATGAAAGAGTTGATATTCTGAGCAGTCACAATCTAGAACCAGAACAAATGCCAATAGGAGAGGAATTCAGGGAGTCCCTTCACTCATCACATTCTATTTTTCCTCTTTCTGTTGATAAATTTAGTAAGGAAAATTCATAGATTTTGTGTATTAATGACAAGATAGCTGATGTGATTCATATGGATGTACAAGAAAATCCAAATGGTGTTGAGAATAGCAATGTTGCAGCCATCACTAATAAGGTTGATCATCTTACTTTAGGTAAGGATGTGCTTGAAGATCAGTCTGTGAGGCCTCCTGAAAAACATCATGATGGGGAAGTTACTATGCATGATGAGGCTTTTACATTTTCAACATTGATCCCTCATGAAGAAGTGCACACAGGTGAAAAGTTCCATGTTTATACTTTTGAATCTTTCCAATCTGATTTTCACCCTAAATTATTCATTGAAGACTCCAATTATGTTTTGCATGTTCTGAATGCAAGAGGGATATTGCATCATCAGTGGAGACCTCCTGATGACATAGATATCAACTTTTTACAAGTGCAGGATGATGAATACCACATTCGGTTCATAGCAGTACAAAATCAGGTTGTTTCTCTCCTTGCTATGAATTCTAAATCTTATCAATTTGATTATGGTAATTTAGGAAAGATGACTTGCATATGGATTGATCATGGTTCCAATGAATTACTTCAATTATTGATTATTCCTGATTATGAGGTTGAGTTTGAATGCTACATTTTTGAGGTTTATTTTGTTGAGTATAAAGATAAATTTGCATTTTTGAGGACTGCTACCATTACCTTGTTACTTGTCCACGCATTGATGAACCATATGGGGGTGGGTCTCAGTTCAACTTGTTTGATGATGAGTTGTTATGATTCTTTTGTACATAGTTAGGATAGATTGCTTTAGAATTGATTTTCTTTGGTTACTTTAGTTTTGCTTTGGATTTCAGTTTGGTTGTTGCCTTGCTTCTCTAGCTTGGGTTTTCTACTTTCTGCTTGGGGAAGTGTCCTATTTCCACAACAAATATTATTTTATTTGGAATTGTTCCAAGTATTTTATTGGTGGAATGAAGTGTTGTATCTTGAAAGGATGGTTGAAGTCTTTTCTATTGTCAACAGTCTTAATGTCTGATTTATAGAAGATGAGTCACTGGTTTTGATTTGAATTTGAAGTACTTTGAAATCTTATATCTCTCATATATCTTAAGAATCCTGATGTTACTGTAGGAATCCTTGTGAAGTTTTGTCAAGTGAAAAATCATATTTCTACTTCAGCGCCACTATGGTTCTTAGCCCTAAGTGTGAACTTCATTGTTTATAGGTTGAAATGAAAAGTGACACAAAAAAGAATATCAAAAGAAAGAAAAGTGAAATATTGAAAATCAAAAGAATGAATTCAACTTATCAAGGGTATTCAAATATCTCTACTGTGGCTATGGATGCCTGGCTAGTAGTAGAGCTATGTTTGGGAGAGTCATAGAAATAACCTCATCGGGGCTATAGATGCCTGATTGGAAACAAGGTTCTATCCTAGTTGCTTTTGAAGTTAGAATCTTTACGTAGCCTATCTTGACTAAGCTTGGTTTCTGCAATAACCCAAGGAAGGAAATGAACTCATTTGCACACAATTGGATTTTAAGCTTATGGAAGGTTCAGTCTACCTTTGGTTCTGATTTCCTTTCATCTTGCATTCTAATTTTTTTGTCTGATAGTGAGATTGAAACTAGAGATTCTGGGTTCTTGATTCCTGTTCATCATCAAATGCTTTGGAGCATTTCCCAGTAGAGTCGCCATTTGTGGTGCAGTTTTTTGCACACACGCCCCGCTAAAAGCAGGGGCTCTCTTTTGCTTTCGCTCTTATGATTTTGGCCCATTTGTTTTTGAGGTTTTATCTTGCCTTGGCATGAGCTTAAGATATTCATCTTGCTTTCCTAAGTGTTTTCCGCAAGTTACACTTTGAAAACTTAAGTTTTGGGTGAAATATGGGTTTTTGTGTTGGTTCAGGATTTTTCGGTCCATCCGAATTTTCCTGGATTTCATCCAAACTCCAGCAAGTCAGTTTTAACACTACTATTTGAGAATTTTCGGTCTTCACACAATTCCACTTGGGTCGGATTTTTTTGGATTCCGTCTCGTTGTCGAATTCCCAGATTTTGGGTTTGGTCTGTCGTTCTATGAATGTTGATGCTCTTGTGTGAATTCTGAGTTTGGATCCATTAATGGATGATTTTTCTTTTGAGCCTGGGTCCTCAAATTTGTGGTCTTCGATGAATTTGGGTGAGATTGTTGGAGAACATCAAAATCTGGGTTTTCCTTCAATTTTGGGATTTTCTTGTTCCTCTGGATTTCCCCGATTTTCCCTATTTGCTGCATTTTCCTGAAAATCTAGAGTTTTTCCTACTTCGCAGATTTTCGCTCCCTCCGAATTTTCCCGATATCCCATTGCCCCTTCATTTTCTAGACCTTTTGACTGTTGTTTGTTTTCACCAGAATCCGCTTGGTTTGGATTTTTCCTAAAATCCCTTCTGGCCTAGATTCCGTGGAGGGGTGAAAATCCTAAAATATGTAGAAATTTTGCATTAACGATTTTTTCACAAAATTTCAATTTTTTCTTGAATTTATTTGAATATATTATTGATGCTGGTTTTTGTTGAGTGCAGGCTGGGTTTAATTCAATTGAAGGAGGATTTATGGCATTTATTAATTCACCTGTGGCCGACCTGGAGAGTGTTTTCCTCAAGATACCAGAGAAATTAAGATAGGAATGAAGGGGCCGGTTAATGATCAATTGCATTGAGAAGTGTGCTTCGTGTGCATTGGATCAAGTTACATTTTAAATCCTGGGCTGACCTGGATGAGTCCCATGCATTTAATGCATATCTTATCTTATTTCAAATTTCTCTTGGCCAACCTATCTGGGCTATTTTATTATTGTAAAATCTATTATTTTGGGCCAACATGTTCTGGGGTTTTCTATAAATATGACATTTCACCTCATTTGTAAAGGGGGGATTATTAGTATAAGTCATTGGAGGTAGTTCTTAGAAGAAATTAGGGAAGTGAAGTAAGAATTAGGGTTAGGAGTTAGTCGATTCTGGAGCAAGTGTTGTAACAGAACATTGGAATTGTTGTTAAAATCTGGTGATTCAATACAATTGCGAACATTGTGATTTTCTGGTGATCTCTTTTGTGTTGACTTATCTTACATGGTTCTTATGATTCAATCTTTCAAATTTCTCAGGGTTATTAGATGTATGTTAGATCTGATTCAATGATGTTCATGATTTAATGTTTGAAGTGTCTACAACAATCTCTGGTCCATACTTTTTGCAGCTAGCTGATTGTTAGTTGCTTTGCAAAGTTAGCCTAGATCTTATATTCATTGTGCTTAGTTCAATTGTGAGGGTTTATTCATTTCAATTGAAATAGGGTTGTTCGAATGAATGTTCATGATCTAAAAATCTTTATTACCTTAGAAGATTGCACTGTTTCTATGAGATTGTAGATTTATCTTGGTCAAGCAGGAATTAGTTTATGAGGGATTGGCCCATTTCAAGTATTTCATCATTTGCATTGTTAATCTTAGGAGTAGTTAAATTTAGACATCTCTTTGAAACCCTAATATTTTGTTATTTTTTATTATCTTGGTTAGATTTAGGATTGGAGTATCATTACATTGCTAGATTTGATAAGTTCAAGATTTAGTCTTTTCTTGTAGTAAGGTCCCTTTGTGATTACCAACATTTTCACATTTATCACTGAGTTGTTTATGCATTGTCAAGACCTGACATTAGAGACTTTGGGGTTATCTCTTGAGACTTGCTAATAGAGATTTACCTTTCAAGAGAGATAGGATTTCATATTCTGTATGAGTTGTTGTTGTGCAGAAAACATCATCAACAGATTGGTGCTAGAAGGAGGGCCTGAATAAGCAAGCTGGATCGAATTTTGAATGCTATTTCTCTTGGGAGATTCAGAAGAAGAACAAGATCTTCCCCAAGAGGGGAAGAATTTCAGGAATTACTAGACCCTACTAGGCCTAGAAGGACCAACAGGAGGGGGGAGTCATCATCATCCCATCCACCTTTGTCATCTCCATCATCCTCATCTGAGTCTGAGGAAATTCCCATTGCACATCCTCATCCAATCATAAATCAACCATTACCACCCCCACCTCCACCAATGGCTTTCTTGGCTAATAACCCATCTCCCTTATCTTTCAACCAATGCAATCCTATGCCTAAGAACCCTGAGCTTTTCTACTCCAAGTTTCACATTAATGATCCCAAAAGGACTACAGAGGAGCATATTAGGATTTTCAAAACTACCCTTAAGGATAGGTGAATTAATAATGAGGATCTTGTGTGCATACTTTTCCCATATTCCCTTGGGGATGAGGCATTTTGTTGGTATAACCATCTTCCTGTTGGGTCTATCACTACTTGGTTTTAGCTAGAGACTACATTTTTACAAAAAATTTAGGTCCCAATCAGTGCTAATGAGTTACTTCTGCAGTTTACTGGAATCAAGAGGGATGTAAATGAACCAATAGTGGCTTTCAATAATAGATTTCATAGGGCTTATGCTAGGCTGCAACACCCTTATACAATGCATGTATTGTTCCTACAAAGTAGGGATTGATATTTACAATGTATGCAGAGTGGCACTATCATTTCAGTTTTAGGTCAATTCAATTCAGTTCAATTCTATTTTAGTTCAGTTCAGTTTAGTTTAGTTTAGTTCAGTTCAGTTATGGTTCAGTTATCTTCAATTGCATGTAGTTAGTTTGAGTTGCATGTAGTTGACTTTAGTTCACTTGAGTTTCATGACAAATAATAGGTTGATACTTTCAGTTAATAGGGGATGATCATGCATGCATGGTGTTTGCATTAATAGTGGAGAGGTATGTTTCTGTTAACAAAGATTGACTTGGACCCACCTTGGGTGCCCAAGTTGAGATCTTGGAGTTAACACCTTTTGCATGAGAATATATTTACAAGGCTCAATTAAGTGGGGCCCATTCTTGGGCACCAACTTTGAGGAGAAGCTTACAAGATATCTTTGAAACCAACAATCAGTTAAGACTTCAGTTTGGGATGCCCAAATTGATGAAGGACTTGGTTTGACGTTGTTTTTCATGGAAGAACTCTACTTGCAGAAGAATGGTGTAGATATTTGTAAGGAGCTTTATCCTCTTGTAATTGTCAACTCTTTGGAGTTTACAATGTTCACAATTTTCTATTTATTGCAGCAAGTTGTAGAGAGTTCTAAGAGAGTACTTTTATGAAGCATGGCATGGGATGTGTGGATTCATGCTTGGACACATGAGAGTTTATTATAGGTTGTTAAGAAGAATTGTTGAAGGAAAACGAAGCATCTCAATCAAGGATTGATACAATGTTATTGTAATCTTGTTCTAAGGTTAAATAATACAAGCACTATTGATTCTGGTGGTGGATTTTTTTCCTGAAAGGGTTTCTCCATGTATATGTTGTGTCACTTCTATCTTCTGGTCTTATTCTTCTGCAATCTTTTGTCTACTTCTACAATTGGTAAAATGAATCTAAATAGATAATCATCCACAAAGAAATTGTAACAAAGAATACTTAATTAGATCTAAAATCTAATAGTATTACAAGTTTTAAAGCTACATAATTACCTTCATTTTCAATAGATATTCTTGACATGATGACGGATCTTGAATTGCTACCAGAATTGATGAAGAATTATGCCCTTGCATGCCTTAAAAATGATCTTGAATGCTATCTAGATGATCTTGTGAAGTCTCAGAATGCTTAATATATTGAATTCTTGACTTGATAACATGTAGACTTCATGAAATATTGATTTGAAATCTTATTTTTATAGGAAATCCATCGAATACCCTGTTTATTAGATCCCAAAGGTTGACATACATAAAATTTGAACTTAAAACCTAATTTTTCCTACTCAAAACCTTGAAAATAGGCCAAATGGGACTCATTCACCAAGCTGTGAAAATGGGTCCCATCTGGATGGGACTCACTTGCCCAAAGTGGTGAATGGGTTCCACAGGGTCTATTTTGATTGCTAAAGTGTCAAGGAGTGTGTAAATTAAGCTTATTTATTGATCTTGTCAAGTTTTTTATTCAAATATTCCTTGGGATGCACAATATAGGGTCTTAGGGGCCTATTAATGATGATATTAAGGTCATAAATGCAAGAGGGCCCAAAATTCAATTTGAAAGTGTAAATAAATATACTTTACATCATTAAATTAATGAAAAATTAGGTCAATTTAGCTTTAAAAGGCCCTAAATCCTATGTGAATGTGTACAACACATTACAACAATAGATTAGGTCCATTTTGTTTAGAAGCCTCCTAAATTTAATGTGAAAGTGTAAATAAATACAGTTTACAACACTAAATTAAGGAAAGGTTAGGTTATTTAGCTTTAATAGGGCCCAAAACCTAATGTGGATGTGTAAAACACATCACAACACTAGATCAAGGCGATATCAAGTATAATTTATCATTAATTATTCTTGAATTAAGCAAGGAAAAGGCATACTTTTTTTGTTGCCACACTAACAAAGATGGATTGCTATGATTTTACATCTAGTTTAAACCACTTTTCCTTAGGCACATCAACACAAATCTCACAAATTGATAACCTTAAATTTTAAAAAAATATTTTCTTTCCTTCTACACATCATATATTTTTTTCAACAAGTTCCAATCAAGGATATTGATTTAATAAGTAACAAATAATAGTTATAACATCTGCCCAAAAGTACCGATCTGACTATATATAACAAGACATACTTCTATATTTTTTCATTAAAATTTCATCATTCTCTCCACAACACCAATATTTTGGTGGTGTATAAGGGTATTCTTCTACCAAAAAATACCTATATGCTTATATAAACCATCAAATTACTTAGAACAATATTCACCACCATTATCAAATCTCATAACGTTTATTTTCCTATCAAATTGCTTCTCAACATGTGTCTTAAGTTCTTTAAACCTAAATAAATTATAAAGAACACAAAAATAAATCTAGGAGTATAAAGGACAATCTCAATATAATGGAACAAATTGAAAAATATAGCCCACTAGATATATTATGTATTTATTTTATCTTGTATTGGGGATGAACCTAAACCTATGAAGGAGCCTCTTTTTTTGAAGGAGCATGAATCTTTTGATAGAAACCATGTTGGAGGGGACAATGGCCTAAAAATATGCAAGAAACCAATTCTAGTGTATTTTCCTAAGGGAAGAAATCTCATTTGATGCAAATAGATACTTAAAAATGTCCTTAGAAAAATTAGATACTTGAATAGTTATAATCCAAGACTAATGGAAATATGGTTCTCCTAGGTTAAGGTAGTTGATTTTGGTGAAATGTTTTCTCTTGTTGCAATTTAACTAACTTTTATTAAATCTCTAATTTCTATTGTATTATTTTTATGATTTAAAAATAGAGAAAATGAATGATACAAATACTTTTTTATGTGGATTTCTTGAGAAATAAATCTATATAAGATACATAGTTTTCTGGTAAAAGGAAAATAAGTGATTGTGATCAATGTGTTTATTTCAAATTTATTGATGAAATTAATTACTAATCATTATCATGTATGTTGATGACATGATCGTTGAAAATAATAAGTGTATGATTAAGGAAGAAAAAAGTAGATTTTAGTGTGTTTGACATGAAGGGTTTAGGGGGTACAAAATACATCTTGGATATCAAGAATAACATAGATCATTTGGCTAAATTTTTTGGCTATCACATTAAGTATGTTCAAAATATTTACAACAATTTGATTTGTTGTACTATAAATTTGTGAGTATTCATTTACATATCAATACTAAGTTATATTTGGATATATGTCCTAATTCTAGTGATGATTTTGAGGATATGAATAATATTACTTATGTTAGTGTGTGTGAGAAAATTGGATCAAATCGTAATTAAAATCAACAAATGTTAATAAAACATTAAATCGAAAAGCTGAAAGAAAGAAAACAAAATGTGCAAATCGTAACAACAGCCTTTCAAAATCGTTTTATCCTCCTCTATCTTCACTGTTTTGTTGCTTTGAAATGGCTCTCAGATCAGCAGATAGAGCTCAAAAAAATGACAGCATGAAGAATGAGATTTAGAATGCATAATATGCAACATCTATACTACCATGAAAATGGGAATGTGATGCTAAAAATGATATGAGTGCATAAAGCTGATTGCATGAATGTGAGTATGCATATGTAAGTGTAGGCATATGAACGTGGGTGATTAACCAAGGCTTGGATTTGCACGTGCTTTTATAGAGTTTTCGAACGAGTTTGATTGGCTGAATCGATCGACGGTCCGGATTAAGCTTGTTTCGAATGGACGGCGAGAGATTTTCGAAAGTGGACAGAAGAATGGAAGGTTTCCTTTCTCTTTATTGAGTTCGAAGGGAAAATTCCATTTTGAAGGATAAGATACGAATTTAGAAGGGCGAGTTAGTATGAGTTAGAATTTTGGGAAGGTGAATTAATAATGAATTAAATAAATTAAATTTATTTAATTAGGAGTGAAGATGGAAATGGAAACCCACATAATTAAATAATTCATATTTAATTATGTTTAAAAATGAAATTAGAGTGAGGTGGAAAATATTAAATAACATATTTAATATTTTAAAATTCGAAAATGGGATGGAGAATATTCCATTATTTAAATATTCAAAATATTTAAACTTTAGAATAAAATGATAATTAAATATAAATAAATTATACAAATTTATTTAATTTAATTAAGCAGAGGGTAGAAATGTTAGTAATTAAATAAAATTATTTATTTAATTTAAGGTAGAAGAAATAGAAAAATGAACGATATAAATAAATAATTAAATTTATTTATATATAGATGACATTAGAGGAATTAATTAAATAAATCATATTTAATTAATTAACAAGCTTAATCATGACCATTTTTAGACATATACATTTTTCCCCTCTTTGAAGTGATGTGTAAAACACATTGCTTCAAAGAAAATAAGATTTTGCCCCTGATATGCTTTCGATGTTGCGGCTGATGATGCCCCCTCGGGAGGTAAATCACGGATGATATGAAGTCTGAAAATGTGATAAAGAAGATTGGATAATGATATTCTGCAGAAGAGACAATGATTTAGCTCCTGATAAATGATGAAAAAGATGCCCCTGTTGATATGATGCCCCTTTTGATGGAAATGGTAAAATGATGATGATGAACTGATAACTTTGCTTCCCGAAAAGAGAAAAACAAAGAGTAAATGACTGATAAAGTGTTTGATAGATTTCTTTTCTGCGATAGAAAACAAATAGTAGATGAATGATTTCCTTTTTGATAAATTTTCTTTCTGCGATAGAAAACAAATAGTGATTGATGGTAGATCAGATTGATATGGTATCGAGCTAGATAAATTTGTGTATTGGTTTGCCTGATAGGATTGATTGGGTGATATGGGTCTGTGATATGATGCACTGGTATGAGTCACTGATATCGGTCACTGATATAGTTCACTTGATATGGGTTACTGATATGGGCCATTGATATGGGTCACTTGAGATGAGTCATTGATATTGGTCACTTTGATATGGGTTGCGATTGCATGCTGTGAGGCATTGATAGATAGAGAGATTTTGATTGAGTTTTTCAAAATCGAGGTGTGTCGGGACCACACAGAGATCTTGGGGCAGGAGATAAGACTTCCATCATAGAGGCCAACCCTATCAGGGGGCTCTGATATTTTTGATGTATCATTATTGATTCATTCACACATCTTGATGTCTATTATGTTTGGAGCATGTACGTTATTTTGGTCATATCTCATGTATCTCTTTGGAATTTTTAGCTTCATTGGACATTGGACATTTGTATTATTTTTTGATGAGTAATGATATGCAGCGGCGATGATTTGTGATGATGTGATGTGCATTTATGATGTGATATGCATTTTTTTTTCTGTGTTATGGATTTTGATATGAATTTTAATGATTTGATGACTACCATGATTTGCAGGATGATTCGATATGATGTTTTTATGATGATGATGATGACTGATGATGTAGACTAATGATGTCATGCAGGTGGATGACTTATGAAAATGATATGAAAATGTATATATGGAGTATTTGTTTTTTTGAATGTTCAAATGTAAGATGATAAAGGATGACAAATGAATTTGCAAAATGAAAAGATATGGAAAATGATAGGATGATTAACGATACGATATGAATGTAAATGTTCTATAATGATGATTAAGTGAAATGATAAAATGAAATGCAATGATAATGACATGTATGAAAATGATAAGTGATATGAAATGAACTGCATGGTAAGATATGATAACGAAAATGATAATGAATGAAATAATAGTGAATGTATAAAAGGAACATGAAATGAATATGAAAATGATAAAGTGTTAATGAGATGAAGATGATAGAGAAACTAAATGATATGCAAATGAATGATAAATGATAAATGATAATGCAGGTGAAAGGTGATGATGAAACAAATGTTCAAATGTCCTCCACAAGCAGTCCAAAGAGACATGACATCCATTGATGTGATTATTATCCTTTCAAAACTCGGGTGCAAATCCACTATGCAGGTATGTATAAATGATCTAAAATGAAATGCAACTAAATGAAACTGACCATTTTGTTGAGCTTGTTGGTATATTTTCTGGAATCATCATAGAGCGTTTTAAAATGTTGGAAGTATGTACAAGCATCAGAGGGGAAATTAGCACCAATGATGACCTGAGTACAACTTTCATGATTTTTGATATAGCAAGTGAACACAAGCATCTAGGTATAATTGAACCGAGATGACCTGAGCATTTCTTGCGTAAACAGACAAAGACTAACCACTATCTGATGCAAATTTGGAACTGTCATCAATGATAAATCATCACGTCTCGTGACATATTTGCAACCGATAAATGATTAACCTCCAGACAACAGACAAAGAAAAAATCATCCTCTTTCCTCGCCACTCTAGTTCAGTACATCATCGAGTGTGCTCCAGAGAAATGATATCGAAAATTAAACAACCATTATTCAAAAATGGACTACTGTGATTCCAAACATTAATTCAGATTTAGAGATCATCCAGATATGAGTCATGATAAGGTACGCAACTGAAAGCTACTGTGATATGGATCA
This sequence comes from Sequoia sempervirens, assembly GCA_007258455.2. NCBI lineage: Eukaryota > Viridiplantae > Streptophyta > Pinopsida > Cupressales > Cupressaceae > Sequoia > Sequoia sempervirens. The sequence goes on from VDFB02353493.1 coordinate 124,730,696, forward strand.
ATGGTTGGTTGTTTTGGTTTGAGTTGGTTGTTTTGTTTTTGCATGATTGGCTTCGATGTCATTGTCTTACCGTTTGAAAGTTGATTGCCCCCAATATGCCCCATGTTTGCCCTAGGTATCGACACAACTTGTTGAAGTGAATAATAATCAAGCCATGATAAGACATTATCGCTCGAGGCAAATGATGATAGCATGGTGCTGGTGTGACCCTAAGATGATGGAAAAGATGCATGAAAAAGAAGGATGAAAATTTAAATGCAGAACATGAACTAATAGATGGAGAGCTTCCAAATAGCGTCTGTTTGCCAGATTTTCACTATTTTTTTTATTGCATTTTTCTTGTCAATAGACTGCCTGTTTGCCAAGTTTTCACCCTATGACATTTTTTGATTTTTTTTTTGAATTTTTTTTTTTTTTTTTTTTTTTAATTTTTTTTCAGGACTTTTTCTCGATTTTTATATTTCTTCGGACTTTTCTGATATTTTGATATTTCTTCAGGACTTTTTCTGATTTTTTTGATATTTCTTCAGGACTTTTTCTGATTTTTTTTTATATTTCTTTAGGACTTTTTCTGATTTTTTTTATATTTCTTCAGGACTTTTTTTGATTTTTTTGATAATTCTTCAGGACTTTTTCTGATGATGATGACCATCTTAGACATAATACTTCTTCAGATGCATGCTGTTGATCGGCTCGTCAAACAGGTCCCCTTCTGGCGTTGATAGCTTGTAGGCTCCTGAACCATAAACTGCGATAACTACATAAGGACCTAGCCAATTTGGCTCGAACTTTCCTTTCTTCTCTCTGTCTTGTTGATTGCGTGGATTCTCTTTCAGAATGAGATCACCCACCTGAAAGGTACGTGGTTTTACTTTATGGTTGTAGCTACGAGACATCATTTGTTGCTAAGCTTTAAAATGATCAGCAACCCTTTGTCTCTTCTCATCTAGAAGTTCCAGTTCTTGGAGTCGAGAAACTTTGTCTTCATCATCTATCATTAAACCTTTCAATGATACTCTGAGTGAGGGAATCTCAACTTCTAAGGGCAATATTGCTTTTGCTCCATAAACAAGAGCGAATAGTGTTGCTCCTGTTGGCATGCGGATACTGGTTCTGTAGGCCCATAGAGTAGGATTGAGTTGAATGTGCCAATCCTTTCCTGATGTATTCACAGTCTTTTTCAAGATTTTCAATATGGTTTTATTTGAGGCTTCTACTTGGCCATTCCCTTGTCGATAGTATGGTGTTGAATATCTGTGCTATATGTGGAATCTTTCACAAAGTTCCTCAACATCCTGATTTTTGAATGGTCGTCCATTATCTATAATAATGGAGTTAGGAATGCCATACCGACAAATGATATAGTTGAGTATGAAGGAGGATATTTGTTTTCCGGTAACTTTAGTAAGAGGGACTGCCTCAATCCACTTGGTGAAATACTCTGTTGCTGTGATGATGAATTTATGCCCGTTTGATGAAGAAGGGTGAATCTTGCCCACTAGATCTAAACCCCATTGAGAAAATGGCCAGGTTGGTGTAAACAGTTGGAGTTCTTATGCAGGGGCATGAATGAGATTCCCATGGATCTGACATTTGGAACATGTTTTCACAAAAGTGAATGATTCCCTCTCCATTGTAGGCCAGTAGTAACCCATTCTAATCAGTTTTTTAGATAAGGTCAGTCCACTCGAATGAGTACCACAGATGCCACCATGAACTTCTTGTAAAGCTTTGTCAGATTCCTCATGTTCAAGACATCAGAGTAAAGTACCATCAAGACCACGGCGATAAAGGGTATCAGCAATGAGGGTATAGCGAGCAGATTGGCAGATAAAGTTGTGTTTTTGGTTACGGGATAAATCGGGCAGTAAGATGTCGTCTTTGAGATAAGTATAAATTTTTCCGTACCAAGGCGAATCGGATCTTACCAAATGACAAATGATTTGGCTTTCAGGTGTATCATAAGCAGGTGTAAATGATTGTTCCACCAGAAATTCATAATGATGTTGAGTTTATGGGACTTGTAACAATGATGCGATCGTAGCCATAGCATCAGCTGCTTTATTATCAAGCCTTGAAATTTGTGTAAATTTGATGTCCACAAAGTATTTCTTGAAGTCATCCACCATCTTTTTATAAGGTAGCAGTTTTTCATCTTTGGTTTGGTAGTTATTATTGATCTGACAAATGACCAATTGTGAGTCACCATATACCTGTAACTCTGTTATTCTCCATTCCAGTGCTATCTTGAGTCCAGTGATTAATGCCTCATATTCAGTTATGTTGTTGGTGCATGGGAACATTAGCCGATATGAACGAGGAATGGTATGTCCTTGAGGGGTGACAAAAAGTATGCCTTCTCTCAAACCATGTTGAGTGAAAGAGCCATCAAAATATAAGGCCCACGTTTGTTTAGATTCTGCAATGAAGACATCTGCATCTCAAAATTCAATGTGCAAGGGATGATCTGCTTGTAGTGGTGCCTCTGCTAATTGATCAGCTATAATTTTTCCTTTGATGGCCTTGCGGTCAACATAGTGTATGTCAAACTCACTTAGAATCATTACCCATTTTGCTAACCTTCCTGTCAATGAGGCCTTGCTCAACAAATACTTGAGTGGATCAATCTTCGAAACTAAATTAACTGTATGGGTCAGCATGTAATGCCGAAACTTTTGTGAAGCAAAGACTACTGCCAGACAAGCCTTCTCAATAGAAGTGTAGTTGAGCTCATGACTTGTTACTATTCTACTGATGTAGTAGATTGCACGTTCCTTCCCCGTAGAGTCTTCTTGTGCTAGCAGTGCCCCCAGAGATGTCTCCGTTGTGGCAATGTACAAGATGAGTGGTCTATCTGGATCTAGTGATATAAGAACTGGTGGAGTCATTAGATATTCTTTGATTTTCTGAAAAGCCCATTCACATTTGTCATCCCACTTAAAAGGAACATTTTTATGCAGTAGATGTGTGAATGGTAAACTCTTGTTAGCCAATTGTGCGATGAACCTCTGTATAGATTGAAGTCGTCCTTGTAGTGATCTTAGTTGACTGATGTTCTTTGGTGGGGGCATTTCCATGATTGCTTGAACTTTTGCTGGATCTACTTCAATTCCTTTTTCTGAAACAATGTACCCCAAGAGTTTTCCAGACTTGACCCCAAAAACACATTTCTTCGGGTTAAGATGAACTTTGAATTTTTCTAATCTTGCAAATATTTTGGACAATACTTCAAGATGTCCTTCTCTGGTGTATGATTTTTCCAGTATATCATCCACATAATCTTCCATGAAGACATGCATCATGTCATGAAAAATTGTAGTCATGGCTCTTTGGTAGGTAGCCCCAACATTCTTTAGACCGAAAGGCATGACGTTCCAACAATAAGTTCCCCATGGACACGTGAAAGCTGTTTTCTCTTGATCTTCAGGTGCAATCTTGATTTGGTTATATCCAGAAAAACCATCCATTAATGAATACATGGCATGGCCAGCTGTCAAATCAACTATGGTGTCAATGTTTGGTAATGGGAAATCATCCTTAGGACATGCTTTATTAAGATCTCTGAAATCTATCCATATTCTAACAGTTTTATCCGGTTTGGATACAGGTACAATATTGGAGATCCATTCTGCATAGTCGATTGGTCTGATGAAGCCCACATCAAGAAGTTTTCTCAGTTCCTCTTTAACTAATAATGCAACATGAGGGTGCATTTTTCTAAGTTTTTGCTTTACCGGCTTGACCCTTGGTTTGATAGACAAATGATGCATGATAAGATCAGGATCCAGACCAAGCATGTCAGCATAAGACCATGCGAAATTGACTTAGTTTGCTTTCAGGAATTCCATAAACTTTGGTATTTCTTTCTCTATCATAGATGCGGCTAACTGCAAAATTCTTGGTTTGTCAGAAGTCTCGAGATCGACAGAATTTGTAGACTCAATCAGAATAGGCGATCGCTCATGGTAGTGCTCTGGGAGAGTGTCAAAATTCCCATCGTCTGGTGCCTCTAAGAGGTTTTCACCATCAGATACACTCTTTATTTTATCTTTTATTTGATCTAATACTGCCAGATTCTGGTTTTCACCATTAGATCTTTCTTTTTTGTTTTTACTTTTGCAGCTAGGAGACTTGACACTCTCCTGATCAAAAAATCTATGTCGAAAATCACTGGTGGAACAATCATTCGCATCCTCTGCGGAAAGGAAGTTTATGATAGCTTCATCACTTGGAAACATAGGTATGTTAATAGATTCCGTAAAATCCCAATCAATAAGGTCAGGATGGAGTAAAGGTAGAGGGTCGTTAGGTTGTGTGAGATTGGATATGGTTATGGTCATGACAGAGTGGTCTGTAGGATCCAAGGTATAAGGTGGATCAATGATGATACTGTCCTCATGATGATCTTGTTCGTTTGGATTTGATTCAGTATCACTAGAATCATAGTCGACCTGTGGTTTGGATTCTCGCGATTGGGACCCTGAACCTTGTCCTTCAATTAGAGTTGGGGCATACTGGTGTATTACATCAACCTCTTTGTCTCTCCAGAACTCATCATTGTAAATGGTGTCCCATTCATATTCAGCAGAGTCCGTATCAGAATTGTTGTCTAGGAAATTCTGAATTGTTGCCAAACATGTCTCTTGTGAATCTGAGCTTTCTTGTAATGCAAAGACGGTGCTATGCAGTTGTTTTTCTTTGGAGTGATTTTCATAACCCAATCCAGTTTTCTCTTTTGCAGCAAGTCCACGGAGGTGAATGGGTTCAATTACTCCTTCCTTCCTTTTTCCAATAGGTCCCTCATCATAACCCATCTTCTGCATGATTAAATATCCTTTTCCATATTTATCTACGGGTAATTTGACATTAGAAACTACTTCATCTTCATCTTTATAGAGCCAATTTAAAATTTCAGTATCCTCCGGGTTTTCCATGGGAAATTTTTCTTTGATGAATTGCCCATTAAATTTTGTAATTGGCTCTATTGGCATTTTCTTTGATGTTGATGCTGCTAAAATTTGATGTTCTCTAATAGATGGTTGTCCATGTGATCGTGGTGATGTAGGTAAATTGACAAGACAAAGAGAGTATTCTCCAACTCCATGATCCTTGAATTTCATCTTTTTGTCAAAGCTATTGGTCAATTGATTGATTTGTGTGTTAATCTTTAGAGAAGTACTAACATGAGCTTCCTGATTATTAGGGACCAAAGTATCTTGACTAGCCTTTATGTTGGCGCAAGTTTGAGTGTTGGAATTATCAGCAAGTATCGTGATTTCTTGTCCATCATAAGGAAACTTGAGACATTGATGGTAAGTTGATGGGACAGCTTGCATTTCATGGATCCAAGGATGACCCAACAAAATTTTATATGCCAAATCACAATCCAGTACTTGACAAAAAGTATTCTTTATAACAGGGCCCACTCTGATTGGTAGCATGATTAGACCTTTGGATGTTCTTTCTTCATCATCATAAGCTTTTATGGTAATCTTTCTTCTGAAATCAATGGAGTCCTCAGAAAATCCTAAGGCTTTGACCACCTTCAAGGTACAGATGTTCAAACCAGCACCTCCATCTATTAGAACCCGTCTGATGCGAAATTTATGGACCATGACCTCTAAGTACAAAGATGAGTTGTGAGGATGGGTTATGGAAACGTCATCTTTATCGGAAAATGAAAGACAAGTGGGTGAGGATAAATTTCCTACCATGGCTTGAAATTGATTCACATCCAAATTAGTAGATACATTGGTTTCAATGAGGGCCTTTTCAAGAATTTCTTTATGGGCTGGAGAAATCTTTAATAGTTTGAAAATAGAAATTTGAGCGGGGGTTTTTCGAAGTTGATTGACCAAATCATATTGATGTTGAGGTGGAGGTTTAGTGGATCTCGAGGAGGTGCCTTTTAAGACAACTTTGGCTTGTGCTCTTGTTGTTGCATTGACTTCTCGATATTCCTCCTTCTGTTTGACTTTTATGACATTCACCTGCTCATCGTCCGCATAGAGATGGTTGATTATATGGTCATCATTGATGTGATTTACTTCTTTGTCGGAAGACTCACCTTTTTGATAATTAGGTAAAGGATTGCGAAATGCTTGGTGGTCTGCATTGGTTTGTTGATTTCCTTCTACTGTGATGATGTCATTATCAATTAAGTCTTGAATGGAATTTTTCAAGGCTTGGTAGTTGTTGGTGCGGTGACCTTTACATCGATGGTAATCACAATAGTATGCTTCATTCCATGATGGAGGCTTTACACTGGGTTCAAAATTTCGTTGAGGCAGTAAAGTAATGACATTTTTGGCCATCAACTCTTTGAATGCGGATTCTAGGGATTGACCCAATGGAGTAAAAGTTCTTCTACTGGAGAAGAACGAAAATCTTTGCGGATTTGAATTTGAAGTGTTCCCTAAAGAATTGTGATTGTTATTATTTCCTCAGTAACCCTAGTTATTGTTTGAAGTCCCTTGATGGGAAGTGGGATGCTGACTTGCATTGTTCCTCTGAGGAGGATTATTTCCGTGATTTGCAATTGAGTTGATATTGTTTTTGTGGGTGTTTGGGGTAGTGAGGACGAATGGTTTGGTTGAAGCGTGATTTGCATCCACAACACCATCATTCACCATATTTTTGTTTCGGGTCCATAATTTTGATTTGTCCTGATTATGATGGTGGGATGAGCTAGGGTTTTCTTTGTCATGTTTTATTATGCCTTTCTTGACCAAAGCACTTTCAATGGTTAAGGCATCTTCAATCATTTTCTCAAAAGAAGAAGGACAATGTAAGTTCAAGTGATAGCTCATTTCTGAGTTTAAACTATTGATGAAAGTAACCATCTTTTCTTTCTCTGGAACAAGACGTGGGTATCTGGAAAACATTCTTCTCCATCTCTGGAGAAACGTAACTAAAGGTTCACCCGGTTTCTATGTCATTTTACAAAGATCTATCATGGTGATCTGATGTTTTATGTTGTAGGTGTATTGTAATATGAATAAATTAATCAACTCTTCAAATGTCCTAACGGGAGGTGAGATTTTGGATAACCATTCCATAGAGTGTACTCCTAGACTTCTAGGAAATAACCGCATCAAGTAAGTATCCTCATAAGCAAACTCCAATGTCATGTTTCTGAACTCTCTAACGTGATCAATTGGATCCGTTTTCCCATTATAGCGATCAAATTTTGGTATTTCGCAATGCTTGGGAAAAGGAATCATGTTTAAACTTCTATCAAAAGGATAAGGACATATGTCCTCCAAAGTGTATTTCTTTGTGGTTGTTCCCCCTTGTAATTCTCTAACTTGTCCTTGAAGTGCCTTGAGTTGTTGGGTCAAGGCACTAAGATCTGAAAGAGGTGTCTCTTCGGGTTTGTTTTTCAATTTTTCAGTGTCAAAGTCATGAGGTAATTTAGCCCCTTGTTCGGCTAGATAGCGAAAATATTTTTCCTTATCTCGCTGCAAGATCTTCTCAATGGCTTTATGGAATTTTGGATCTTGTTCAGCTTCTCTAAGACGTTCTTCTTCTTGTTCTTCATCACTATCCACTTGATGGGAAGTATTTTCTTCTTTATCGTCCATGTTGTTGTTCAAAATTGGATTTTGATTTATGCTGAAAATGGGATTATTGTTTTCTCCTTCTTCTTGAATGTTCTGAATATGACTTTCTTTTTGGTTCGTATCCTTCGATTTATTGTGCTGAGATCTTGTGGAGATAGGCATATGTTTTTTTGAAAATTTCCTCTAAACTTAGATCACAGTTTTTTGACTAGTGCAATGGTGATGATATCTTGATCTGATAAGATAAGGTAATCTTATGATATGATAAAAAAAGCTCCTAACTTATGGGTTGTAGCTTCCAAAATGATAAAGGATTTCAGAATCCTGTTGGGGAAACTTGAGCCCAAGAATTAAAAAGCTGTTTTGAAGGGTGCACTCTAAAAGATTTGGATCTTTGTTTTTAAGGAGACTTTCTCAAGATCTTTGAAGAATATGACTTGGGTGTGAAGGATATTTGATGGAAGGTTGGGGTATGTTGCCAAATTCAAGAGGTTGGTTATGATTATGTCGTTGTGATAGAGCTCTTCTTTGATAATAGGCTCGGGAATCTAAGGGATCTACAACATATTCATCAGTGAATCCTCTAACAAAATCCTGATATCTGTGAAGGAATCCTCGATAATGAAGCAAAACTTGCCTACTTTTGTACAAGAATTTCCTCTTTTGCAGTGTTTTCTTGTATCCTAAGGGTTTGTTAGGTTTTTTGATTCTCTTGGAGACTGATTTCTTGGGAAACTTTGTTGACTTCCAATCCCTAAGCATGGAGAAAGGTATTTGGAAATGTTTTTGAATAAATGATATGACAAAAACTCCTAAGTGGCTTTCAGTTGTTGTTCTTCATGTTTCTTTTGAATGATCTCTTTATCTGAATTAATGTAATGGAAGACACAACAAACATTTTTGAAAATAATTGTTCCTTAAAGCCCTATACTAACATGAAGTGTTTGATTAAGAAATGTTTTTCATCAAATGTTTTCACAGGTTTTTGCACATGAATGACAGTTCAGACAGACTCACTCTTAAGTGCTCAAGTAGGTCATTCTAGTAATCAATAGCCCACATCTTAGAATTACATTGACTCACACAGCCGTGTCACCCCCGAAGGGGCGCCCATGTTTTTGTCTTTTCTAGGCGCATACTTAGAGTTATAGAAGTAGATACCGGGTCCCCTGAGCAAACGGTCCTTGGCAGTTATATGGTGAGTATCTTGGGGGCAGATTCTTCCCTCCCCTTGCACTGTGATTATCAGAATGTTTGGCAACTGACTCAGCTGGCCACTACACTAGGTTCGTAGTAAGGACTTCCGTTCGGTACGGCAATAATAAACTCCCTCAGGAGACCTCCCAAACTTTAGAAAAAAGGCTTTAGGGATGGTTATCTTGTACACTACCGACAAAAGAGGGTTTCCCCAAATTCACTTTAAATTTTATAGTGGGGCGGAATAGCCTGGCTTTGGCTTGAACCCACTTGAGTCATTCTTCTTGGGTGATTACTTTTTCCCACAAGAGCAGGCTCTCTAAAAAGTTTTATCAAAGCTTTAAAATGCATAAAATAGAATAGATGAGTTTGGCATTTTGATCACCTAGTTAAGGGGAGAGCATAGGCCTATCACCGTTTAAATCAAAGCAAGCAAGAGTTCATTTTTAAGCCCAAATAAACAGTTTTCTATGCTAGGTGAAGATATTGCTTCACAAAAACATGGAGTTCTTTTTAGTCCCAAAATAAAAGTGAAGTGACTATCCTAGGATTGGTTGATTTTGAATTATGTGACTACCGTAGGATTGCTTCATTCTTCTAAAGTTATTACTATCCGCGGTTGCGTCGGATTCAGTCAAATTAAATTACAAATTACAATTTGCAGCCTTTTTCAAAAGTGCGCTATGACAGACATCAGAGGCACTGTAGGAATTTTCAAAGGCGTTGTAGGAATCTTCAAAGGTGCTGATTGATCCCAATGCTTTTCCAGCTCCGTATGATTCACCTACAAGATAAAAAAAATGATATTGTAATGTAGCCAAAAAAAACTAAATAAACTCATCAAAAAAAATTGCAATTTTAGAGACATGTTTTTGGCATAGCCGAATTAGATTTCAGTATTTGATGATTTTATTGATCTGAAAAATGAAAACTCGAAGAAGAGATCCATGTTAATTTTTTAAGAGCTTTCCAGAAATGTAAAGAAGTTAGACAAATTCTCTATTTTTCTCTCAAAAACGCGGATTTATGGAAACCATACAGAAAATGAAGATCATATTTTTTCGCATTGTATTTGACCTCTAAATTAAATCTGTAAAACATAGACCCCATTATAATTTAAAGGACTTTCTGAAAATGTAAATTTTTTTGAAAAATTCACTGATTTGCGTCCAAAAGACCAATTTTATGAAAAAACATAAAATTACAATAACTTCTACAAAAATAATGATACACCCTTGATTTTTTAACTGTAGCCTCTTGAGATGATGCAAAAGATGTTGTAAAAATATTGTAGAAAAATTCGTAGCTGTGTAGAAGATATGAAGAAATTGGTAAAACTTGCTATTTTTTTTCAAAAATTGTCAGATCTGCATCAAAAAATCAATAAAACCTGCAAGTAGATATTAAAAACAGGGCAAGGAGCCCCATGGTGGGCGCCATTTTAATGTGTGTGAGAAAATTGGATCAAATTGTAATTAAAATCAACACATGTTAATAAAACATTAAATCGAAAAGTTGAAAGAAAGAAAACAAAATGTGCAAATCGTAACAACAGCTTTTCAAAATTGTTTTATCCTCCTCTATCTTCACCGTTTTGTTGCTTTGAAATGGCTCTCAGATCAGCAGATAGAGCTCAAAAAAATGACAGCATGAAGAACGAGATTTAGAATGCATAATATGCAACATCTATGCTACCATGAAAATGGGAATGTGATGCTGAAAATGATATGAGTGCATAAAGCTGATTGCATGAATGTGAGTATGCATATGTAAGTGCAGGCATATGAACGTGGGTGATTAACCAAGGCTTGGATTTGCACGTGCTTTTATAGAGTTTTCGAATGAGTTTGATTGGCTGAATCGATTGACGGTCCGGATTAAGCTTGTTTCGAATGGATGGCGAGAGATTTTTGAAAGTGGACAGAAGAATGGAAGGTTTCCTTTCTCTTTATTGAGTTTGAAGGGAAAATTCCATTTTGAAGGATAAGATACGAATTTAGAAGGGCGAGTTAGTATGAGTTAGAATTTTGGGAAGGTGAATTAATAATGAATTAAATAAATTAAATTTATTTAATTAGGAGTGAAGATGGAAATGGAAACCCACATAATTAAATAATTCATATTTAATTATGTTTAAAAATGAAATTAGAGTGAGGTAGAAAATATTAAATAACATATTTAATATTTTAAAATTCAAAAATGGGATGGAGAATATTCCATTATTTAAATATTCAAAATATTTAAACTTTAGAATAAAATGATAATTAAATATAAATAAATTATACAAATTTATTTAATTTAATTAAGCGGAGGGTAGAAATGTTAGTAATTAAATAAAATTATTTATTTAATTTAAAGTAGAAGAAATAGAAAAATAAACGATATAAATAAATAATTAAATTTATTTATATGTAGATGACATTAGAGGAATTAATTAAATAAATCATATTTAATTAATTAACAAGCTTAATCATGACCATTTTTAGACATATACAGTTAGTGTTATAGGTATCCTACTACATGTCATGGTTTGTTCGAGACTATAAAATTTTCAAGTAATTCAAGTTCTTCGTAGGTTTATATATAACCTTGGTAGAGAGAATCACGGTATGTGAAAAAATATTTTATTTATTTATTATGGAATTTTGATTATTTTATTTTTATCATGGGAATAATGACATGGATAATTTAATTGATATACTAGATTTTTTTGATTTAGATTGGGTTAGTGATTTACCTAATAGGAGATCAAAAAGTGCTTATGTATTCACACTATTTAGAAGAGATATCAATTGGATAAATAGTAACCCATGATTTCATTTTCCCCAATAAATTTGATTACATGACTACCACACATGTCTATAAGGAAGTGGTATAGTTACAACACATGTTCAAAAATTTGATTTGTATGTAGACAAGACAAGATTAGATGTAGCAATAATAATGTTACATGTGTTTATAAAGAACATGATGTATTATTCTTTTATGAAGCATATTGATTTTTAGTATAACTTTTTTAGTGAGATTTATCAAGGTGTCAACATTATGATATAGAAGGTTGACACTTTGGTTAATGGTTCATATTGACTTACTAAACTGTTGAGTGTGTTGGTGCAAAGAAGTTGTAGGCCTTGCCTCTTCTAGCACCTAATCCATTTATTTTAATTTTATATTATCTTTTTTCAATTGATATTTTAAGGAGAAGAATACTATGATTAGGTATTCCATTCATCTTACATACTAAGTCCTTTTTATGTAGTTTATGTATAACCTTCAAACATCATAGAAGGGGGAAAACAATATGCCCATGTGAGGGTGGTCACATTATTAATTTATTATGTCTTCTCTTAGATACTTGGGACAATTTTTTAATAAGTAATTAAATAGGAATGCATATTGAAAATTTCAAAATTGGGAGTTATAGAGCATCTTCATGAATTGTGAGTTATGACAAATGTATTGAAACCCTCATGGAGTGTCTTGATTTGGGAAAGTGGTCAAGTTGATCATTATAAAAAAAAATTATGGTGGATTGGAAAGGTGTGAGAAATGTAAAATGTGTAAGAGGAGTTAGTTACTAATTTTTAGTTTCTTGACCATGACTATCAAGGAATTAGATTTTCCAAGGGCTCATGGTTTTGACTAATAATTTTGAGAAACCACTTGGTGGTTTCTTATTTCAAACTTTTATTTATATTGAATGATTGCAATATAATTTTATAATATTATTTATTAGGTACTCTTATGGGTGATCCCACAATACTAGTTTACAATTTTTGGCCAAACTAGACATTGAATTGAATTTTTTAAACTAAATCTTCACTTTCGGGAACCTATAGTGGCTAAATCGTGAGGAATTTGAAGATGATGAAAACTAGTAATTTGTGACATTTTTTCTATAGATTCTAAATATATATTTTTCAATTTTTTTGGAATCATATTGCACTTCTTTTTCCATCTCCTTCGAAAACTAGTTTTTAACAGTAAACACCATTTTTAAAGAGTGACATTACTGGCTAACACATAACTTTTTTTCTATGAAGGAAAAATTCTATTTTTTTCAAATTTAGATTCATAAATATGATATCTAGTGCATGGAATTGGTTTCATATCATTTCATTGAATCTAGACATGATTTACTAGCTAAAACATAACTTTTTTGTATGTATCGAAATTCAATATTTTTTTGTTGGATCAGGGACATCAATATCTAGTGCATTGATATTTAAAAAAAAAATGATAATCTGCTATTTTTCCACATGTGCAAAACAAAGAGCTTGATTTTTGGTAAAAACCCACATTCACAAGAAATAAAAAATAAATATAATAATAAAATTAAATATATTTAAAATTATACTTTTTGGGAAGCTTATAATAAGGACTATATACTTACAAAAAATAAATCTTAAATGAATTCATTTGATCCCCCAAACTTGGTAAATCAAAATTGTTTTTTTATTAGCATTTTGATAGGTGTGAAGGAAACTCCGTTATAGGTATGGTTGAAAACTAACGGGGTTCTATCCAAGGGGGTTTGATCTAAGGTGGTTTGATCAAACCCTCTTCAATTGGAATCCTTTAAATGAAACTTTTCAAGGATTTAATCATTATATTTTTTAAAAATATGTGATTTCAGCAAAAATCAAAATGTCCCAAAAAGTGTAAAACATTATTGTGGGATCACCCTTATATTATTGGATTAGTAAAAATTAGAGTGATAACTAGATTGTATCAATGTTCAATTTTATTGTGATTAATTTACAAGCCTAAGTCTCTTTGATAGTTAAGCTTATCACACAAGGATTTTTCTATGTATGTTTTATGTTCATATGGTTTGCATGTTTATGTTTTGATTAGATTAAAACTGGAAGGGTCAGTACCCATTAAAAAATGACCATCGAGGCCAATGAGGGGCTCATGAGAAGTGAAGTGCCCTAAAAAATAAAACAAAAGAAACTAAAACAGTTTGACCAATAAAAAAATAGAGACAACACACAGACAAAAGACTAGCAAGGGACAAAAAAATAGTTACTAGTCTACCATTTACTTGAGGCCACTAATTTCCTTCCACTCTTGAGTTAGGAAGTGGAGCTTCTCCTCGAAGGACAAGGGACCCTTATGAATAGCCTAAGTATCCACTGTAGTATTCGGGTCAATGCAAGATCATGGGGGTCCAAACTAGGCCCCTAAGTGGCAATGAAAATTAAGAAAAACAGAGTTACCACAACTTGACATAAAAAATTGAATAGGTTATTAACATAATTTAAAAAATATGTAAGAACAAAACTTGTAGTAAATTGAATGTATTTTCTAGGTTACTAGTCCTTTTTTGGAAAAAGGTAAATATGTTTTGTGAAAATTTGAAATTTCAATGCAGTGATACTAAATTTTCAGGAAAAAGATAAGAAGCAAGTGTATGTCTGACCACCCTAAGTACAAGAAAAAAATAATTATTTTTTCTGAAACTTTCAATATATGTAGAGGACACATGCCTAGATTTGTCATATTTTTTTTGTAATTTTTTTGCATGTAAATAATTAGTTATGTTTTTTTTATTAGAACATTTCAAAATTATTAAAACGTGTTTGTCTGACCACCATAACTTGGTCAAAAATTTATCAAATTCAATTTTTTTAATCCTATAGTATGTGAAGCATAGAATGTGACACATCTTTTAGGTTCAAAAAATGTAAAGTAGTTTGAAAGTTATAGAAGTTATTTTATCAACCTATCAATCAGGACTTTATTTGTAATGTATGTAGAAAATAAATAATAATTATTTATTAAATTCAAAATAATGCATATATTATATTGGTGGAGAGCTGACAATTTTTTCTATAAACCCTTTTTGTTTCATGAAATTCAGATAAAAAAAAGGTCGTCAGCCATAAGGGCGAACTTTGAAAGACTAAGCAAATTTTGTAAACACATTTTTTGGGTTGACTTTCTAGGTTAGGAAATCCCAAACAAAATCTCAAGCCAAATCATGAGCCTATTGATTTTGTCAAAAAAATGGATATCCATTCAGAACAGATATTCATTTCCTATATTATTTATAATACATAATATTTAATATTTTAATATATACTAATTTATTATATATTATATATTATGTATTATATTATATATTATATATTATATTATATATTATAAAGCTATTGATGTGCATCCAATTCACAAGAAAGAGAGAGGGAGTGAGAGGGACTTGAGAGAGAGGGAGGGAGAGAGAGAGAGAGAGAGAAAGACCTGAGAGGGAGTGAGAGACCTGAGAGGGATGGGAAGAGAGAGTTGAGAGGGAGAGAGAGAGAGAGATAT